>JAUCEB010000031.1:1200000-1597468 GCA_033557925.1 Phytophthora x cambivora | reverse complement strand
AAGGAAGACACCCTGCTGCACTTGACACTGACGGGAGGTCCATTCTTTCGTCCGTTCGACCAGCCGCTGTGTACGGTTTTGTCGACGATCCAACCTCCATTTCACTATGACGACACCGAACAGCGCTCGAGAGATGGACTGCGTCTCGAAGCGTTGACTGCAGCTGCCATTGTGTTGGCAAGTCATGCTGGGGGCTTCGGTGGGGTGGCCTTCCCGACGTTTTTGTGTGAACTGCTGTTCGAGTTGGGTGTGAGTGAGCGATGCAGCTGCTTCGAGATGTTGAAAGTGCTGGGTGGGGAACACGGATCGTGCCGTTCCTGTCTCCTCCGAACGAAGAATGGCCGGAATGGCTAAACGACAGCTCGATGCGCTTTGACAACCTCTTCCGAACTCCAAACGAAGATGGCATCGATTTTCGGACAACCTCGAACCTCATTTCTGGTGAATGCAAGGATTACATCAGTGATTTAGATCTTGACGTGATCAGGAGAATTCTGATGCGCATACCCGCAGAATCCACGATTCACTTGGTAGTGACGAATGCTGTGCGGACGCAATATTTTACAGCCAAGTCGTCATGGGAAACCTTCGTCCGTGAACAGAATTTGCAGAACGTGAATTTCTATCGCATCTCAAAAGGGTCGACGCTACAAGAAATCGAAGGGATGGCCAACCAAAGTAGCAGCACTGCGACCAAGGCTAACAAACTGGTCCTTGTCATCGAGCTTGGGTAGAGCTCAAAAACCGGCAAGTGGTCTCAGTTTTTTATTTCCAACATTTATATTTTCCGGGGCTTCTGGCGATGAGTTTGAGGATTAAATTCTTCCGTTGAAAAAATCGTCCTCATATCTGATGAATAGAAACGTCGCAGTAGTGGCACAAGTGATAATGTGCTGCATTTTTAACGCCTTGCAACCTGATATCTGCAGAATTTGATACGACCTGGAGATTTTCTCGTGGGGTTTCCTCGCATTCCTGACTCTACCGAATGAAGAATACAGTCTCCCGGCCTGTCTAACTGTCTTCAACACTGCGTTTGCACTCTGCGTACACGTTAAATTTCGTCGTCGTGAAGACGTTCGTCTTCACGTCGTGTGAGCTTGCTATTGGGCGTCATGACTCATCAGTGCTTGCCTTTGTTCAAGATGGCGATGACGTTATGCTGACCCACACCAGGTACTTGTTGCTGCCGTCCGTCACGAACGTCACGTTGGGCGTGCCCTTGGAGTACGTAAGACCTTGCACTTGGCCGTCACGACATTGCCGCGCTGAAGCGATGTTCTGATTGACCGCGTGTACAGGAAGAGCGTTACGCCATCGCCGTTCGTGTATGCTTATTCCGCCCGCGGCTAACCCACGAGGTCGGCCGGCGATTTGGGCACCGCGAAGCCGTGCAGCGTAGTCTCGTGATACAGGAAGCGGACTATGAACATCATGTAAGTCGTGTAGGCGTTGCGCTGGTCTTTCGAGAAGTTGGCGGCCTCGCACTCGAACAGCTTGCCCTCCTACTCCCAGTGCGGGAAGACTTGCAATGTCTGCAGCGCAACAAGGTCAGACGCGAGCGTGTCGGCATCGAGCTGGTTGTCGATGCGCACGTTGTAGCACTTGGTGTAGGCGACGAAGAGCGTGAAGTTAATCTCCGGGAAGGTCGAGGTGGAGGTCTCGTGCAGTTACTCGGCGGTCCTGCTGAAACTTGAAGGCGATCTCGACGTCAACCTCCGCAAGAAACTGGGGCATTGGAAATTGGTTAGGCCAGTGGAGCAAAACGATAATAATTGTCGTACCGGTAAGCGGGTCCGAGCCCAATATTGGGATGGAGAAGTACTCACAAATATAAAAAAATAGATCCACGGCACCTATTGATTGAATCGACCGAATCCACGATCCCACAAACTACGATAACTGCTTCGGAAGATTGTAGACAGTATTAACAGCGCCGGAGGCCAAATGGCAGAAGGACAGCGATGGGATGGATGTTTTTGCTTAGGTGGCGTGAAGTTTTGATCTGGTGGAAATAACAATTTGGTTCGGCTTCCTGTTGAAAAGGGTTCAACCTCCACACACCATTCCCCACTTATTAGAAGTACGACCGCAGAAATCTCTGAGCTGTCTTCCCCGATCGCCCTCTTTCCGCTCTCATTCGAGATTCGGCCGACCTGAGGAAAGATGGTGCAAGTCTCGCTGTTTTATGCCGTAGTCGGTGAGCCTGGAACCGCGTCGGGTGTGAAGATCGATGATAGCGCACAGGTCTGGGAGTTGAAGGAGGCGATCGCACCAAAGCTTCCGGACAGGCTCAAGTGTACACCAGCTGGCTTGAGGCTCTTCCTGGGGAAGTCGGTAGATGGCGCGTGGCTCGAGTCCGACTCAGAAGACGTGAAGAAGCTGAAGGAGGGCGAGAAGACTGTTGCATTGGAGGCTTTGACGATCAAAAAGAAGGAGTTACCGGGGGAGTTTAGCCTGCAAAACGTGTTGACGGGTATGCCAAAGCCATCCACGGACCAAATTCATCTGCTGGTGTTGCTTCCGAACACGTTGCGCATTGGGGTTGACGAACGATATGCCGAAACGATTTCATCTTACATGAAGATGAAGATCGCGGATACGTTTCCGTACGCTCTGCATACGCGCTGTAGACGTCTTGCTCGCAATCACCGGGTCTTCCACACACAATGTAAAACACATCGCACTCCCCTCTGGCTTGCAAGTTGAATGCCATCTGCGTCTTGCCCGTGCCGGACGGGTTTTCCAACACGGTAAACGGCGTGGGAGCTGTCCCTCCCACGCTACTCACTTCTGCGAGGTGGCTCGAACGAGATTTAACCTCCTCGCTGTTCTTGAGACGATCGGCGATCTTCATGTATGACGAAATCGTTTCGGCATATCGTTCGTCAACGCCAATGTGCATCGTGTTCGGAAGCATCACCAGGAGATGAACAGGGGTCCTTCTCTCCTTCATTTCATCCCTCGTGGGTTGGACACGTACTTCTTTCTCCGATAAGCCGACCAAGAAAATTGGTGCCCATGCATCGTCCAACTCCTTGAGACCAATGGTGTTCACCACCCCGTTCATCACTTCAGCTCTCGTCAGCCACGGACCGCGACCCTCGTCCTTCTTCCCCAAGAAGAGCTGCAACTCAACTGCAGTACACTTGATCCTGTCCGGAAGCTCTTGTGCGATCGCCTCCCTTAACTTCCAGACCCGTGCACTATCATCGATCTTCACGCCCGTCCCAGCTCTCGGCTCACCGACTACAGCATAAGATAGCGAGATTTCCACCATCTTTCTTCAGGCCGGCCGATTCTCGAATGAGAGAGAAAGAGGGTGATCGGGGAAGACAGCTCAGAGATTTCTGCGATCGTACTTCTAATAAGTGGGGAATGGTGTGTGAAGTTTGAACCCTTTTCAACAGGAAGCCGAAAAGCCAAATTGTTATCTTCAATTCACGCCACCTAAGCAAGAACATCCATCCCATCACTTTCCTTCTGTCATTTGGCATCCGGCGCTGTTGATACTGTCAACAATCTTCCGAAGCAGTTATCGTAGTTTGCGGGATCGTGGATTCGGTCGATTCAATCAATCGGTGCCGTGGAACTATTTTTTTTATATTTGTGAGTACTTCTCCATCCCAATATTGCCGCTTCTCGAGCGCTGTTCGGTGTCGTCATAGTGAAATGGAGGTTGGATCGTCGACAAAACCGTACACAGCGGCTGGTCGAACGGACGAAAGAATGGACCTCCCGTCAGTGTCAAGTGCAGCAGGGTGTCTTCCTTTGGGGATGGCATCACGCAACGACATGTCCAGGGGTTATTGTCCTTCAACAATTCACAATCTGTGCATAGCTGAAGCTCGAAGGCGGATTGTTCCGAAAGACGGGCGAAGTGGCCGTCAATGGTATTCACTTTGTCGTCCAGCACGGGGTAACTGGTACTGAGCTACAAGCACAGCTGGCCGATCTTAAACTCTTCCATCCAATTTTTCAGCGCACTAAATTCCGAGGCCAGAGCCCCCGCCATCGCGTTCAAGTACTTCTAGTAGTCGTTGGGGTCACGGCTGCCACTGTACGGGTTGTCCTGCACATACTTGAGCGCGATCTCAGCAAAGAGCGGCCGGCTATGTTCGATGATCTCCATGAGTAGTGCGGGTATGCTAGAGTCACTGTTGACAATGACACGAGGCAACGAAGGAAACACCACACACCAGACACTCGGCCTACAGCCTCGAGAATGGCTGCTGGTCGCGAAAAGATTTCGTGCAGTTCCATTCGTGGAGCTGAGCACGACAGCAAGACCAAACGAGAGCAACACGTTTCTCATCGTACGAAGAGAATTTTCAAATTTCCGCTGGTTCTCATCAGAAAGATGCGTCTTGATACGTGCTGCACGCGGAAATTCATCCAGAAAGAAAACAAACGGGTTCGCGCCTCGCTTTTTGCGAGAATTGAGTTCGTCGATAACGTCTGAGCGCTGAGCTGCTCCGAAGCATATTTCACTTCCACGCAGCGCGGCCAGAATGAAGCCGTGCAAGGCAAGTGTCGAGCAGCCACGGATTTCCCCGACAGAACCTGATGAATTTTGATAGAAAAGTGTCCCGTTTTTCAGGACTTCCAAGTCGGTGCTAAGGACTTCCAAGTCGGTGCTAACACACTCTCGGAATGTTTCCGTACGCTCTGCATACGCGCTGTAGACGTCTTGCTCGCAATCACCGGGTCTTCCACACACAATGTAAAACACATTGCACTCCCCTCTGGCTTGCAAGTTGAATGCCATCTGCGTCTTGCCCGTGCCGGACGAGTTTTCCAATACGGTAAACGGCGTGGGAGCTGTCCCTCCCACGCTATTCACTTCCGCGAGGTGGCTCGAACGAGATTTAACCTCCTCGCTGTTCTTGAGACGATCGGCGATCTTCATGTATGACGAAATCGTTTCGGCATATCGTTCGTCAACGCCCATGCGCAACGTGTTCGGAAGCAACACCAGCAGATGAACAGGGATCCGTCTCTCCTTCACTTCATCCCTCGTGGGTTGGATCCGCACTTCTTTCTCCGATAAGCCGACCAAGAAAATTGGTGCCCATGCATCGTCCAACTCCTTGAGACCAATGGTGTCCACCACCCCGTTCATCACTTCAGCTCTCGTCAGCCACGGACCGCGACCCTCGTCCTTCTTCCCCAAGAAGAGCTGCAACTCAACTGCAGTACACTTGATCCTGTCCGGAAGCTCTTGTGCGATCGCCTCCCTTAACAGCCAGACCCGTGCACTATCATCGATCTTCACACCCGACGCGGTTCCAGGCTCACCGACTACGGCATAAAACAGCGAGACTTGCACCATCTTTCTTCAGGCCGGCCGATTCTCGAATGAGAGCGGAAAGATGGCGATCGGGGAAGACAGCTCAGAGATTTCTGCGATCGTACTTCTAATAAGTGGGGAATGCTGTGTGAAGGTTGAACCCTTTTCAACAGGAAGCTGAAAAGCGAAATTGTTATCTCCACCAGAGCAATTCACGCCACCTAAGCAAGAACATCCATCCCATCGCTGTCCTTCTGCCATTTGGCCTCCGGCGCTGTTGATACTGTCTACAATCTTCCGAAGCAGTTATCGTAGTTTGTGGGATCGTGGATTCGGTCGATTCAATCAATCGGTGCCGTGGATCTATTTTTTTATATTGGTGAGTACTTCTCCATCCCAATACTGGGCTCGGACCCGCTTACCGGTACGACAATTATTATCGTTTTGCCCCACTGGCCTAACTGCCCCAGTTTCTTGCGGAGGTTGACGTCGAGAAGGAGGCAACCTCGCCTTCAAGTTTCAGCAGGACCGCCGAGTAACTGCACGAGACCTCCACCTCGACCTTCCCGGAGATTAACTTCACGCTCTTCGTCGACTACACCAAGTGCTACAACGTGCGCATCGACAACCAGCTCGAGGCCGACACGCTCGCGTCTGACCTTGTTGCGCTGCAGACATTGCAAGTCTTCCCGCACTGGGCGCAGGAGGGCAAGCTGCTCGAGTGCGAGGCCGCCAACTTCTCGAAAGACCAGCGCAACGCCTACAAGACTTACATGATGTTCATAGTCCGTTTCCTGTATCACGAGACTACGCTGCACGGCTTCGCGGTGCCCAAATCGCCGGCCGACCTCGTGGGTTAGCCGCGGGCGGAATAATCATACACGAACGATGATGGCGTAACGCTCTTCCTGTACACGCAGTCAATCAGAACATCGCTTCAGCGCGGCAATGTCGTGACGGCCAAGTGCAAGGTCTTACGTACTCCAAGGGCACGCCCAACGTGACGTTCGTGACGGACGGCAGCAACAAGTACCTGGTGTGGGTCAGCATAACGTCATCGCCATCTTGAACAAAGGCAAGCACTGATGAGTCATGACGCCCAATAGCAAGCTCACACGACGTGAAGACGAACATCTTCACGACGACGAAATTTAACGTGTACGCAGAGTGCAAACGCAGTGTTGAAGACAGTTAGACAGGCCGGGAGACTGTATTCTTCATTCGGTAGAGTCAGGAATGCGAGGAAACCCCACGAGAAAATCTCCAGGTCGTATCAAATGCTGCAGATATCAGGTTGCAAGGCGTTAAAAATGCAGCACATTATCACTTGTGCCACTACTGAGACGTTTCTATTCATCAGATATGAGGACGATTTTTTCAACGGAAGAATTTAATCCTCAAACTCATCGCCAGAAGCCCCGGAAAATATGAATGTTGGAAATAAAAAAACTGAGACCACTTGCCGGTTTTTGAGCTCTACCCAAGCTCGATGAAAAGGACCAGTTTGTTAGCCTTGGTCGCAGTGCTGCTACTTTCGTTGGCCATCCCTTCGATTTCTTGTAGCGTCGACCCTTTTGAGATGCGATAGAAATTCACGTTCTGCAAATTCTGTTCACGGACGAAGGTTTCCCATGACGACTTGGCTGTAAAATATTGCGTCCGCACAGCATTCGTCACTACCAAGTGAATCGCGGATTCTGCGGGTATGCGCATCAGAATTCTCCTGATCACGTCAAGATCTAAATCACTGATGTAATCCTTGCATTCACCAGAAATGAGGTTCGAGGTTGTCCGAAAATCGATGCCATCTTCGTTTGGAGTTCGGAAGAGGTTGTCAAAGCGCATCGAGCTGTCGTTTAGCCATTCCGGCCATTCTTGGTTGGGAGGAGACAGGAACGGCACGATCCGAGTTCCAGCACTTTCAACATCTCGAAGCAGCTGCATCATTTCGCCTCGCTCACTCACACCCAACTCGAACAGCAGTTCACACAAAAACGTCGGGAAGGCCACCCCACCGAAGCCCCCAGCATGGCTTGCCAACACAATGGCAGCTGCAGTCAACGCTTCGAGACGCAGTCCATCTCTCGAGCGCTGTTCGGTGTCGTCATAGTGAAATGGAGGTTGGATCGTCGACAAAACCGTACACAGCGGCTGGTCAAACGGACGAAACAATGGACCTCTCGTCAGTGTCAAGTGCAGCAGGGTGTCTTCCTTGGGGATGGCATCACGCAACGACATGTCCAGGGGTTATTGTCCTTCAACAATTCACAATCTGTGCATAGCTGAAGCTCGAAGGCCGATTGTTCCGAAAGACGGGCGAAGTGGCCGTCAATGGTATTCACTTTGTCGTCCAGCACGGGGTAACTGGTACTGAGCTACAAGCACAGCTGGCCGATCTTAAACTCTTCCATCCAATTTTTCAGCGCACTAAATTCCGAGGCCAGAGCCCCCGCCATCGCGTTCAAGTACTTCTAGTAGTCGTTGGGGTCACGGCTGCCACTGTACGGGTTGTCCTGCACATACTTGAGCGCGATCTCAGCAAAGAGCGGCCGGCTATGTTCGATGATCTCCATGAGTAGTACGGGTATGCTAGAGTCACTGTTGACAATGACACGAGGCAACGAAGGAAACACCACACACCAGACACTCGGCCTACAGCCTCGAGAATGGCTGCTGGTCGCGAAAAGATTTCGTGCAGTTCCATTCGTGGAGCTGAGCACGACAGCAAGACCAAACGAGAGAAACACGTTTCTCATTGTATGAAGAGAATTTTCAAATTTCCGCTGGTTCTCATCAGAAAGATGCGTCTTGATACGTGCTGCACGCGGAAATTCATCCAGAAAGAAAACAAACGGGTTCGCGCCTCGCTTTTTGCGAGAATTGAGTTCGTCGATAACGTCTGAGCGCTGAGCTGCTCCGAAGCATATTTCACTTCCACGCAGCGCGGCCAGAATGAAGCCGTGCAAGGCAAGTGTCGAGCAGCCACGGATTTCCCCGACAGAACCTGATGAATTTTGATAGAAAAGTGTCCCGTTTTTCAGGACTTCCAAGTCGGTGCTAAGGACTTCCAAGTCGGTGCTAACACACTCTCGGAATGTTTCCGTACGCTCTGCATACGCGCTGTAGACGTCTTGCTCGCAATCACCGGGTCTTCCACACACAATGTAAAACACATTGCACTCCCCTCTGGCTTGCAAGTTGAATGCCATCTGCGTCTTGCCCGTGCCGGACGAGTTTTCCAATACGGTAAACGGCGTGGGAGCTGTCCCTCCCACGCTATTCACTTCCGCGAGGTGGCTCGAACGAGATTTAACCTCCTCGCTGTTCTTGAGACGATCGGCGATCTTCATGTATGACGAAATCGTTTCGGCATATCGTTCGTCAACGCCCATGCGCAACGTGTTCGGAAGCAACACCAGCAGATGAACAGGGATCCGTCTCTCCTTCACTTCATCCCTCGTGGGTTGGATCCGCACTTCTTTCTCCGATAAGCCGACCAAGAAAATTGGTGCCCATGCATCGTCCAACTCCTTGAGACCAATGGTGTCCACCACCCCGTTCATCACTTCAGCTCTCGTCAGCCACGGACCGCGACCCTCGTCCTTCTTCCCCAAGAAGAGCTGCAACTCAACTGCAGTACACTTGATCCTGTCCGGAAGCTCCTGTGCGATCGCCTTCCTTAGCTGCCAGACCCGTGCACTATCATCGATCTTCACACCCGACCCAGCTCTCGGTTCACCGACTACAGCATAGGATAGCGAGATTTCCACCATCTTTCTTCAGACCGGCCGACTCTCGAATGAGAGAGAAAGAGGGCGATCGGGGAAGACAGCTCAGAGATTTCTGCGATCGTACTTCTAATAAGTGGGGAATGGTGTGTGAAGTTTGAACCCTTTTCAACAGGAAGCCGAAAAGCCAAATTGTTATCTCCACCAGAGCAATTCACGTCACCTAAGCAAGAACATCCATCCCATCGCTTTCCTTCTGTCATTTGGCCTCCGGCGCTGTTGATACTGTCTACAATCTTCCGAAGCAGTTATCGTAGTTTGCGGGATCGTGGATTCGGTCGATTCAATCAATCGGTGCCGTGGATCTATTTTTCATATTTGTGCCATCCCAATATTGCCGCTTACCGGTACGACAATTATTATCGTTTTGCCCCACTGGCCTAACCAAGTTCCAACGCCCCAGTTTCTTGCGGAGGTTGACGTCGAGAAGGAGGCAACCTCGCCTTCAAGTTTCAGCAGGACCGCCGAGTAACTGCACGAGACCTCCACCTCGACCTTCCCGGAGATTAACTTCACGCTCTTCGTCGACTACACCAAGTGCTACAACGTGCGCATCGACAACCAGCTCGAGGCCGACACGCTCGCGTCTGACCTTGTTGCGCTGCAGACATTGCAAGTCTTCCCGCACTGGGCGCAGGAGGGCAAGCTGCTCGAGTGCGAGGCCGCCAACTTCTCGAAAGACCAGCGCAACGCCTACACGACTTACATGATGTTCATAGTCCGTTTCCTGTATCACGAGACTACGCTGCACGGCTTCGCGGTGCCCAAATCGCCGGCCGACCTCGTGGGTTAGCCGCGGGCGGAATAAGCATACACGAACGGCGATGGCGTAACGCTCTTCCTGTACACGCGGTCAATCAGAACATCGCTTCAGCGCGGCAATGTCGTGACGGCCAAGTGCAAGGTCTTACGTACTCCAAGGGCACGCCCAACGTGACGTTCGTGACGGACGGCAGCAACAAGTACCTGGTGTGGGTCAGCATAACGTCATCGCCATCTTGAACAAAGGCAATCACTGATGAGTCATGACGCCCAATAGCAAGCTCACACGACGTGAAGACGAACATCTTCACGACGACGAAATTTAACGTGTACGCAGAGTGCAAACGCAGTGTTGAAGACAGTTAGACAGGCCGGGAGACTGTATTCTTCATTCGGTAGAGTCAGGAATGCGAGGAAACCCCACGAGAAAATCTCCAGGTCGTATCAAATTCTGCAGATATCAGGTTGCAAGGCGTTAAAAATGCAGCACATTATCACTTGTGCCACTACTGCGACGTTTCTATTCATCAGATATGAGGACGATTTTTTCAACGGAAGAATTTAATCCTCAAACTCATCGCCAGAAGCCCCGGAAAATATAAATATTGGAAATAAAAAAAACTGAGACCACTTGCCGGTTTTTGAGCTCTACCCAAGCTCGATGACAAGGTCCAGTTTGTTAGCCTTGGTCGCAGTGCTGCTACTTTGGTTGGCCATCCCTTCGATTTCTTGTAGCGTCGACCCTTTTGAGATGCGATAGAAATTCACGTTCTGCAAATTCTGTTCACGGACGAAGGTTTCCCATGACGATTTGCCTGTAAAATATTGCGTCCGCACAGCATTCGTCACTACCAGGTGAATCGCGGATTCTGCGGGTATGCGCATCAGAATTCTCCTGATCACGTCAAGATCTAAATCACTGATGTAATCCTTGCATTCACCAGAAATGAGGTTCGAGATTGTCCGAAAATCGATGCCATCTTCGTTTGGAGTTCGGAAGAGGTTGTCAAAGCGCATCGAGCTGTCGTTTAGCCATTCCGGCCATTCTTGGTTGGGAGGAGACAGGAACGGCACGATCCGAGTTCCAGCACTTTCAACATCTCGAAGCAGCTGCATCATTTCGCCTCGCTCACTCACACCCAACTCGAACAGCAGTTCACACAAAAACGTCGGGAAGGCCACCCCACCGAAGCCCCCAGCATGGCTTGCCAACACAATGGCAGCTGCAGTCAACGCTTCGAGACGCAGTCCATCTCTCGAGCGCTGTTCGGTGTCGTCATAGTGAAATGGAGGTTGGATCGTCGACAAAACCGTACACAGCGGCTGGTCGAACGGACGAAACAATGGACCTCCCGTCAGTGTCAAGTGCAGCAGGGTGTCTTCCTTTGGGGATGGCATCACGCAACGACATGTCCAGGGGTTATTGTCCTTCAACAATTCACAATCTGTGCATAGCTGAAGCTCGAAGGCCGATTGTTCCGAAAGACGGGCGAAGTGGCCGTCAATGGTATTCACTTTGTCGTCCAGCACGGGGTAACTGGTACTGAGCTACAAGCACAGCTGGCCGATCTTAAACTCTTCCATCCAATTTTTCAGCGCACTAAATTCCGAGGCCAGAGCCCCCGCCATCGCGTTCAAGTACTTCTAGTAGTCGTTGGGGTCACGGCTGCCACTGTACGGGTTGTCCTGCACATACTTGAGCGCGATCTCAGCAAAGAGCGGCCGGCTATGTTCGATGATCTCCATGAGTAGTGCGGGTATGCTAGAGTCACTGTTGACAATGACACGAGGCAACGAAGGAAACACCACACACCAGACACTCGGCCTACAGCCTCGAGAATGGCTGCTGGTCGCGAAAAGATTTCGTGCAGTTCCATTCGTGGAGCTGAGCACGACAGCAAGACCAAACGAGAGCAACACGTTTCTCATCGTACGAAGAGAATTTTCAAATTTCCGCTGGTTCTCATCAGAAAGATGCGTCTTGATACGTGCTGCACGCGGAAATTCATCCAGAAAGAAAACAAACGGGTTCGCGCCTCGCTTTTTGCGAGAATTGAGTTCGTCGATAACGTCTGAGCGCTGAGCTGCTCCGAAGCATATTTCACTTCCACGCAGCGCGGCCAGAATGAAGCCGTGCAAGGCAAGTGTCGAGCAGCCACGGATTTCCCCGACAGAACCTGATGAATTTTGATAGAAAAGTGTCCCGTTTTTCAGGACTTCCAAGTCGGTGCTAAGGACTTCCAAGTCGGTGCTAACACACTCTCGGAATGTTTCCGTACGCTCTGCATACGCGCTGTAGACGTCTTGCTCGCAATCACCGGGTCTTCCACACACAATGTAAAACACATTGCACTCCCCTCTGGCTTGCAAGTTGAATGCCATCTGCGTCTTGCCCGTGCCGGACGAGTTTTCCAATACGGTAAACGGCGTGGGAGCTGTCCCTCCCACGCTATTCACTTCCGCGAGGTGGCTCGAACGAGATTTAACCTCCTCGCTGTTCTTGAGACGATCGGCGATCTTCATGTATGACGAAATCGTTTCGGCATATCGTTCGTCAACGCCCATGCGCAACGTGTTCGGAAGCAACACCAGCAGATGAACAGGGATCCGTCTCTCCTTCACTTCATCCCTCGTGGGTTGGATCCGCACTTCTTTCTCCGATAAGCCGACCAAGAAAATTGGTGCCCATGCATCGTCCAACTCCTTGAGACCAATGGTGTCCACCACCCCGTTCATCACTTCAGCTCTCGTCAGCCACGGACCGCGACCCTCGTCCTTCTTCCCCAAGAAGAGCTGCAACTCAACTGCAGTACACTTGAGCCTGTCCGGAAGCTCCTGTGCGATCGCCTTCCTTAGCTGCCAGACCCGTGCACTATCATCGATCTTCACACCCGACCCAGCTCTCGGTTCACCGACTACAGCATACGATAGCGAGATTTCCACCATCTTTCTTCAGACCGGCCGATTCTCGAAAGAGAGAGAAAGAGGGCGATCGGGGAAGACAGCTCAGAGATTTCTGCGATCGTACTTCTAATAAGTGGGGAATGGTGTGTGTGTGAAGGTTGAACCCTTTTCAACAGGAAGCTGAAAAGCGAAATTGTTATCTCCACCAGAGCAATTCACGCCACCTAAGCAAGAACATCCATCCCATCGCTGTCCTTCTGCCATTTGGCCTCCGGCTCTGTTGATACTGTCTACAATCTTCCGAAGCAGTTATCGTAGTTTGCGGGATCGTGGATTCGGTCGATTCAATCAATCGGTGCCGTGGATCTATTTTTCATATTTGTGCCATCCCAATATTGCCGCTTACCGGTACGACAATTATTATCGTTTTGCCCCACTGGCCTAACCAAGTTCCAACGCCCCAGTTTCTTGCGGAGGTTGACGTCGAGAAGGAGGCAACCTCGCCTTCAAGTTTCAGCAGGACCGCCGAGTAACTGCACGAGACCTCCACCTCGACCTTCCCGGAGATTAACTTCACGCTCTTCGTCGACTACACCAAGTGCTACAACGTGCGCATCGACAACCAGCTCGAGGCCGACACGCTCGCGTCTGACCTTGTTGCGCTGCAGACATTGCAAGTCTTCCCGCACTGGGCGCAGGAGGGCAAACTGCTCGAATGCGAAGCCGCCAACTTCTCGAAAGACCAGCGCAACGCCTACACGACTTACATGATGTTCATAGTCCGTTTCCTGTATCACGAGACTACGCTGCACGGCTTCGCGGTGCCCAAATCGCCGGCCGACCTCGTGGGTTAGCCGCGGGCGGAATAATTATACACGAGCGACGATGGCGTAACGCTCTTCCTGTACACGCAGTCAATCAGAACATCGCTTCAGCGCGGCAATGTCGTGACGGCCAAGTGCAAGGTCTTACGTTCTCCAAGGGCACGCCCAACGTGACGTTCGTGACGGACGGCAGCAACAAGTACCTGGTGTGGGTCAGCATAACGTCATCACCATCTTGAACAAAGGCAATCACTGATGAGTCATGACGCCCAATAGCAAGCTCACACGACGTGAAGACGAACATCTTCACGACGACGAAATTTAACGTGTACGCAGAGTGCAAACGCAGTGTTGAAGACAGTTAGACAGGCCGGGAGACTGTATTCTTCATTCGGTAGAGTCAGGAATGCGAGGAAACCCCACGAGAAAATCTCCAGGTCGTATCAAATTCTGCAGATATCAGGTTGCAAGGCGTTAAAAATGCAGCACATTATCACTTGTGCCACTACTGAGACGTTTCTATTCATCAGATATGAGGACGATTTTTTCAAAGGAAGAATCTAATCCTCAAACTCATCGCCAGAAGCCCAGGAAAATATAAATATTGGAAATAAAAAAAATGAGACCACTTGCCGGTTTTTGAGCTCTACCCAAGCTCGATGAAAAGGACCAGTTTGTTAGCCTTGGTCGCAGTGCTGCTACTTTGGTTGGCCATCCCTTCGATTTCTTGTAGCGTCGACCCTTTTGAGATGCGATAGAAATTCACGTTCTGCAAATTCTGTTCACGGACGAAGGTTTCCCATGACGATTTGGCTGTAAAATATTGCGTCCGCACAGCATTCGTCACTACCAAGTGAATCGCGGATTCTGCGGGTATGCGCATCAGAATTCTCCTGATCACGTCAAGATCTAAATCACTGATGTAATCCTTGCATTCACCAGAAATGAGGTTCGAGATTGTCCGAAAATCGATGCCATCTTCGTTTGGAGTTCGGAAGAGGTTGTCAAAGCGCATCGAGCTGTCGTTTAGCCATTCCGGCCATTCTTGGTTGGGAGGAGACAGGAACGGCACGATCCGAGTTCCAGCACTTTCAACATCTCGAAGCAGCTGCATCATTTCGCCTCGCTCACTCACACCCAACTCGAACAGCAGTTCACACAAAAACGTCGGGAAGGCCACCCCACCGAAGCCCCCAGCATGGCTTGCCAACACAATGGCAGCTGCAGTCAACGCTTCGAGACGCAGTCCATCTCTCGAGCGCTGTTCGGTGTCGTCATAGTGAAATGGAGGTTGGATCGTCGACAAAACCGTACACAGCGGCTGGTCAAACGGACGAAACAATGGACCTCCCGTCAGTGTCAAGTGCAGCAGGGTGTCTTCCTTGGGGATGGCATCACGCAACGACATGTCCAGGGGTTATTGTCCTTCAACAATTCACAATTTGTGCATAGCTGAAG
Source organism: Phytophthora x cambivora (assembly GCA_033557925.1). Lineage (NCBI taxonomy): Eukaryota > Oomycota > Peronosporomycetes > Peronosporales > Peronosporaceae > Phytophthora > Phytophthora x cambivora. The sequence continues at coordinate 1,582,442 of JAUCEB010000031.1, read as the reverse complement.
CTCGAAGGCCGATTGTTCCGAAAGACGGGCGAAGTGGCCGTCAATGGTATTCACTTTGTCGTCCAGCACGGGATAACTAGTACTGAGCTACAAGCACAGCTGGGCAATCTTAAACTCTTCCATCCAATTTTTCAGCGCACTAAATTCCGAGGCCAGAGCCCCCGCCATCGCGTTCAAGTACTTCTAGTAGTCGTTGGGGTCACAGCTGCCACTGTACGGGTTGTCCTGCACATACTTGAGCGCGATCTCAGCAAAGAGCGGCCGGCTATGTTCGATGATCTCCATGAGTAGTACGGGTATGCTAGAGTCACTGTTGACAATGACACGAGGCAACGAAGGAAACACCACACACCAGACACTCGGCCTACAGCCTCGAGAATGGCTGCTGGTCGCGAAAAGATTTCGTGCAGTTCCATTCGTGGAGCTGAGCACGACAGCAAGACCAAACGAGAAAAACACGTTTCTCATTGTATGAAGAGAATTTTCAAATTTCCGCTGGTTCTCATCAGAAAGATGCGTCTTGATACGTGCTGCACGCGGAAATTCATCCAGAAAGAAAACAAACGGGTTCGCGCCTCGCTTTTTGCGAGAATTGAGCTCGTCGATAACGTCTGAGCGCTGAGCTGCTCCGAAGCATATTTCACTTCCACGCAGCGCGGCCAGAATGAAGCCGTACAAGGCAAGTGTCGAGCAGCCACGGATTTCCCCGACAGAACCTGATGAATTTTGATAGAAAAGTGTCCCGTTTTTCAGGACTTCCAAGTCGGTGCTAACACACTCTCGGAACGTTTCCGTACGCTCTGCATACGCGCTGTAGACGTCTTGCTCGCAATCACCGGGTCTTCCACACACAATGTAAAACACATCGCACTCCCCTCTGGCTTGCAAGTTGAATGCCATCTGCGTCTTGCCCGTGCCGGACGAGTTTTCCAACACGGTAAACGGCGTGGGAGCTGTCCCTCCCACGCTATTCACTTCCGCGAGGTGGCTCGAACGAGATTTAACCTCCTCGCTGTTCTTGAGACGATCGGCGATCTTCATGTATGACGAAATCGTTTCGGCATATCGTTCGTCAACGCCCATGCGCAACGTGTTCGGAAGCAACACCAGCAGATGAACAGGGATCCGTCTCTCCTTCACTTCATCCCTCGTGGGTTGGATCCGCACTTCTTTCTCCGATAAGCCGACCAAGAAAATTGGTGCCCATTCATCGTCCAACTCCTTGAGACCAATGGTGTCCACCACCCCGTTCATCACTTCAGCTCTCGTCAGCCACGGACCGCGACCCTCGTCCTTCTTCCCCAAGAAGAGCTGCAACTCAACTGCAGTACACTTGAGCCTGTCCGGAAGCTCCTGTGCGATCGCCTTCCTTAGCTGCCAGACCCGTGCACTATCATCGATCTTCACACCCGACCCAGCTCTCGGTTCACCGACTACAGCATAGGATAGCGAGATTTCCACCATCTTTCTTCAGACCGGCCGATTCTCGAAAGAGAGAGAAAGAGGGCGATCGGGGAAGACAGCTCAGAGATTTCTGCGATCGTACTTCTAATAAGTGGGGAATGGTGTGTGTGTGTGAAGGTTGAACCCTTTTCAACAGGAAGCTGAAAAGCCAAATTGTTATCTCCACCAGAGCAATTCACGCCACCTAAGCAAGAACATCCATCCCATCGCTTTCCTTCTGCCATTTGGCCTCCGGCGCTGTTGATACTGTCTACAATCTTCCGAAGCAGTTATCGTAGTTTGCGGGATCGTGGATTCGGTCGATTCAATCAATCGGTGCCGTGGAACTATTTTTTTTATATTTGTGAGTACTTCTCCATCCCAATATTGGGCTCGGACCCGCTTACCGGTACGACAATTATTATCGTTTTGCCCCACTGGCCTAACTGCCCCAGTTTCTTGCGGAGGTTGACGTCGAGAAGGAGGCAACCTCGCCTTCAAGTTTCAGCAGGACCGCCGAGTAACTGCACGAGACCTCCACCTCGACCTTCCCGGAGATTAACGTCACGCTCTTCGTCGACTACACCAAGTGCTACAACGTGCGCATCGACAACCAGCTCGAGGCCGACACGCTCGCGTCTGACCTTATTGCGCTGCAGACATTGCAAGTCTTCCCGCACTGGGCGCAGGAGGGCAAGCTGCTCGAGTGCGAGGCCGCCGAAAGGCCAGCGCAACGCCTACACGACTTACATGATGTTCATAGTCCGCTTCCTGTATCACGAGACTACGTTGCACGGCTTCGCGGTGCCCAAATCGCCGGCCGACCTCGTGGGTTAGCCGCGGGCGGAATAATCATACATGAACGACGATGGCGTCACGCTCTTCCTGTACACCCGGTCAATCAGAACATCGCTTCAGCGCGGCAATGTCGTGACGGCCAAGTGCAAGGTCTTACGTTCTCCAAGGGCACGCCCAACGTGACGTTCGTGACGGACGGCAGCAACAAGTACCTGGCGTGGGTCAGCATAACGTCATCGCCATCTTGAACAAAGGCAAGCACTGATGAGTCATGACGCCCAATAGCAAGCTCACACGACGTGAAGACGAGCATCTTCACGACGACGAAATTTAACGTGTACGCAGAGTGCAAACGCAGTGTTGAAGACAGTTAGACAGGCCGGGAGACTGTATTCTTCATTCTGTAGAGTCAGGAATGCGAGGAAACCCCACGAGAAAATCTCCAGGCCGTATCAAATGCTGCAGATATCAGGTTGCTAGGCGTTAAAATGCAGCACATTATCACTTGTGCCACTACTGAGACGTTTCTATTCATCAGATATGAGGACGAATTTTTCAAAGGAAGAATTTAATCCTCAAACTCATCGCCAGAAGCCCCGGAAAATATAAATGTTGGAAATAAAAAAAATGAGACCACTTGCCGGTTTTTGAGCTCTACCCAAGCTCGATGAAAAGGACCAGTTTGTTAGCCTTGGTCGCAGTGCTGCTACTTTGGTTGGCCATCCCTTCGATTTCTTGTAGCGTCGACCCTTTTGAGATGCGATAGAAATTCACGTTCTGCAAATTCTGTTCACGGACGAAGGTTTCCCATGACGACTTGGCTGTAAAATATTGCGTCCGCACAGCATTCGTCACTACCAAGTGAATCGCGGATTCTGCGGGTATGCGCATCAGAATTCTCCTGATCACGTCAAGATCTAAATCACTGATGTAATCCTTGCATTCACCAGAAATGAGGTTCGAGGTTGTCCGAAAATCGATGCCATCTTCGTTTGGAGTTCGGAAGAGGTTGTCAAAGCGCATCGAGCTGTCGTTTAGCCATCCCGGCCATTCTTCGTTCGGAGGAGACAGGAACGGCACGATCCGAGTTCCCCACCCAGCACTTTCAACATCTCGAAGCAGCTGCATCATTTCGCCTCGCTCACTCACACCCAACTCGAACAGCAGTTCACGCAAAAACGTCGGGAAGGTCACCCCACCGAAGCCCCCAGCATGACTTGCCAACACAATGGCAGCTGCAGTCAACGCTTCGAGACGCAGTCCATCTCTCGAGCGCTGTTCGGTGTCGTCATAGTGAAATGGAGGTTGGATCGTCGACAAAACCGTACACAGCGGCTGGTCGAACGGACGAAACAATGGACCCCCCGTCAGTGTCAAGTGCACCAGGGTGTCTTCCTTTGGGGATGACATCACGCAACGACATGTCCAGGGGTTATTGTCCTTCAACAATTCACAATCTACCATGTCAACCAATACGAGAGTGCAGTGCTGAATGCTGGTGGTCCTGCTGACGAAGAGTGACAAGACGAAGTAGGTCGGCACGAACTGCAAGCAGCCGTCGTGGTACACGAGTAGCATGGGTACAGGCCGCTGACAACAGAATCCGGCGGCTCAGACACAAGCGGCCGAGCACAGGGTGAGGTGGCAGCTACAGCTTTGGGCGCACGCACGACGCAGTGGCACAGAGACTCCGGAGTGACGGACGGAGTAGGAGCATGACGGAAGCGTAGGACGGTGATTGGGGAAGCCCCTACGTGGACACGAACGAGAATGAGACGAAGGACGTAGGTTAGTGCTAGCTGTAGCTGGCATTAGCTTAGGTCTACGAAGGTCATCTAAGAGCCTTAAGAATGTAGAACTGGACCGCGAGGTGGACGACCGGGCGCAGCAACACGTGATGCCGTCGGCCAGTAGGTCCGCCAAGGATACGAGCACCCGGAGCGGAAGCTACATGATTCGATGCGAGATAAGTGGCCTGTTATACCTGCAAGCCCACTACTTCGGTAGGAGGTTTGAGGACATGCTAAACAATCTAACAACGCATGAAACAGCTAAGCACACTTGGACGTGGCGTACCTATGGCATGTTGACGCGTCAAGATTAAAACCTAGCACAACGAACAATTTCTTCATTCTGCAATTTGCGATGCAGTCCCAACTACGACGAGAGCGCGAAGAGTTTTACGTCATCTTTAAATAATCCACGACGCGTGGGGTAGCATCGATGATATGAAACCAACCTCGAGCCGCGTTCTGTCGACTGCGGTTGGTCTACGGTCAAGCGACATGCACTTCTACATTTGCTTCGCGACAACAAGCAAAACCTTAAAGCACCCCACCTCGAGTCCCCCTGAGAAAAACTCCAAGCTTCACGCATCACTTATTATGGGACTTTGAGGGGCGCCTTGTTTAGCCAACGATATGTCGTGCGAAGGAGGTCAGTATTGTCCAAGGCTCGGACGACGTAACCTCATGACTTTAGCGGTGGAAACACCACACACCAGACACTCAGTCCACAGCCTCGAGAATGGCTGCTGGTCGCGAAAAGATTTCGTGCAGTTCCATTCGTGGAGCTGAGCACGACAGCAAGACCAAACGAGAGCAACACGTTTCTCGTCGTACGAAGAGAATTTTCAAATTTCCGCTGGTTCTCATCAGAAAGATGCGTCTTGATACGTGATGCACGCGGAAATTCATCCAGAAAGAAAACAAACGGGTTCGCGCCTCGCTTTTTGCGAGAATTGAGCTCGTCGATAACGTCTGAGCGCTGAGCTGCTCCGAAGCATATTTCACTTCCACGCAGCGCGGCCAGAATGAAGCCGTACAAGGCAAGTGTCGAGCAGCCACGGATTTCCCCGACAGAACCTGATGAATTTTGATAGAAAAGTGTCCCGTTTTTCAGGACTTCCAAGTCGGTGCTAACACACTCTCGGAACGTTTCCGTACGCTCTGCATACGCGCTGTAGACGTCTTGCTCGCAATCACCGGGTCTTCCACACACAATGTAAAACACATCGCACTCCCCTCTGGCTTGCAAGTTGAATGCCATCTGCGTCTTGCCCGTGCCGGACGAGTTTTCCAACACGGTAAACGGCGTGGGAGCTGTCCCTTTCATGCTGCTCACTTCCGCGAGGTGGCTCGAACGAGATTTAACCTCCTCGCTGTTCTTGAGACGATCGGCGATCTTCATGTATGACGAAATCGTTTCGGCATATCGTTCGTCAACGCCAATGCGCAATGTGTTCGGAAGCAACACCAGCAGATGAACAGGGATCCGTCTCTCCTTCACTTCATCCCTCGTGGGTTGGACCCGTACTTCTTTCTCCGATAAACCGACCAAGACGAGTGATGCCCATTCATCGTCCAACTCCTTGAGACCAATGGTGTCCACCACCCCGTTCATCACTTCAGCTCTCGTCAGCCACGGACCGCGACCCTCGTCCTTCTTCCCCAAGAAGAGCTGCAACTCAACTGCAGTACACTTGAGCCTGTCCGGAAGCTCTTGTGCGATCGCCTTCCTTAGCTGCCAGATCCGTGCACTATCATCGATCTTCACACCCGACCCAGCTCTTGGTTCACCGACTACAGCATAGGATAGCGAGATTTCCACCATCTTTCTTCAGACCGGCCGATTCTCGAAAGAGAGAGAAAGAGGGCGATCGGGGAAGACAGCTCAGAGATTTCTGCGATCGTACTTCTAATAAGTGGGGAATTATGTGTGTGTGAAGGTTGAACCCTTTTCAACAGAAGGCTGAAAAGCCAAATTGTTATCTCCACCAGAGCAATTCACGTCACCTAAGCAAGAACATCCATCCCATCGCTTTCCTTCTGCCATTTGGCCTCCGGCGCTGTTGATACTGTCTACAATCTTCCGAAGCAGTTATCGTAGTTTGCGGGATCGTGGATTCGGTCGATTCAATCAATCGGTGCCGTGGAACTATTTTTTTATATTTGTGAGTACTTCTCCATCCCAATATTGGGCTCAGACCCGCTTACCGGTACGACAATTATTATCGTTTTGCCCCACTGGCCTAACTGCCCCAGTTTCTTGCGGAGGTTGACGTCGAGAAGGAGGCAACCTCGCCTTCAAGTTTCAGCAGGACCGCCGAGTAACTGCACGAGACCTCCACCTCGACCTTCCCGGAGATTAACGTCACGCTCTTCGTCGACTACACCAAGTGCTACAACGTGCGCATCGACAACCAGCTCGAGGCCGACACGCTCGCGTCTGACCTTGTTGCGCTGCAGACATTGCAAGTCTTCCCGCACTGGGCGCAGGAGGGCAAGCTGCTCGAGTGCGAAGCCGCCAACTTCTCGAAAGACCAGCGCAACGCCTACACGACTTACATGATGTTCATAGTCCGTTTCCTGTATCACGAGACTACGTTGCACGGCTTCGCGGTGCCCAAATCGCCGGCCGACCTCGTGGGTTAGCCGCGGGCGGAATAAGCATACACGAACGACGATGGCGTAACGCTCTTCCTGTACACGCGGTCAATCAGAACATCGCTTCAGCGCGGCAATGTCGTGACGGCCAAGTGCAAGGTCTTACGTTCTCCAAGGGCACGCCCAACGTGACGTTCGTGACGGACGGCAGCAACAAGTACCTGGCGTGGGTCAGCATAACGTCATCGCCATCTTAAACAAAGGCAATCACTGATGAGTCATGACGCCCAATAGCAAGCTCACACGACGTGAAGACGAACATCTTCACGACGACGAAATTTAACGTGTACGCAGAGTGCAAACGCAGTGTTGAAGACAGTTAGACAGGCCGGGAGACTGTATTCTTCATTCTGTAGAGTCAGGAATGCGAGGAAACCCCACGAGAAAATCTCCAGGCCGTATCAAATGCTGCAGATATCAGGTTGCAAGGCGTTAAAAATGCAGCACATTATCACTTGTGCCACTACTGAGACGTTTCTATTCATCAGATATGAGGGCGATTTTTTCAACGGAAGAATTTAATCCTCAAACTCATCGCCAGAAGCCCCGGAAAATATAAATGTTGGAAATAAAAAAACTGAGACCACTTGCCGGTTTTTGAGCTCTACCCAAGCTCGATGAAAAGGACCAGTTTGTTAGCCTTGGTCGCAGTGCTGCTACTTTGGTTGGCCATCCCTTCGATTTCTTGTAGCGTCGACCCTTTTGAGATGCGATAGAAATTCACGTTCTGCAAATTCTGTTCACGGACGAAGGTTTCCCATGACGACTTGGCTGTAAAATATTGCGTCCGCACAGCATTCGTCACTACCAAGTGAATCGCGGATTCTGCGGGTATGCGCATCAGAATTCTCCTGATCACGTCAAGATCTAAATCACTGATGTAATCCTTGCATTCACCAGAAATGAGGTTCGAGGTTGTCCGAAAATCGATGCCATCTTCGTTTGGAGTTCGGAAGAGGTTGTCAAAGCGCATCGAGCTGTCGTTTAGCCATCCCGGCCATTCTTCGTTCGGAGGAGACAGGAACGGCACGATCCGAGTTCCCCACCCAGCACTTTCAACATCTCGAAGCAGCTGCATCATTTCGCCTCGCTCACTCACACCCAACTCGAACAGCAGTTCACACAAAAACGTCGGGAAGGCCACCCCACCGAAGCCCCCAGCATGACTTGCCAACACAATGGCAGCTGCAGTCAACGCTTCGAGACGCAGTCCATCTCTCGAGCGCTGTTCGGTGTCGTCATAGTGAAATGGAGGTTGGATCGTCGACAAAACCGTACACAGCGGCTGGTCGAACGGACGAAACAATGGACCCCCCGTCAGTGTCAAGTGCACCAGGGTGTCTTCCTTTGGGGATGACATCACGCAACGACATGTCCAGGGGTTATTGTCCTTCAACAATTCACAATCTACCATGTCAACCAATACGAGAGTGCAGTGCTGAATGCTGGTGGTCCTGCTGACGAAGAGTGACAAGACGAAGTAGGTCGGCACGAACTGCAAGCAGCCGTCGTGGTACACGAGTAGCATGGGTACAGGCCGCTGACAACAGAATCCGGCGGCTCAGACACAAGCGGCCGAGCACAGGGTGAGGTGGCAGCTACAGCTTTGGGCGCACGCACGACGCAGTGGCACAGAGACTCCGGAGTGACGGACGGAGTAGGAGCATGACGGAAGCGTAGGACGGTGATTGGGGAAGCCCCTACGTGGACACGAACGAGAATGAGACGAAGGACGTAGGTTAGTGCTAGCTGTAGCTGGCATTAGCTTAGGTCTACGAAGGTCATCTAAGAGCCTTAAGAATGTAGAACTGGACCGCGAGGTGGACGACCGGGCGCAGCAACACGTGATGCCGTCGGCCAGTAGGTCCGCCAAGGATACGAGCACCCGGAGCGGAAGCTACATGATTCGATGCGAGATAAGTGGCCTGTTATACCTGCAAGCCCACTACTTCGGTAGGAGGTTTGAGGACATGCTAAACAATCTAACAACGCATGAAACAGCTAAGCACACTTGGACGTGGCGTACCTATGGCATGTTGACGCGTCAAGATTAAAACCTAGCACAACGAACAATTTCTTCATTCTGCAATTTGCGATGCAGTCCCAACTACGACGAGAGCGCGAAGAGTTTTACGTCATCTTTAAATAATCCACGACGCGTGGGGTAGCATCGATGATATGAAACCAACCTCGAGCCGCGTTCTGTCGACTGCGGTTGGTCTACGGTCAAGCGACATGCACTTCTACATTTGCTTCGCGACAACAAGCAAAACCTTAAAGCACCCCACCTCGAGTCCCCCTGAGAAAAACTCCAAGCTTCACGCATCACTTATTATGGGACTTTGAGGGGCGCCTTGTTTAGCCAACGATATGTCGTGCGAAGGAGGTCAGTATTGTCCAAGGCTCGGACGACGTAACCTCATGACTTTAGCGGTGGAAACACCACACACCAGACACTCAGTCCACAGCCTCGAGAATGGCTGCTGGTCGCGAAAAGATTTCGTGCAGTTCCATTCGTGGAGCTGAACACGACAGCAAGACCAAACGAGAGCAACACGTTTCTCGTCGTACGAAGAGAATTTTCAAATTTCCGCTGGTTCTCATCAGAAAGATGCGTCTTGATACGTGATGCACGCGGAAATTCATCCAGAAAGAAAACAAACGGGTTCGCGCCTCGCTTTTTGCGAGAATTGAGCTCGTCGATAACGTCTGAGCGCTGAGCTGCTCCGAAGCATATTTCACTTCCACGCAGCGCGGCCAGAATGAAGCCGTACAAGGCAAGTGTCGAGCAGCCACGGATTTCCCCGACAGAACCTGATGAATTTTGATAGAAAAGTGTCCCGTTTTTCAGGACTTCCAAGTCGGTGCTAACACACTCTCGGAACGTTTCCGTACGCTCTGCATACGCGCTGTAGACGTCTTGCTCGCAATCACCGGGTCTTCCACACACAATGTAAAACACATCGCACTCCCCTCTGGCTTGCAAGTTGAATGCCATCTGCGTCTTGCCCGTGCCGGACGAGTTTTCCAACACGGTAAACGTCGTGGGAGCTGTCCCTCCCACGCTACTCACTTCCGCGAGGTGGCTCGAAAGAGATTTAACCTCCTCGCTGTTCTTGAGACGATCAGCGATCTTCATGTATGACGAAATCGTTTCGGCATATCGTTCGTCAACGCCAATGCGCAATGTGTTCGGAAGCAACACCAGCAGATGAACAGGGATCCGTCTCTCCTTCACTTCATCCCTCGTGGGTTGGATCCGCACTTCTTTCTCCGATAAGCCGACCAAGAAAATTGGCGCCCATGCATCGTCCAACTCCTTGAGACCAATGATGTCCACCACCCCGTTCATCACTTCAGTTCTCGTCAGCCACGGACCGCGACCCTCGTCCTTCTTCCCCAAGAAGAGCTGCAACTCAACTGCAGTACACTTGAGCCTGTCCGGAAGCTCCTGTGCGATCGCCTTCCTTAACTGCCAGACCCGTGCACTATCATCGATCTTCACACCCGACCCAGCTCTCGGTTCACCGACTACAGCATAGGATAGCGAGATTTCCACCATCTTTCTTCAGACCGGCCGATTCTCGAATGAGAGAGAAAGAGGGCGATCGGGGAAGACAGCTCAGAGATTTCTGCGATCGTACTTCTAATAAGTGGGGAATGGTGTGTGTGTGAAGGTTGAACCCTTTTCAACAGGAAGCTGAAAAGCGAAATTGTTATCTCCACCAGAGCAATTCACGCCACCTAAGCAAGAACATCCATCCCATCGCTGTCCTTCTGCCATTTGGCCTCCGGCTCTGTTGATACTGTCTACAATCTTCCGAAGCAGTTATCGTAGTTTGCGGAATCGTGGATTCGGTCGATTCAATCAATCGGTGCCGTGGATCTATTTTTCATATTTGTGCCATCCCAATATTGCCGCTTACCGGTACGACAATTATTATCGTTTTGCCCCACTGGCCTAACCAAGTTCCAACGCCCCAGTTTCTTGCGGAGGTTGACGTCGAGAAGGAGGCAACCTCGCCTTCAAGTTTCAGCAGGACCGCCGAGTAACTGCACGAGACCTCCACCTCGACCTTCCCGGAGATTAACTTCACGCTCTTCGTCGACTACACCAAGTGCTACAACGTGCGCATCGACAACCAGCTCGAGGCCGACACGCTCGCGTCTGACCTTGTTGCGCTGCAGACATTGCAAGTCTTCCCGCACTGGGCGCAGGAGGGCAAGCTGCTCGAGTGCGAAGCCGCCAACTTCTCGAAAGACCAGCGCAACGCCTACACGACTTACATGATGTTCATAGTCCGTTTCCTGTATCACGAGACTACGCTGCACGGCTTCGCGGTGCCCAAATCGCCGGCCGACCTCGTGGGTTAGCCGCGGGCGGAATAATTATACACGAGCGACGATGGCGTAACGCTCTTCCTGTACACGCGGTCAATCAGAACATCGCTTCAGCGCGGCAATGTCGTGACGGCCAAGTGCAAGGTCTTACGTTCTCCAAGGGCACGCCCAACGTGACGTTCGTGACGGACGGCAGCAACAAGTACCTGGCGTGGGTCAGCATAACGTCATCGCCATCTTAAACAAAGGCAATCACTGATGAGTCATGACGCCCAATAGCAAGCTCACACGACGTGAAGACGAACATCTTCACGACGACGAAATTTAAGGTGTACGCAGAGTGCAAACGCAGTGTTGAAGACAGTTAGACAGGCCGGGAGACTGTATTCTTCATTCTGTAGAGTCAGGAATGCGAGGAAACCCCACGAGAAAATCTCCAGGCCGTATCAAATGCTGCAGATATCAGGTTGCAAGGCGTTAAAAATGCAGCACATTATCACTTGTGCCACTACTGAGACGTTTCTATTCATCAGATATGAGGGCGATTTTTTCAACGGAAGAATTTAATCCTCAAACTCATCGCCAGAAGCCCCGGAAAATATAAATGTTGGAAATAAAAAAACTGAGACCACTTGCCGGTTTTTGAGCTCTACCCAAGCTCGATGAAAAGGACCAGTTTGTTAGCCTTGGTCGCAGTGCTGCTACTTTGGTTGGCCATCCCTTCGATTTCTTGTAGCGTCGACCCTTTTGAGATGCGATAGAAATTCACGTTCTGCAAATTCTGTTCACGGACGAAGGTTTCCCATGACGACTTGGCTGTAAAATATTGCGTCCGCACAGCATTCGTCACTACCAAGTGAATCGCGGATTCTGCGGGTATGCGCATCAGAATTCTCCTGATCACGTCAAGATCTAAATCACTGATGTAATCCTTGCATTCACCAGAAATGAGGTTCGAGGTTGTCCGAAAATCGATGCCATCTTCGTTTGGAGTTCGGAAGAGGTTGTCAAAGCGCATCGAGCTGTCGTTTAGCCATCCCGGCCATTCTTCGTTCGGAGGAGACAGGAACGGCACGATCCGAGTTCCCCACCCAGCACTTTCAACATCTCGAAGCAGCTGCATCATTTCGCCTCGCTCACTCACACCCAACTCGAACAGCAGTTCACACAAAAACGTCGGGAAGGCCACCCCACCGAAGCCCCCAGCATGACTTGCCAACACAATGGCAGCTGCAGTCAACGCTTCGAGACGCAGTCCATCTCTCGAGCGCTGTTCGGTGTCGTCATAGTGAAATGGAGGTTGGATCGTCGACAAAACCGTACACAGCGGCTGGTCGAACGGACGAAACAATGGACCCCCCGTCAGTGTCAAGTGCACCAGGGTGTCTTCCTTTGGGGATGACATCACGCAACGACATGTCCAGGGGTTATTGTCCTTCAACAATTCACAATCTACCATGTCAACCAATACGAGAGTGCAGTGCTGAATGCTGGTGGTCCTGCTGACGAAGAGTGACAAGACGAAGTAGGTCGGCACGAACTGCAAGCAGCCGTCGTGGTACACGAGTAGCATGGGTACAGGCCGCTGACAACAGAATCCGGCGGCTCAGACACAAGCGGCCGAGCACAGGGTGAGGTGGCAGCTACAGCTTTGGGCGCACGCACGACGCAGTGGCACAGAGACTCCGGAGTGACGGACGGAGTAGGAGCATGACGGAAGCGTAGGACGGTGATTGGGGAAGCCCCTACGTGGACACGAACGAGAATGAGACGAAGGACGTAGGTTAGTGCTAGCTGTAGCTGGCATTAGCTTAGGTCTACGAAGGTCATCTAAGAGCCTTAAGAATGTAGAACTGGACCGCGAGGTGGACGACCGGGCGCAGCAACACGTGATGCCGTCGGCCAGTAGGTCCGCCAAGGATACGAGCACCCGGAGCGGAAGCTACATGATTCGATGCGAGATAAGTGGCCTGTTATACCTGCAAGCCCACTACTTCGGTAGGAGGTTTGAGGACATGCTAAACAATCTAACAACGCATGAAACAGCTAAGCACACTTGGACGTGGCGTACCTATGGCATGTTGACGCGTCAAGATTAAAACCTAGCACAACGAACAATTTCTTCATTCTGCAATTTGCGATGCAGTCCCAACTACGACGAGAGCGCGAAGAGTTTTACGTCATCTTTAAATAATCCACGACGCGTGGGGTAGCATCGATGATATGAAACCAACCTCGAGCCGCGTTCTGTCGACTGCGGTTGGTCTACGGTCAAGCGACATGCACTTCTACATTTGCTTCGCGACAACAAGCAAAACCTTAAAGCACCCCACCTCGAGTCCCCCTGAGAAAAACTCCAAGCTTCACGCATCACTTATTATGGGACTTTGAGGGGCGCCTTGTTTAGCCAACGATATGTCGTGCGAAGGAGGTCAGTATTGTCCAAGGCTCGGACGACGTAACCTCATGACTTTAGCGGTGGAAACACCACACACCAGACACTCAGTCCACAGCCTCGAGAATGGCTGCTGGTCGCGAAAAGATTTCGTGCAGTTCCATTCGTGGAGCTGAGCACGACAGCAAGACCAAACGAGAGCAACACGTTTCTCGTCGTACGAAGAGAATTTTCAAATTTCCGCTGGTTCTCATCAGAAAGATGCGTCTTGATACGTGATGCACGCGGAAATTCATCCAGAAAGAAAACAAACGGGTTCGCGCCTCGCTTTTTGCGAGAATTGAGCTCGTCGATAACGTCTGAGCGCTGAGCTGCTCCGAAGCATATTTCACTTCCACGCAGCGCGGCCAGAATGAAGCCGTACAAGGCAAGTGTCGAGCAGCCACGGATTTCCCCGACAGAACCTGATGAATTTTGATAGAAAAGTGTCCCGTTTTTCAGGACTTCCAAGTCGGTGCTAACACACTCTCGGAACGTTTCCGTACGCTCTGCATACGCGCTGTAGACGTCTTGCTCGCAATCACCGGGTCTTCCACACACAATGTAAAACACATCGCACTCCCCTCTGGCTTGCAAGTTGAATGCCATCTGCGTCTTGCCCGTGCCGGACGAGTTTTCCAACACGGTAAACGTCGTGGGAGCTGTCCCTCCCACGCTACTCACTTCCGCGAGGTGGCTCGAAAGAGATTTAACCTCCTCGCTGTTCTTGAGACGATCAGCGATCTTCATGTATGACGAAATCGTTTCGGCATATCGTTCGTCAACGCCAATGCGCAATGTGTTCGGAAGCAACACCAGCAGATGAACAGGGATCCGTCTCTCCTTCACTTCATCCCTCGTGGGTTGGATCCGCACTTCTTTCTCCGATAAGCCGACCAAGAAAATTGGCGCCCATGCATCGTCCAACTCCTTGAGACCAATGATGTCCACCACCCCGTTCATTACTTCAGTTCTCGTCAGCCACGGACCGCGACCCTCGTCCTTCTTCCCCAAGAAGAGCTGCAACTCAACTGCAGTACACTTGAGCCTGTCCGGAAGCTCCTGTGCGATCGCCTTCCTTAACTGCCAGACCCGTGCACTATCATCGATCTTCACACCCGACCCAGCTCTCGGTTCACCGACTACAGCATAGGATAGCGAGATTTCCACCATCTTTCTTCAGACCGGCCGATTCTCGAATGAGAGAGAAAGAGGGCGATCGGGGAAGACAGCTCAGAGATTTCTGCGATCGTACTTCTAATAAGTGGGGAATGGTGTGTGTGTGAAGGTTGAACCCTTTTCAACAGGAAGCTGAAAAGCGAAATTGTTATCTCCACCAGAGCAATTCACGCCACCTAAGCAAGAACATCCATCCCATCGCTGTCCTTCTGCCATTTGGCCTCCGGCTCTGTTGATACTGTCTACAATCTTCCGAAGCAGTTATCGTAGTTTGCGGAATCGTGGATTCGGTCGATTCAATCAATCGGTGCCGTGGATCTATTTTTCATATTTGTGCCATCCCAATATTGCCGCTTACCGGTACGACAATTATTATCGTTTTGCCCCACTGGCCTAACCAAGTTCCAACGCCCCAGTTTCTTGCGGAGGTTGACGTCGAGAAGGAGGCAACCTCGCCTTCAAGTTTCAGCAGGACCGCCGAGTAACTGCACGAGACCTCCACCTCGACCTTCCCGGAGATTAACTTCACGCTCTTCGTCGACTACACCAAGTGCTACAACGTGCGCATCGACAACCAGCTCGAGGCCGACACGCTCGCGTCTGACCTTGTTGCGCTGCAGACATTGCAAGTCTTCCCGCACTGGGCGCAGGAGGGCAAGCTGCTCGAGTGCGAAGCCGCCAACTTCTCGAAAGACCAGCGCAACGCCTACACGACTTACATGATGTTCATAGTCCGTTTCCTGTATCACGAGACTACGCTGCACGGCTTCGCGGTGCCCAAATCGCCGGCCGACCTCGTGGGTTAGCCGCGGGCGGAATAATTATACACGAGCGACGATGGCGTAACGCTCTTCCTGTACACGCAGTCAATCAGAACATCGCTTCAGCGCGGCAATGTCGTGACGGCCAAGTGCAAGGTCTTACGTTCTCCAAGGGAACGCCCAACGTGACGTTCGTGGCGGACGGCAGCAACAAGTACCTGGCGTGGGGTCAGCATAACGTCATCGCCATCTTGAACAAAGGCAAGCACTGATGAGTCATGACGCCCAATAGCAAGCTCACACGACGTGAAGACGAGCATCTTCACGACGACGAAATTTAACGTGTACGCAGAGTGCAAACGCAGTGTTGAAGACAGTTAGACAGGCCGGGAGACTGTATTCTTCATTCTGTAGAGTCAGGAATGCGAGGAAACCCCACGAGAAAATCTCCAGGCCGTATCAAATGCTGCAGATATCAGGTTGCAAGGCGTTAAAAATGCAGCACATTATCACTTGTGCCACTACTGCGACGTTTCTATTCATCAGATATGAGGGCGATTTTTTCAACGGAAGAATTTAATCCTCAAACTCATCGCCAGAAGCCCCGGAAAATATAAATGTTGGAAATAAAAAAACTGAGACCACTTGCCGGTTTTTGAGCTCTACCCAAGCTCGATGAAAAGGACCAGTTTGTTAGCCTTGGTCGCAGTGCTGCTACTTTGGTTGGCCATCCCTTCGATTTCTTGTAGCGTCGACCCTTTTGAGATGCGATAGAAATTCACGTTCTGCAAATTCTGTTCACGGACGAAGGTTTCCCATGACGACTTGGCTGTAAAATATTGCGTCCGCACAGCATTCGTCACTACCAAGTGAATCGCGGATTCTGCGGGTATGCGCATCAGAATTCTCCTGATCACGTCAAGATCTAAATCACTGATGTAATCCTTGCATTCACCAGAAATGAGGTTCGAGGTTGTCCGAAAATCGATGCCATCTTCGTTTGGAGTTCGGAAGAGGTTGTCAAAGCGCATCGAGCTGTCGTTTAGCCATCCCGGCCATTCTTCGTTCGGAGGAGACAGGAACGGCACGATCCGAGTTCCCCACCCAGCACTTTCAACATCTCGAAGCAGCTGCATCATTTCGCCTCGCTCACTCACACCCAACTCGAACAGCAGTTCACACAAAAACGTCGGGAAGGCCACCCCACCGAAGCCCCCAGCATGACTTGCCAACACAATGGCAGCTGCAGTCAACGCTTCGAGACGCAGTCCATCTCTCGAGCGCTGTTCGGTGTCGTCATAGTGAAATGGAGGTTGGATCGTCGACAAAACCGTACACAGCGGCTGGTCGAACGGACGAAACAATGGACCCCCCGTCAGTGTCAAGTGCACCAGGGTGTCTTCCTTTGGGGATGACATCACGCAACGACATGTCCAGGGGTTATTGTCCTTCAACAATTCACAATCTACCATGTCAACCAATACGAGAGTGCAGTGCTGAATGCTGGTGGTCCTGCTGACGAAGAGTGACAAGACGAAGTAGGTCGGCACGAACTGCAAGCAGCCGTCGTGGTACACGAGTAGCATGGGTACAGGCCGCTGACAACAGAATCCGGCGGCTCAGACACAAGCGGCCGAGCACAGGGTGAGGTGGCAGCTACAGCTTTGGGCGCACGCACGACGCAGTGGCACAGAGACTCCGGAGTGACGGACGGAGTAGGAGCATGACGGAAGCGTAGGACGGTGATTGGGGAAGCCCCTACGTGGACACGAACGAGAATGAGACGAAGGACGTAGGTTAGTGCTAGCTGTAGCTGGCATTAGCTTAGGTCTACGAAGGTCATCTAAGAGCCTTAAGAATGTAGAACTGGACCGCGAGGTGGACGACCGGGCGCAGCAACACGTGATGCCGTCGGCCAGTAGGTCCGCCAAGGATACGAGCACCCGGAGCGGAAGCTACATGATTCGATGCGAGATAAGTGGCCTGTTATACCTGCAAGCCCACTACTTCGGTAGGAGGTTTGAGGACATGCTAAACAATCTAACAACGCATGAAACAGCTAAGCACACTTGGACGTGGCGTACCTATGGCATGTTGACGCGTCAAGATTAAAACCTAGCACAACGAACAATTTCTTCATTCTGCAATTTGCGATGCAGTCCCAACTACGACGAGAGCGCGAAGAGTTTTACGTCATCTTTAAATAATCCACGACGCGTGGGGTAGCATCGATGATATGAAACCAACCTCGAGCCGCGTTCTGTCGACTGCGGTTGGTCTACGGTCAAGCGACATGCACTTCTACATTTGCTTCGCGACAACAAGCAAAACCTTAAAGCACCCCACCTCGAGTCCCCCTGAGAAAAACTCCAAGCTTCACGCATCACTTATTATGGGACTTTGAGGGGCGCCTTGTTTAGCCAACGATATGTCGTGCGAAGGAGGTCAGTATTGTCCAAGGCTCGGACGACGTAACCTCATGACTTTAGCGGTGGAAACACCACACACCAGACACTCAGTCCACAGCCTCGAGAATGGCTGCTGGTCGCGAAAAGATTTCGTGCAGTTCCATTCGTGGAGCTGAGCACGACAGCAAGACCAAACGAGAGCAACACGTTTCTCGTCGTACGAAGAGAATTTTCAAATTTCCGCTGGTTCTCATCAGAAAGATGCGTCTTGATACGTGATGCACGCGGAAATTCATCCAGAAAGAAAACAAACGGGTTCGCGCCTCGCTTTTTGCGAGAATTGAGCTCGTCGATAACGTCTGAGCGCTGAGCTGCTCCGAAGCATATTTCACTTCCACGCAGCGCGGCCAGAATGAAGCCGTACAAGGCAAGTGTCGAGCAGCCACGGATTTCCCCGACAGAACCTGATGAATTTTGATAGAAAAGTGTCCCGTTTTCCAGGACTTCCAAGTCGGTGCTAACACACTCTCGGAACGTTTCCGTACGCTCTGCATACGCGCTGTAGACGTCTTGCTCGCAATCACCGGGTCTTCCACACACAATGTAAAACACATCGCACTCCCCTCTGGCTTGCAAGTTGAATGCCATCTGCGTCTTGCCCGTGCCGGACGAGTTTTCCAACACGGTAAACGTCGTGGGAGCTGTCCCTCCCACGCTACTCACTTCCGCGAGGTGGCTCGAAAGAGATTTAACCTCCTCGCTGTTCTTGAGACGATCAGCGATCTTCATGTATGACGAAATCGTTTCGGCATATCGTTCGTCAACGCCAATGCGCAATGTGTTCGGAAGCAACACCAGCAGATGAACAGGGATCCGTCTCTCCTTCACTTCATCCCTCGTGGGTTGGATCCGCACTTCTTTCTCCGATAAGCCGACCAAGAAAATTGGCGCCCATGCATCGTCCAACTCCTTGAGACCAATGGTGTCCACCACCCCGTTCATCACTTCAGTTCTCGTCAGCCACGGACCGCGACCCTCGTCCTTCTTCCCCAAGAAGAGCTGCAACTCAACTGCAGTACACTTGAGCCTGTCCGGAAGCTCCTGTGCGATCGCCTTCCTTAACTGCCAGACCCGTGCACTATCATCGATCTTCACACCCGACCCAGCTCTCGGTTCACCGACTACAGCATAGGATAGCGAGATTTCCACCATCTTTCTTCAGACCGGCCGATTCTCGAATGAGAGAGAAAGAGGGCGATCGGGGAAGACAGCTCAGAGATTTCTGCGATCGTACTTCTAATAAGTGGGGAATGGTGTGTGAAGGTTGAACCCTTTTCAACAGGAAGCTGAAAAGCGAAATTGTTATCTCCACCAGAGCAATTCACGCCACCTAAGCAAGAACATCCATCCCATCGCTGTCCTTCTGCCATTTGGCCTCCGGCTCTGTTGATACTGTCTACAATCTTCCGAAGCAGTTATCGTAGTTTGCGGGATCGTGGATTCGGTCGATTCAATCAATCGGTGCCGTGGATCTATTTTTCATATTTGTGCCATCCCAATATTGCCGCTTACCGGTACGACAATTATTATCGTTTTGCCCCACTGGCCTAACCAAGTTCCAATGCCCCAGTTTCTTGCGGAGGTTGACGTCGAGAAGGAGGCAACCTCGCCTTCAAGTTTCAGCAGGACCGCCGAGTAACTGCACGAGACCTCCACCTCGACCTTCCCGGAGATTAACGTCACGCTCTTCGTCGACTACACCAAGTGCTACAACGTGCGCATCGACAACCAGCTCGAGGCCGACACGCTCGCGTCTGACCTTGTTGCGCTGCAGACATTGCAAGTCTTCCCGCACTGGGCGCAGGAGGGCAAGCTGCTCGAGTGCGAAGCCGCCAACTTCTCGAAAGACCAGCGCAACGCCTACACGACTTACATGATGTTCATAGTCCGTTTCCTGTATCACGAGACTACGCTGCACGGCTTCGCGGTGCCCAAATCGCCGGCCGACCTCGTGGGTTAGCCGCGGGCGGAATAATTATACACGAGCGACGATGGCGTAACGCTCTTCCTGTACACGCAGTCAATCAGAACATCGCTTCAGCGCGGCAATGTCGTGACGGCCAAGTGCAAGGTCTTACGTTCTCCAAGGGCACGCCCAACGTGACGTTCGTGGCGGACGGCAGCAACAAGTACCTGGCGTGGGGTCAGCATAACGGCATCGCCATCTTGAACAAAGGCAAGCACTGATGAGTCATGACGCCCAATAGCAAGCTCACACGACGTGAAGACGAGCATCTTCACGACGACGAAATTTAACGTGTACGCAGAGTGCAAACGCAGTGTTGAAGACAGTCAGACAGGCCGGGAGACTGTATTCTTCATTCTGTAGAGTCAGGAATGCGAGGAAACCCCACGAGAAAATCTCCAGGCCGTATCAAATGCTGCAGATATCAGATTGCAAGGCGTTAAAATGCAGCACATTATCACTTGTGCACTACTGCGACGTTTCTATTCATCAGATATGAGGACGATTTTTTCAAAGGAAGAATCTAATCCTCAAACTCATCGCCAGAAGCCCCGGAAAATATAAATGTTGGAAATAAAAAAAACTGAGACCACTTGCCGGTTTTTGAGCTCTACCCAAGCTCGATGAAAAGGACCAGTTTGTTAGCCTTGGTCGCAGTGCTGCTACTTTGGTTGGCCATCCCTTCGATTACTTCAGCGTCGACCCTTTTGAGATGCGATAGAAATTCACGTTCTGCAAATTCTGTTCACGGACGAAGGTTTCCCATGACGATTTGCCTGTAAAATATTGCGTCCGCACAGCATTCGTCACTACCAGGTGAATCGCGGATTCTGCGGGTATGCGCATCAGAATTCTCCTGATCACGTCAAGATCTAAATCACTGATGTAATCCTTGCATTCACCAGAAATGAGGTTCGAGATTGTCCGAAAATCGATGCCATCTTCGTTTGGAGTTCGGAAGAGGTTGTCAAAGCGCATCGAGCTGTCGTTTAGCCATTCCGGCCATTCTTCGTTCGGAGGAGACAGGAACGGCACGATCCGAGTTCCCCACCCAGCACTTTCAACGTCTCGAAGCAGCTGCATCATTTCGCCTCGCTCACTCACACCCAACTCGAACAGCAGTTCACACAAAAACGTCGGGAAGGCCACCCCACCGAAGCCCCCAGCATGACTTGCCAACACAATGGCAGCTGCAGTCAACGCTTCGAGACGCAGTCCATCTCTCGAGCGCTGTTCGGTGTCGTCATAGTGAAATGGAGGTTGGATCGTCGACAAAACCGTACACAGCGGCTGGTCGAACGGACGAAACAATGGACCTCCCGTCAGTGTCAAGTGCAGTAGGGTGTCTTCCTTTGGGGATGGCATCACGCAACGACATGTCCAGGGGTTATTGTCCTTCAACAATTCACAATCTGTGCATAGCTGAAGCTCGAAGGCGGATTGTTCCGAAAGACGGGCGAAGTGGCCGTCAATGGTATTCACTTTGTCGTCCAGCACGGGGTAACTGGTACTGAGCAACAAGCACAGCTGGCCGATCTTAAACTCTTCCATCCAATTTTTCAGTGCACTAAATTCCGAGGCCAGAGCCCCCGCCATCGCGTTCAAGTACTTCTAGTAGTCGTTGGGGTCACGGCTGCCACTGTACGGGTTGTCCTGCACATACTTGAGCGCGATCTCAGCAAAGAGCGGTCGGCTATGTTTAATGATCTCCATGAGCAGTACG
The DNA here is from genome assembly GCA_033557925.1 of Phytophthora x cambivora. Classification (NCBI taxonomy): domain Eukaryota; phylum Oomycota; class Peronosporomycetes; order Peronosporales; family Peronosporaceae; genus Phytophthora; species Phytophthora x cambivora. The sequence goes on along the minus strand of JAUCEB010000031.1, from coordinate 1,560,884 downwards.
GGTATGCTAGAGTCACCATTGACAACCACACGAGGTAACGAAGGGGAACGTTTCCGTACGCTCTGCATACGCGCTGTAGACGTCTTGCTCGCAATCACCGGGTCATCCACACACAATGTAAAACACATCGCACTCCCCTCTGGCGTGCAAGTTGAATGCCATCTGCGTCTTGCCCATGCCGGACGAGTTTTCCAACACGGTAAACGGCGTGGGAGCTGTCCCTTTCATGCTGCTCACTTCCGCGAGGTGGCTCGAAAGAGATTTAACCTCCTCGCTGTTCTTGAGACGATCGGCGATCTTCATGTATGACGAAATCGTTTCGGCATATCGTTCGTCAACGCCAATGTGCATCGTGTTCGGAAGCATCACCAGGAGATGAACAGGGGGTCCTTCTCTCCTTCACTCCATCCCTCGTGGGTTGGACCCGTACTTCTTTCTCCGATAAACCGACCAAGAAGAGTGGCGCCCATTCATCGTCCAACTCCTTGAGACCAATGGTGTCCACCACCCCGTTCATCACTTCAGCTCTCGTCAGCCACGGACCGCGACCCTCGTCCTTCTTCGCCAAGAAGAGCTGCAACTCAACTGCAGTACACTTGAGCCTGTCCGGAAGCTCTTGTGCGATCGCCTCCCTTAACTTCCAGGTCCGTGCACTATCATCGATCTTCACACCCGACCCAGCTCTCGGCTCACCGACTACAGCATGAGATAGCGAGATTTCCACCATCTTTCTTCAGGCCGGCCGATTCTCGAATGAGAGAGAAAGAGGGCGATCGGGGAAGACAGCTCAGAGATTTCTGCGATCGTACTTCTAATATGTGGGGAATGGTGTGTGAAGGTTGAACCCTTTTCAACAGGAAGCCGAAAAGCCAAATTGTTATCTCCAATTCATGCCACCTAAGCAAGAACATCCATCCCATCGCTTTCCTTCTGCCATTTGGCCTCCGGCGCTGTTGATACTGTCTACAATCTTCCGAAGCAGTTATCGTAGTTTGCGGGATCGTGGATTCGGTCGATTCAATCAATCGGTGCCGTGGAACTATTTTTTTATATTTGTGAGTACTTCTCCATCCCAATATTGGGCTCGGACCCGCTTACCGGTACGACAATTATTATCGTTTTGCCCCACTGGCCTAACCAAGTTCCAATGCCCCAGTTTCTTGCGGAGGTTGACGTCGAGAAGGAGGCAACCTCGCCTTCAAGTTTCAGCAGGACCGCCGAGTAACTGCACGAGACCTCCACCTCGACCTTCCCGGAGATTAACGTCACGCTCTTCGTCGACTACACCAAGTGCTACAACGTGCGCATCGACAACCAGCTCGAGGCCGACACGCTCGCGTCTGACCTTGTTGCGCTGCAGACATTGCAAGTCTTCCCGCACTGGGCGCAGGAGGGCAAGCTGCTCGAGTGCGAGGCCGCCGAAAGACCAGCGCAACGCCTACACGACTTACATGATGTTCATAGTCCGCTTCCTGTATCACGAGACTACGCTGCACGGCTTCGCGGTGCCCAAATCGCCGGCCGACCTCGTGGGTTAGCCGCGGGCGGAATAAGCATACACGAACGACGATGGCGTAACGCTCTTCCTGTACACGCGGTCAATCAGAACATCGCTTCAGCGCGGCAATGTCGTGACGTCCAAGTGCAAGGTCTTACGTTCTCCAAGGGCACGCCCAACGTGACGTTCGTGACGGACGGCAGCAACAAGTACCTGGTGTGGGGTCAGCATAACGTCATCGCCATCTTGAACAAAGGCAATCACTGATGAGTCATGACGCCCAATAGCAAGCTCACACGACGTGAAGACGGAACATCTTCACGACGACGAAATTTAACGTGTACGCAGAGTGCAAACGCAGTGTTGAAGACAGTTAGATAGGCCGGGAGACTGTATTCTTCATTCTGTAGAGTCAGGAATGCGAGGAAACCCCACGAGAAAATCTCCAGGCCGTATCAAATGCTGCAGATATCAGGTTGCAAGGCGTTAAAAATGCAGCACATTATCACTTGTGCCACTACTGCGACGTTTCTATTCATCAGATATGAGGACGAATTTTTCAAAGGAAGAATTTAATCCTCAAACTCATCGCCAGAAGCCCCGGAAAATATAAATGTTGGAAATAAAAAAAACTGAGACCACTTGCCGGTTTTTGAGCTCTACCCAAGCTCGATGAAAAGGACCAGTTTGTTAGCCTTGGTCGCAGTGCTGCTACTTTGGTTGGCCATCCCTTCGATTACTTCAGCGTCGACCCTTTTGAGATGCGATAGAAATTCACGTTCTGCAAATTCTGTTCACGGACGAAGGTTTCCCATGACGATTTGCCTGTAAAATATTGCGTCCGCACAGCATTCGTCACTACCAGGTGAATCGCGGATTCTGCGGGTATGCGCATCAGAATTCTCCTGATCACGTCAAGATCTAAATCACTGATGTAATCCTTGCATTCACCAGAAATGAGGTTCGAGATTGTCCGAAAATCGATGCCATCTTCGTTTGGAGTTCGGAAGAGGTTGTCAAAGCGCATCGAGCTGTCGTTTAGCCATTCCGGCCATTCTTCGTTCGGAGGAGACAGGAACGGCACGATCCGAGTTCCCCACCCAGCACTTTCAACGTCTCGAAGCAGCTGCATCATTTCGCCTCGCTCACTCACACCCAACTCGAACAGCAGTTCACACAAAAACGTCGGGAAGGCCACCCCACCGAAGCCCCCAGCATGACTTGCCAACACGATTGCAGCTGCAGTCAACGCTTCGAGACGCAGTCCGTCTCTCGAGCGCTGTTCGGTGTCGTCATAGTGAAATGGAGGTTGGATCGTCGACAAAACCGTACACAGCGGCTGGTCGAACGGACGAAACAATGGACCTCCCGTCAGTGTCAAGTGCAGCAGGATGTCTTCCTTTGGGGATGGCATCACGCAACGACATGTCCAGGGGTTATTGTCCTTCAACAATTCACAATCTGTGCATAGCTGAAGCTCGAAGGCGAGTTGTTCCGAAAGACGGGCGAAGTGGCCGTCAATGGTATTCACTTTGTCGTCCAGCACGGGGTAACTGGTACTGAGCAACAAGCACAGCTGGCCGATCTTAAACTCTTCCATCCAATTTTTCAGCGCACTAAATTCCGAGGCCAAAGCCCCCGCCATCGCGTTCAAGTACTTCTAGTAGTCGTTGGGGTCACGGCTGCCACTGTACGGGTTGTCTTGCACATACTTGAGCGCGATCTCAGCAAAGAGCGGTCGGCTATGTTTAATGATCTCCATGAGCAGTACGGGTATGCTAGAGTCACCATTGACAACCACACGAGGTAACGAAGGAAACACCACACACCAGACACTCGGCCCACAGCCTCGAGAAAGGCTGCTGGTCGCGAAAAGATGTCGTGCAGTTCCATTCGCGCAGCTGAGCACGACAGCAAGACCAAACGAGAGAAACAGGTTTCTCATCGTACGAAGAGAATTTTCAAATTTCCGTTGGTTCACATCAGAAAGATGCGTCTTGATACGTGCTGCACGCAGAAATTCATCCAGGAAAAAAACAAAAGGCTTCGCGCCACGCGCTTTGCGAGAATTGAGTTCATCTATAACGTCTGAGCGCTGAGCTGCTCCGAAGCATATTTCACTTCCACGCAGCGCGGCCAGAATGAAGCCGTACAAGGCAAGTGTCGAGCAGCCACGGATTTCCCCGACAGAACCTGATGAATTTTGATAGAAAAGTGTCCCGTTTTTCAGGACTTCCAAGTCGGTGCTAACACACTCTCGGAACGTTTCCGTACGCTCTGCATACGCGCTGTAGACGTCTTGCTCGCAATCACCGGGGCTTCCACACACAATGTAAAACACATCGCACTCCCCTATAGCTTGAAAGTTGAATGCCATCTGCGTCTTGCCCGTGCCGGACGAGTTTTCCTGGAAAACTTTTCCAGCACAGTGAATGGCGTGGGGACTGTCCCTTCCACTCTGCTCACTTTCGCGAGGTGTCTCGAAAGAGATTGAACCTCCTCGCTGTCTTTGAGACGATTGGCAATCTCCATGTATGACGAAATTGTTGCGGCATATCGTTCGTCAACGTCAATGCGCAACATGTTCGGAAGCATCACCAGCACGTGCACAAGACCCCCCTCACCCACTTCACCGAGTTGACCACTACGCAGCCCAGCAGCTCGCAACGTCCTGCCTGGTGGGTATAGATGCTCGTAGCCACTCGTGTCGCTCACAACTGGCGAAACGTCAACTCCCGTCAGCCACGGGCCGCGACCCTCGTCTTTCTTCGCCAGGAGGAGCCTCAAGTCAACTGGTTTACACTTGAGCCTGTCCGGAAGCTTTGATGCGATCGCCTCCTTCAACTGCCATACCCGTGCACTGTCATCGATCTTTCACACCCAACCCAGCTCTCGGCTGACCGACTACAGCATAGCATAGCGAGATTTCCACCATCTTCCTTCAGGCCGGCCGATTGTTGAATGAGAGAGAACGAGGGCGTTGTTTTCAGATCGAAAAAATCGGAGATTTCTGCGATCGTACGTATAATATACTGGGAGAAATGGTTGAACCCTTTCAACAAAGGGAAGTCGAAAACATCACTCGAAACAGCCAAATTGTTATCTTCCACCAGAGCTACGTCAATGAACTACACCAGTAGGGAACACGCCTGGGGCTCTGCCATTTGCAGTCGTTTCCGGCAAGAGCTCCAGCGCGAACGATACTGTCTGCAATCTTTCAAAGCACTCTTAGAGCGTGTTCGCGTTGTGCTGGAGATAGAGATGGGGGCCAATATCCATCCTCGAACGCAGATCGATGCAGACCGCGGATTCGATCAATAATTGATCGAATCCGAACCAATTATTCTGGGATAGCAGTAACCCCGGAGGGAGTGCTGTGGCCAGCCCAACACACATTAATTAGGCGGTCGCCCGGTAACTGGCTCCAGTAAAACTGGCTCCGGTAAAACTGAAGCCGGTAACCGGTACTGACATGTGAAGTTTTATGACGACTGCTTAGAGAGCCGACACGTTGCCCCCCCCCCCCACCCCCCCCCCACCCCCCCCCACCTCCCTGGATACAATGTATCCAGGGAGGTGGAACACTACATGGCATGTAGTGTTTGGGACCATAGTATATTATTACTAGAGGGTTGGGCTGGTAGCGCCGCTCATATAATATATTATCTAGGCGCATCTCCTGCGCCTGCTTCGCAGCCGCGGTATCTGCACGCGACATATCCATAGTAATACTACGTAGTATATGCACTTCCAAGCAGTTATATAATGCACATGATGCCATTCAGGATGCTGCGGGTATCATGAGTTGAGTTCGTTCGATCTCATGCTGCCGAGTTATAGAATCCCTCGCACCGACTAGCGCAAAACTGACGGACTACTGTACTGATTCGATACCTTACGCTCTAGCTTCGCTGTCTCGCCTAAATTGAATTAACGATGTATTTCTGTTAGTATTAACACGCCATGTCTGACTCAATCGGAACGGAAAACGACATCCAGTGGGGTATTTCGGTAAAACGAAAGCCGCAACAACGCAAAGAACGCGAACTAAATGCGCATGTGATAGCTTATACTTTTCTGCGTTGTTTAAGCCTCGGTTCGGGTCAACACCCCGCGTACATGTTGAGGAATCGCATCGCGAAGTTCGATTCCGATGAGGTGGGGCCATTGCACCTTGTCTGCCATTTTCAAGCATAATGCTACACACATCTGTATAGTACCACTGTTACCTGAATTACGTGGATCACTTAGGAAGCAACTATTATACTTAAAGGATAGTGTCGAAGGAACTGAAAGCGGCTCGGTCACGGAGCTGTTCCAGACCCAGTCAACTCAACTGTCGAGGGGAAGCAAGTGAACCAGGTGCAACCGACCCAGGTGAGTACGAGATGAAGGCCAGCAAGTCGGCCGTACATGACAGCGGTCTTGTTCCCGGACGGAGAGCACGGAGGTACCACTTAGGGCTAGGTTAATAATGGCATTCGGAGAGCAATGACCTTTGCTCATGAATTCAATGCGTTTAGCCGGAGATATTTTTTTCAAGACGCTGATTCATGAACTTACTCTGATCGACACCTTCTGAAGTGTACATACCGGCTTAAGAACATAGCGAAGTGTCTAATACAATAAACTTTACAGCTAAACCTGACATTGCGGCTTTCGTTGTTTCGAACTCCCCACACTATCTGTTCCGACTGAGCCAGACATACCGTGTTAATACTTGCTACAGTAGTTTGCCAGTTACCTGTGCACGGGGCAGATGGTGCGGCTGCGAAGCAGGCGCACCAGATGCCCCTCTCGGTCGAAGGCAAGTGAATCCGACTCACATGTACTCTGCATCTATGGTAGGTCATCACTGTCTAAAAATGAGAGAAGGCCACCGCTCCTTCAGTCACCACTAAATACAGTACAAATGCACCGTACCAGTGCCCCGCATTTCGCTTCAATCAAAGTTCTTTAGCTATCCCAGCCTACGCAAAGCTCTCGTTGGTGCGTGGAGTTAGAAACCAGAGTATTGTTTGATTCCCAAACTAAATACCCAAAATATAATTGTGGGTACTCCTCCACCCAATATTGGGCTCGGACCCACTCACCAACCAGCACAGCACTTGTGCAACATCGACGCACCTGCAGCGCCGTCTCCAGACTCTGGAGTCCACAGCCTCCTGAGCCATGCGGCAGTCCCCGGGAGGTTGCGGCGCAGCAACTGGAGTCGCTTCCAGCAGCACCAGCACGCGCCTCGAGACGCTTCAGGTTACGCCCCCCAGGCCCCATACAGCCTCCAGCAGCAGCCTCCACCCAATGCGTCCCAAGTGCAGCGAGACGTCGTGGCCTTCGTCGAGGCCTTTCGAGCCAATCAGTCGCGTCCGTCGGCGCCGCCCAACGCGCTGACGCTGGACGCGGTGGTACGCGCCGTGTGCAGCCACTTCCGTGCGTCGAATTAACGCTGCCAGAGCTCAACCAGCTACGAATTACTGACCTTTTCGTGTTGTTTACTGCTATTTCTGCAGGTGTCAATGCCTTCGAGGACCTGATGGGCACGAACGCACTGCAACTACCGGCGCTGCGGCAGCTGCACACGGTGAACCAGCGCGTGTGGACGTTCGTGACGTGCTTCGTGCAGAGTCGACGCGTCAACACGCTGTTCGAGTGCCAGCAGGCGTTTCTACAGCACGAGGGGCTGCGGGCCTTCCACGAGCTCAAGCTGGGCAACTCGTTCCTGCACACGGAGGCGGTGCAGCAGCTCTACCGCTCGCCTGTAGCCCTGCTGGCCGTCACGACCAGAGACGTGCTGGCCGCGTTGAAGCAGTTCGAGGACATGTTGGGCCACGACGCCTTCCGCGCGTCGTCGCACATCGATCTGAACGAGTTCCTGCAGTTCTTGGCGCAGCAGTATCGACAGCCGAGCGCGCAGACGATGGGTGTGCTCATTGACCCGTCGGGATTCGGTGTGTACGTAGCTACTACGTAGTAGTTTTACATCTAGCCTCCCAGTATGACAGATTGACGCGAAGACGTAATACAACAACAACAAGTCTCCCGCAGACTGTCGTTTTTCGTTTTATGAAAACTAAATGCATTACTAAGAATCTCAAGAACTAGAGTATCGAGTGCTGAAAGGATATCAAGATCCACCGATGCGCCGTTGAACTGTGTTGCCTGTCGGTGTTGGCCATTCTAAAAATCAAGAAACAATGCACGACCCTGCTTAGTACTCAAACTCATCGCCAGAAGCCCTGAAAATATGAATGTTGGGAATAAAAAAACTGAGATCACTCACCTGTTTTGAGTACTACCCACGCTCAATGAAAATCACCAGTTTGGTCGCAGTGCTACTTAGGTTGGTCAACCCTCCGATTTCTTGTAGCGTCGACCCTTTTGAGATGCGATAGAAATCCACGTTCTGCAATCCTTGTCCACGTGCGAAGGCTTCCCATGGCTCGGCTGTAAAATATTGATTCTGCAGAGTATTCGTCACTATCAAGTGAATCGCGGAATCTGCGGGTATACGCGTTAGAATGCTCTTGATCACGCGAATATTCAAATCATCACTGTAATCCTTGCATTCGCCAGAGATGAGGTCGCCAGAGATGAGGTTGGTCTGAAAATCGATGCGATCTTCATTTTTCGTTCGGAGGAGGTTGCCCAAGCTCGTCAAGCAGTTGTTTAGCCATTCTGGCCATTTTTCGTTCGGAGGAGACAGGAACGGCACGACCAGAGCTGCCCACCTGGCGATGCTAGTGTCTTGAAGCAGCCGCTCCATCATTACACCTCGCTCACACACACCCAACTCGAACAGCAGTTCACACAAAAACGTCGGGAATGCCACCCCACCGAAGCCCCCAGCATGACTTGCCAACACGATTGCAGCTGCAGTCAACGCTTCGAGACACATTCCATCGTTCGAGCGCTGACCGGTATTGTCATAGTGAAATGGGGGTTGGATCGTCAACAAAACCCTACACAGCGGCTGGTCGAACGGACGGAATAATGGACCTCCCGTCATTGTCAAGTGCAGCAAGATGTCTTCCTTTGGGGATGGCATCACGCAACGACATGTCCAGGGGTCATTGCCCTCCAACAATCCACCATCTCTGCCTATCCGCAGCGCGAAGGCAGATTGTTCCAAAAGACGGGCGAAGTGGCCATCAATGGTATTCACTTTGTCGTCCTGCACGCGATAACTGGTGCAGAGCAACAAGCACAGCTGGCCGGTATTAAACTCGTCCGTCCGCCTTTTCAGCTCACTAAATTGCAATGCCAGAGCCCCCGCCATCACATTCAAGTAGTTGTAGGGGCTGCCACTGTACGGGTTGTCTTGCACATACTTGAGCGCGATCTCAGCAAAGAGCGGTCGGCTATGTTTAATGATCTCCATGAGCAGTGGGGGTATGCCAGAGTCACCGTTGAGAACCACACGAGGAAACGAGGGACACACCACACACCAGAGACACGGCCCAGAGTCTCGAGATCGGTCGCTGGTCGTGAGAAGATTTCGTGCAGTTCCATTCGTGGAGCTGACGACAACAGCAAGGCCAAACGAGCGAAACACGTTTCTCATCGTACGAAGAGAATTTTCAAGAATCCGCTGGTCCCTATCAGGAAGATGCGTCTTGGTACGTCCTGCACGCGGAAATTCATCCAGGAAAAATACAAACGGCTTCGCGCCACGCTCTTTGCGAGCATTGAGTTCGTCTATCACGTCTGAGCGCTGAGCTGCTTCGATGCATATGTCACTTCCACGCAGCGCGGCCAGAATGAAGCCGTACAAGGCAAGTGTCCGGTTGGCAACAAATTGACCGACAGCGCCAAGTGAAACTTGATCGCCAAGTGTCCCAATTTTCAGGGCTTCCAAGTCACTGCGAACGCAAGCTTGGAACGCTTTCATACGCTCTGCATACGCGCTATACACTCTTTGCTGGCGATCCCCGGGTTCTCCACACACAATGTAAAACACATCGCAATCCTCTCTGGCTTGCAAGTTGAATGCCATCTGCGTCTTGCCTGTGCCGGATGAGTTTTCCAACACGATAAATGGCGTGGGGGCTGTCCTTTCCACGCTCACTTCCGTGATGATCTCCAAAAGAGATTCAACCTCCTCGCTGTCCTTGAGACGATCCGCGATCTTCATGTATGACGAAATCGTTTCGGCATATTGTTCGTCAACGCCAATGTACAACGTGGTCGGAAGCAACACCAGCAGATGAATTTGGTTCTTGGATGGCTTTGGCATACCCGTCAACACATCCTGCACGTCAGACTCCCCCTGTAACTCCTTCTCTTTGCTCGTCAAAGCCTCCAATGCAACAGTCTTCTCGCCCTCCTTCAGCTTCTTCACATCTTCTGAGTCGGACTCGAGCCACGCGCCATCCACCGACTTCCCCAGGAAGAGCCTCAAGCCAGCTGGTGTACACTTGAGCCTGTCCGGAAGCTTTGGTGCGATCGCCTCCTTCAACTCCCAGACCTGTGCGCTATCATCGATCTTCACACCCGACGCGGTTCCAGGCTCACCGACTACGGCATAAAACAGCGAGACTTGCACCATCTTTCCTCAGGTCGGCCGAATCTCGAATGAGAGCGGAAAGAGGAAGAGATTTCCGCGATCGTACTTAGGTAGAAATGGTGTGGTCACGTAATGAAAGTTGATATTAATATATGACGCCGCAACCAGTGGTTGAAGCAGCAGTGCAACATCGACGCACCAGTCCACAGCCTCATGCGGCAGTCCCCGGGAGGTTGCGGCGGACGCAGCAACTGGAGTCGCTTCCAGCAGCATCAGCACGCGCCTCAAGACGCTTCAGGTTACGCCCCCCAGGCCCCGTACAGCCGCCAGCCAAGTCCACAAAGCTACCAGCCTCCGCCTCAACCCAATGCGTCCCAAGTGCAGCGCGACGTCGTGGCCTTCGTGGAGGCCTTTCGAGCCAATCAGTCGCATCCGTCGGCGCCGCCCAACGCGCTGACGCTGGACGTGGTGGTGCGCGCCGTGTGCAGCCACTTCCGTGCGTCGAATTAGCGTTGAAACAGCTCAACTACCTCCAAATTACTGACCTTTTCGTGTTGTTTTACGGTTAATTCTGCAGGTGTCAATGCGTTCGAGGAGCTCATGGGCACGAACGCACTGCAATTGCCGGCGCTGCGGCAGCTGCACACGGTGAACCAGCGCGTGTGGACGTTCGTGACGTGCTTCGTGCAGAGTCGACGCTTCAACACGCTGTTCGAGTGCCAGCAGGCGTTTCTGCAGCACGAGGGGCTGCGGAACTTCCACGAGCTCAAGCTTGGCAACTCGTTCCTGTACACGGAGGCGGTGCAGCAGCTCTACCGCTCGCCTGTAGCCCTGCTGGCCGTCACGACCAGAGACGTGCTGGCCGCGTTGAAGCAGTTCGAGGACATGTTGGGCCACGACGCCTTCCGCGCGTCGTCGCACATCGATCTGAACGAGTTCCTGCAGTTCTTGGCGCAGCAGTATCGACAGCCGAGCGCGCAGGCGATGGGTGTACTCATTGACCCGTCGGGGTTCGGTGTGTACGTCGGCATGCTGCGACGAGTGGCGAACAACGAGATGAAGGAGATGAAGACGCTGGAGCAGCAGTTCCAGCGGGAGGTGGCCGAGAAGATGTTTCGACTGACGAAGGAGAAATTCAGTGATGATAACAGGAAGCGCGCGCTCGAGGAACTGCTGGAACAGACTAATGCGCGATCAACGCAGATGGAGAGTGAGGAGGGAGCTCAGAAGAGACGCGGAGGCAAGAAGAACAACATGCAGTCACTCTCGTTGGACATGCTCAAGCGCGTGACCGACGTGGACGTGTATCTGGACAACGTACTGCGTCGCAAAGCTGCAGCGGACGCGAAAAACCCACAAACGTACCGCAAACCGATTTCGTCGCAGGAGATCGCCGAGACCGACTCGAAGCTTCGTAACCAGATGACGCGGTTTCTTGTGTCGTCTCAAAAGAGCAGGCACCACTCGAGACTGAAGGTGGTGACGTGGGTGGTCTGCAGCATCATGGCTAAGACGTATGCACTGTTGTTGAGCGATGATAAGATACCTGATGCAGACGGAGATGGCGCAGAGGATTTCAAGAAAGTGTCCGAAAGCGACAAAGAAGAGTGCGATTGTTGCTGTGTAGGCAAGGACGCTTGTACTTGTTCTTGCACTTGCAAGTGCCACGTCGAGTCAAGCGACGAAGAAGAGGAAGAGCAGGACGCCCAAGAAGAAGCAACAAAGGCAGCCAAATTCGATGAGGAGAAGGCGTCTAGAAATTCCGACAAGTTCCCCGTCATGCCTACAGACCCGTTCGCTAGAAGACTTGCTAAAGTGGCTGCAGAACCGAAGGTATCCCTTGGGGAAGTGGAGGCCGAGGTGGAGAGCTTCTTGGAGGCGCAATTGCCACGCGACAACGAGCCACGGACAGCGAAGGAGGTTCTTCAAGTTCTGTCGTCTCTTGAAAGTCACCTAACCAGCAAGTTCTCGATCAAACCCAACAGCGTGTCCTGGGCTGGACGACGCTCTGTGCTTGAGCTTCTTCCAGATCTCCTGGACAGTGCTGAAGACAACATGCACGACGATGAAACGAGCGCAGGACAGCGGCTTCTTGAATTACTGCAATCCCGTGGAGGAGGCGGTGGAGCCTCGAATTCATCAAGTCCGATCAGTGATAAGCGCCTGCAGGACGAAGTACTGCCATTTGTGCGCGAGTGTCGCGACGTCATATCGTCGTCTTCTTCGTTGTCTGCTTTGTCCAGCGAGAAGCAGCAACAGTGGATAGCACGCCGCGTTTTCGTGGAGCTTGGATGTGCTCGCGTTGAAGACCTTGGACTTCCCAGTATGGAGGAGATGATCAAGCTTGCCGATGGAGAGTCGGCGGGAGAAGCGACTTCGGTGGTCAAGTTCGCTGGCAGCTTGGATCTCCCCCAAGGTGACGGCAGCTGGGATGATTCGGTCTCATCGAACGAGACAACAGGGGAGTCAATGCAACAGAAACTCTTGACGGAGCAAGCACTTGAGAAGTTGCGCAAATGCCCGTACTTGGTTGATGTATCGCTGTATATGGATTGGCAAGAGCGTTATGCCCCATTGTGTGGGTCGTTGCTCTCGTTTATCCGTGTGCATGAAATGATTTTACTTGATCATGCACCTTCGTCAAACAACTTCATGTTTGTGTCCTGTTTGAACGGAACGATTTTGCGTGTGAACGAGAAATCGACGCCGTCCGATCTGGAGCTGTTGTGTACTCGTGCACAGCAGGTCAACGCCCATGTGGCTGCCCGCCAAGTGGCAGTCCACTTGGTGTCGATGGTGGTGACGTGCAAGGGCCAAGCTAACTTCCCGAAGCAGCTCGTCCAAGCTCATCTGCGCGCGTACCTGTCCAGCGTCACCAAGGACAAGAGCACCGGGAGCTACCCGGAGCGCTTTGTGCTGGAAGTTCTTCTTGAAACACCGGTGGAGTTTGCCGACTTCGTGATATCCTTACTGCTTGGTGTGCTCACGCAGACGACTGGATCGGCTGTCTCGAATGGGTCGGGTAGTGCAGATCGGGTTTGGAAGGCCTGCAGAAGCGATGCCGAACGAAAAGCGCTCTTGTACGTGTCCAGCCGGAGTTTGTCGGGATTGTGGGCGAGTGAAGTGGAGAAGTGGTGTAGTCTGCGTGATAGTCCGTCCGCTAGCTGTACAGATGATGACGGTGATGATGCGGCGAACGGAAACGCCAAACATGCTGCTACGACCCAATCTACTTCGTCTACTTGTGCAACTTACGACACCACTGAAGATGAGAGCAAACTTGCGAGTTTATTTGACGCTTCTAGTCCAGAAGCAGCGTTGGCGAACTTTTCAAGCGGATTGTCACCTCAAGAAAGTAAAGAACTGTCTCCGGTTGAGGACATTGCCAGTGACGACTCATGTCGGTCATTCATTGATGATCTTCGCAGGAAGCAGTTCGGTGTTGGACTGCAGATCCAGGATGAGGCGACGACGTCAGTACTGCGTATTCAGCAGCAGCGCCTGGAGCGCGCGCTCAAGCGTCTTAGCGACGAACTCTACAGTGAGAGCACACACTTCGTTCTCGAGTTGCTTCAAAACGCTGATGATAACACCTACGACGACGCTGTGGTTCCGCTGGGTGATTTCACGCTGACGGCCGACAAGGAAATCGTCTTTTACAACAACGAACGGGGTTTCTCGTCGGCCAACATTCAAGCGATTTGTGATGTGGGAGCGTCTACCAAGGAGGCCGCTGATTCGGAGGCGAGTATCGGCAAGAAAGGTATCGGCTTCAAGAGTGTTTCAAGGTGTCTGACAACCCGCAGGTTCACTCGAACGGCTTCCACATCTGCTTCCACGCGAAGAGTGCCCAACATGGTGCTGGCATGGGGTACATCTTGCCGTACTGGCTGGACGATGTTGCTCAGTGGAAGCAGCGTCGCGGAACGACATTTGTGCTGCCATTGAACAACACATCGGTGCAAAGGGTGGATGACATCTCGCAGTCGCTCATGGCGTTTGAGCCTTCCGTGTTGCTGTTTCTCCGACGTATTCGCGAACTTCGACTGCGTGACTCGACTCGACAGCTCGCGCTTCACTTTCTCAAGAAGGAGAAGCAGCTGCATGCAAACGCTCAGATCGTTGAGTTGTATTCGCAAGTCAAGAAGAGCGAGAGCAGCGTGGAGGTTGTGCAGCAGAACTGGCTGGTGGTCAAGGAGAAGCTTGAGCCTCCGCAGTTATTCGTCCGGAGTCACCCGGCTGAGATTGCGATTGCGTTCCCGTTGACATTCCAGAGCGGGGATTCTAGACCGCCACTTCAGGAGGTGTTTGCGTATCTACCACTGCGGTCGTATGGCTTTCGCTTCATCTTGCAAGGAGACTTTGAAATCCCGAGCTCTCGTGAGGCGATTACCAATGGAAGTGAGTGGAACGAGTGGCTCGTGTCCAAGTTCCCGAAGTTGGTGCGTGCCGCTGTAAGCAGCTACGTCTCGAGTATCCAAACGAGTGATGATGCAGACAAGACGATCGGGGCCATTTCTCACTTGCTTTCGTTGCTACCACTTGAAAACGAGGTGCAAGCTCCATTCCGGAGCATCATACCGGAGGTTATGCGCGAGCTACGTCAAGTGAAGTGGTTGCTCTCTGCTTCCTCAGCGATGGGGGGATTCCTCATGCCATCGGAGCTAATTGATTGTATTGAGCTTACGGGGAGCGAGGCTAGTGAAAGTACAGCCACGTTGCTCGAGGCTCTGAGCGAAGACGTTCTAGCAGCGACTTTTAGCAAGCGCTTCCTGCATCCTGCTCTCTCACGAGCCATGACAGCTTCGATGAAGAGTCAATTGCGGATCGAGCAACTCCACTCATCTCATTTGATGCGGGTTCTGTCGCTGTCAGCAGATAAGGACAGCATCGACTGGACGGTGAAGATTCTGGCGCTACTCGCTAAGCTTTGGCGGAAGGATCGCCACTCGAAGCTCCTGCGGCAAGAGCTGCGGTTGATCAAGTGCTTCCCACTGCAGCGGAAGGGCAGGGACAGCAGTACCAAGTGGATTTCGTTGGCTGAAGCCCACGACTCACTCTTCGTGTCGGGTGCACGGGCGGATGATGGCAGTTCAATACGCGATAAATCGTACGAGTTCTATGGCGATCTTCGCATTCTGGACGACACTTTCACGAAGGCTATCACCAAGAGCTCAAAGCTTCGTGCGTTTTTGATGAATGATGTGGGTATTCACGTGATGGAGGACCACGATTTGATTCGACACCACATCCTTCCGAAGATGACAGAGCTCCGTTCATCAGCTGAAGACACGGACGCTAGCATCGATGCCGGCGCGGATGTTGGTGTGGTGATTGAGTACGAAAGGTTCCTGTCATCGCACCTTGTGTCTTGCAGCAATTGCCCGATGCAAGCGGACGTGAAGGCCAATATGGTTGTTGCAACGAGCAGCCGTCGTGTCGTATCAGTTGATAACACCAACTTGCTCGCTATTCTGCCATCCACATGGAAGGAGATGCCTCAGTTGGCCTCGTGGGTCAACACTCAATTGGAGTCTTCCAACGAGAACAGCCTTGCTATCGTTTCAAGCGAGTACTTCTCTGGCACCGGTGGTGGATCGCCCAAGGACTCAGTGGATAAGCAGTGGCGGCAGTTGTTGGTGGACGTCTGCGAGCTACCGCTACTATTTGATGCTGCAAGTCTTACTTCAGACCCGCGCTCGCAAGCTGGAATGGAAAAAGTGCTGGAGTGGATTGAGGCGGAGGATGATATCGCAGTGAAACGCAGTGTTTCGACAAGTCTAGCTCAGCACCTGGATAAGCACTGGAGTTCTGCAGAAGACAAGAGCAACATCGACGGCGGTGATTCCTCCACGGCTGATGGCAAGGAGGATGTGGTTACTATGTGGAGGCAATACTGCTGGCTGGAAGGATCTGACGGGCAGTTCTATCGGTCGACTGATCTGTGGCTGTCGGCAGAGACTACCACGCGATTGTTTACGTCTGCCATGGTGACGTTCAGTGTAATGGCGTGGAAGAGCGATGACTTCGCCAAACGCGTTCTCGGTTTGAGAGCTACCCCGACAACGGACGATGTGCTCCCCGTTATCTCAAGTCTCTCGGTTGATTCGACCCTGGCGTCTACAATAGAGATTGACCAAATGATCCCTCTGTACTCGTTCTTGTGGGAAGAGTGTCAGCGCTCTGACGCGTGCCGTGCCGAGATCACGAAAGCATTTTCGAGCAAGTCGATGCTCTTTGTTCCGGCTGAGAATGACAAACCCCAGCGTTTTGTCGGTGTGAAAAGAGCTGTGTGGACGTCAACCACACACAACGGAGAATTAGTTGCGCTGGAAACGCAGTATCCGAAGACCCTGTGCGAGTTCTTCACCGATGTCTGTGGTGTGCAGCGAAAACCATCGGTTGCCTTCTTGTGTGAGATGATCACGGAGCATCAAGGCTATTTTACGGTAAAGCTCAGCAACAGTGAGAACACGAAGGTATGGAAGAAGAAGATGCTACCTCTTCTCAGCGGTTTGTCGAAGAAGGCGAAGAAGCGTTCACTATCCAAGGCCGAAATCAAGGAGATCAAGAAAACTCTGAAGTCGACCCCGTGGCTACCAGTGCGATGTGTTGGTGGGTCCAGCAATGGTCTTTTGTTCTGCAGCTCGAAGGATTCACCAGTCCATGCCACAACGGAGAAGGAAAAGAAGCTGCAGAAATTGCTGGTGGCTGTTGCGAAGGAGGCATCACCAGACATCAGCTCCAAGAACCGCAAGGATGGAGACGGTATCAAATTGGTCCATCTTGGAGCCGTTGCGGATGACGGGGATCTGGATGCGCTGCTCGGTATCGCTAAGATTTCGACGTTGTCCGCTCACCTCGAAGCCGAAGCGAGTGTCTGGTGTAAGGTGCTTGCACACTTCACGAAATCCCCTGCATTGGACAACAAGAAGAGCAGGAAGAAGTTGTTGAAGCTGCTACAATTCGTGGTTAAGATCTGGTCGAGTGTGCTGTCGACGTCCTCATCTTCCGATAACACGCAGTTGCAGCGCTCTGTCATCTTCCCCACAATCGATGACGACCATCGATGGGCTCCAGCTGCCGACATGTACATCAATGATCAAACCGACTTATCCAAGAGCGATATCCAGCAATCCGGACACAGTGACCAACTCCAAGTTCTTGGTTTATTCCCGTGGAACTATTTTGTTGACACTTCAGCGAGTGAGGAAGACAGCAGCGAGGTGACTCGTGCGCAGAAGTTCCTCACTGAAATCTGCGGGATGAAGTCGCTGAAAGCGCATTTGCAGTACGAAGTCAGCGTGCTTAGCACACAACGTCCGGCAAGTGAAGCATTCCACGAGAAGCTCCGCTCAGCATTTGCTTTGGCTCAGCGCTTCCTGATTCACAACCACCGGAGTTTGTACGAACAGCTAGAACATGACATGATCGCAAAGTTGGCGTCGGAGCTGCAGTGCATGCTAGTGGATGGACACGACGGCTTTCAAGTAGTGTATCGGGTCGGAACTTCGTTCAGCCTTCGTCGCGGAGTTGATGCATCATCGCAATATGTCGTTTTTCGTTTTATGAAAACTAAATGCATTACTAAGAATCTCAAGAAAATTTCGTTTTTTGAAAACTAAATGCATTACTAAGAATCTCAAGAACTAGAGTATCGAGTGCTGAAAGGATATCAAGATCCACCGATGCGCCGTTGAACTGTGTTGCCTGTCGGTGTTGGCCATTCTAAAAAATCAAGAAACAATGCACGACCCTGCTTAATACTCAAACTCATCGCCAGAAGCCCTGAAAATATGAATGTTGGGAATAAAAAAACTGAGATCACTCACCTGTTTTGAGTACTACCCATGCTCAATGAAAATCACCAGTTTGGTCGCAGGGCTACTTAGGTTGGTCAACCCTCCGATTTCTTGTAGCGTCGACCCTTTTGAGATGCGATAGAAATCCACGTTCTGCAATCCTTGTCCACGTGCGAAGGCTTCCCATGGCTCGGCTGTAAAATATTGATTCTGCAGAGTATTCGTCACTATCAAGTGAATCGCGGAATCTGCGGGTATACGCGTTAGAATGCCCTTGATCACGCGAATATTCAAATCATCACTGTAATCCTTGCATTCGCCAGAGATGAGGTCGCCAGAGATGAGGTTGGTCTGAAAATCGATGCGATCTTCATTTCGAGTTCGGAGGAGGTTGTCAAAGCTCGGCAAGCAGTTGTTTAGCCATTCTGGCCATTCTTCGTTCGGAGACAGGAACGGCACGACCAGAGCTGCCCACCTGGCGATGCTATTGTCTCGAAGCAGCCGCTCCATTATTTCACCTCGCTCACACACACCCAACTCGAACAGCAGTTCACACAAAAACTTTGGGAATGCCACCCCACCGAAGCCCCCAGCATGACTTGCCAACACGATTGCAGCTGCAGTCAACGCTTCGAGACGCATTCCATCGTTCGAGCGCTGACCGGTATTGTCATAGTGAAATGGGGGTTGGATCGTCGACAAAACCGTACACAGCGGCTGGTCGAACGGACGGAAGAATGAACCTCCCGTCATTGTCAAGTGCAGCAGGATGTCTTCCTTTGGGGATGGCATCACGCAACGACATGTCCAGGGTTTATTGTCCTTCCACAATCCACCATCTCTGCCTATCCGCAGCGCGAAGGCAGATTGTTCCAAAAGACGGGCGAAGTGGCCATCAATGGTATTCACTTTGTCGTCCTGCACGCGATAACTGGTGCAGAGCAACAAGCACAGCTGGCCGGTATTAAACTCGTCCGTCCGCCTTTTCAGCTCACTAAATTGCAATGCCAGAGCCCCCGCCATCACATTCAAGTAGTTGTAGGGGCTGCCACTGTACGGGTTGTCTTGCACATACTTGAGCGCGATCTCAGCAAAGAGCGGTCGGCTATGTTTAATGATCTCCATGAGCAGTGGGGGTATGCCAGAGTCACCGTTGAGAACCACACGAGGAAACGAGGGACACACCACACACCAGAGACACGGCCCAGAGTCTCGAGATCGGTCGCTGGTCGTGAGAAGATTTCGTGCAGTTCCATTCGTGGAGCTGACGACAACAGCAAGGCCAAACGAGCGAAACACGTTTCTCATCGTACGAAGAGAATTTTCAAGAATCCGCTGGTCCCTATCAGGAAGATGCGTCTTGGTACGTCCTGCACGCGGAAATTCATCCAGGAAAAAAACGAACGGCTTCGCGCCACGCTCTTTGCGAGCATTGAGTTCGTCTATCACGTCTGAGCGCTGAGCTGCTTCGATGCATATGTCACTTCCACGCAGCGCGGCCAGAATGAAGCCGTACAAGGCAAGTGTCCGGTTGGCAACAAATTGACCGACAGCGCCAAGTGAAACTTGATCGCCAAGTGTCCCAATTTTCAGGGCTTCCAAGTCACTGCGAACGCAAGCTTGGAACGCTTTCATACGCTCTGCATACGCGCTATACACTCTTTGCTGGCGATCCCCGGGTTCTCCACACACAATGTAAAACACATCGCAATCCTCTCTGGCTTGCAAGTTGAATGCCATCTGCGTCTTGCCTGTGCCGGATGAGTTTTCCAACACGATAAATGGCGTGGGAGATGTCCTTTCCACGCTCACTTCCGTGATGATCTTCAAAAGAGATTCAACCTCCTCGCTGTCCTTGAGACGATCCGCGATCTTCATGTATGACGAAATCGTTTCGGCATATTGTTCGTCAACGGCAATGTGCAACTTGGTCGGGAGCATCACCAGCACGTGCACGAGAATCCCCTCTTCATAAGCTTCTTTTTCTTCGCCGAGTTGACCACTACGCAGCCCAGCGGCTCGCAACGTCTTGCCTGGTGGGTACAGATGCTCGTAGGCACTCGTGTCGCTCACAACTGGCGGCACGTCAAGTAGCGTCAGCCACGGACCCACTTTCTTCGCCAGGAAGAGCTGTAAGTCAACTGGATTGCACTTGAGCGGGTCCGGGAGCTTTGGTACGATCGCCTCCTTCAACTGCCAGACCTTCGCACTGTCATCGATCTCCACACCCGACCCGGCTCCAGGCTCACCGACAACAGCATAGGATAGAGAGATTTGCACCATCTTCCTCAGGTCGGCCGATTCTCAAATGAGTGCGGAAGAGGAGAGATTCCCGCGATCGTACTTAGGTAGAAATGGTGTGGTCACGTAATGAAAGTTGATATATGACGCCGCAACCAGTGGTTGAAGCAGCAGTGCAACATCGACGCACCTGCAGCGCCGTCTCCAGACTCTGGAGTCCACAGCCTCATGCGGCAGTCCCCGGGAGGTTGCGGCGGACGCAGCAACTGGAGTCGCTTCCAGCAGCAGCAGCACGCGCCTCGAGACGCTTCAGGTTACGCCCCCCAGGCCCCGTACAGCCGCCAGCCAAGTCCACAAAGCTACCAACAGCCTCAACCCAATGCGTCCCAAGTGCAGCGCGACGTCGTGGCCTTCGTCGAGGCCTTTCGAGCCAATCAGTCGCATCCTTCGGCGCCGCCCAACGCGCTGACGCTGGACGTGGTGGTGCGCGCCGTGTGCAGCCACTTCCGTGCGTCGAATTAGCGTTGCAATAGTTCAACCAGCTACGAATTACTGACCTTTTCGTGTTGTTTACTGCTATTTCTGCAGGTGTCAATGCCTTCGAGGACCTGATGGGCACGAACGCACTGCAACTACCGGCGCTGCGGCAGCTGCACACGGTGAACCAGCGCGTGTGGACGTTCGTGACGTGCTTCGTGCAGAGTCGACGCGTCAACACGCTGTTCGAGTGCCAGCAGGCGTTTCTACAGCACGAGGGGCTGCGGGCCTTCCACGAGCTCAAGCTGGGCAACTCGTTCCTGCACACGGAGGCGGTGCAGCAGCTCTACCGCTCGCCTGTAGCCCTGCTGGCCGTCACGACCAGCGACGTGCTGGCTGGTTTGAAGCAGTTCGAGGACATGCTGGGTCATGACGCCTTCCGCGCGTCGTCACACATTGACCTCAACGAGTTCCTGCAGTTCTTGGCGCAGCAGTATCGACAGCCGAGCGCGCAGGCGATGGGCGTACTCATTGACCCGTCGGGATTTGGTGTGTACGTCGGCATGCTGCGACGTGTGGCGAACAACGAGATGAAGGAGATGAAGACGCTGGAGCAGCAGTTCCAGCGGGAGGTGGCCGAGAAGATGTTTCGACTGACGAAGGAGAAATTCAGTGATGATAACAGGAAGCGCGCGCTCGAGGAACTGCTGGAACAGACTAATGCGCGATCAACGCAGATGGAGAGTGAGGAGGGAGCTCAGAAGAGACGCGGAGGCAAGAAGAACAACATGCAGTCACTCTCGTTGGACATGCTCAAGCGCGTGACCGACGTGGACGTGTATCTGGACAACGTACTGCGTCGCAAAGCTGCAGCGGACGCGAGAAACCCACAAACGTACCGCAAACCGATTTCGTCGCAGGAGATCGCCGAGACCGACTCGAAGCTTCGTAACCAGATGACGCGGTTTCTTGTGTCGTCTCAAAAGAGCAGGCACCACTCGAGACTGAAGGTGGTGACGTGGGTGGTCTGCAGCATCATGGCTAAGACGTATGCACTGTTGTTGAGCGATGATAAGATACCCTGATGCAGACGGAGATGGCGCAGAGGATTTCAAGAAAGTGTCCGAAAGCGACAAAGAAGAGTGCGATTGTTGCTGTGTAGGCAAGGACGCTTGTACTTGTTCTTGCACTTGCAAGTGCCACGTCGAGTCAAGCGACGAAGAAGAGGAAGAGCAGGACGCCCAAGAAGAAGCAACAAAGGCAGCCAAATTCGATGAGGAGAAGGCGTCTAGAAATTCCGACAAGTTCCCCGTCATGCCTACAGACCCGTTCGCTAGAAGACTTGCTAAAGTGGCTGCAGAACCGAAGGTATCCCTTGGGGAAGTGGAGGCCGAGGTGGAGAGCTTCTTGGAGGCGCAATTGCCACGCGACAACGAGCCACGGACAGCGAAGGAGGTTCTTCAAGTTCTGTCGTCTCTTGAAAGTCACCTAACCAGCAAGTTCTCGATCAAACCCAACAGCGTGTCCTGGGCTGGACGACGCTCTGTGCTTGAGCTTCTTCCAGATCTCCTGGACAGTGCTGAAGACAACATGCACGACGATGAAACGAGCGCAGGACAGCGGCTTCTTGAATTACTGCAATCCCGTGGAGGAGGCGGTGGAGCCTCGAATTCATCAAGTCCGATCAGTGATAAGCGCCTGCAGGACGAAGTACTGCCATTTGTGCGCGAGTGTCGCGACGTCATATCGTCGTCTTCTTCGTTGTCTGCTTTGTCCAGCGAGAAGCAGCAACAGTGGATAGCACGCCGCGTTTTCGTGGAGCTTGGATGTGCTCGCGTTGAAGACCTTGGACTTCCCAGTATGGAGGAGATGATCAAGCTTGCCGATGGAGAGTCGGCGGGAGAAGCGACTTCGGTGGTCAAGTTCGCTGGCAGCTTGGATCTCCCCCAAGGTGACGGCAGCTGGGATGATTCGGTCTCATCGAACGAGACAACAGGGGAGTCAATGCAACAGAAACTCTTGACGGAGCAAGCACTTGAGAAGTTGCGCAAATGCCCGTACTTGGTTGATGTATCGCTGTATATGGATTGGCAAGAGCGTTATGCCCCATTGTGTGGGTCGTTGCTCTCGTTTATCCGTGTGCATGAAATGATTTTACTTGATCATGCACCTTCGTCAAACAACTTCATGTTTGTGTCCTGTTTGAACGGAACGATTTTGCGTGTAAACGAGAAATCGACGCCGTCCGATCTGGAGCTGTTGTGTGCTCGTGCACAGCAGGCCAACACCCATGTGGCTGCCCGCCAAGTGGCAGTCCACTTGGTGTCGATGGTGGTGACGTGCAAGGGCCAAGCTAACTTCCCGAAGCAGCTCGTCCAAGCTCATCTGCGCGCGTACCTGTCCAGCGTCACCAAGGACAAGAGCACCGGGAGCTACCCGGAGCGCTTTGTGCTGGAAGTTCTTCTTGAAACACCGGTGGAGTTTGCCGACTTCGTGATATCCTTACTGCTTGGTGTGCTCACGCAGACGACTGGATCGGCTGTCTCGAATGGGTCGGGTAGTGCAGATCGGGTTTGGAAGGCCTGCAGAAGCGATGCCGAACGAAAAGCGCTCTTGTACGTGTCCAGCCGGAGTTTGTCGGGATTGTGGGCGAGTGAAGTGGAGAAGTGGTGTAGTCTGCGTGATAGTCCGTCCGCTAGCTGTACAGATGATGACGGTGATGATGCGGCGAACGGAAACGCCAAACATGCTGCTACGACCCAATCTACTTCGTCTACTTGTGCAACTTACGACACCACTGAAGATGAGAGCAAACTTGCGAGTTTATTTGACGCTTCTAGTCCAGAAGCAGCGTTGGCGAACTTTTCAAGCGGATTGTCACCTCAAGAAAGTAAAGAACTGTCTCCGGTTGAGGACATTGCCAGTGACGACTCATGTCGGTCATTCATTGATGATCTTCGCAGGAAGCAGTTCGGTGTTGGACTGCAGATCCAGGATGAGGCGACGACGTCAGTACTGCGTATTCAGCAGCAGCGCCTGGAGCGCGCGCTCAAGCGTCTTAGCGACGAACTCTACAGTGAGAGCACACACTTCGTTCTCGAGTTGCTTCAAAACGCTGATGATAACACCTACGACGACGCTGTGGTTCCGCTGGGTGATTTCACGCTGACGGCCGACAAGGAAATCGTCTTTTACAACAACGAACGGGGTTTCTCGTCGGCCAACATTCAAGCGATTTGTGATGTGGGAGCGTCTACCAAGGAGGCCGCTGATTCGGAGGCGAGTATCGGCAAGAAAGGTATCGGCTTCAAGAGTGTTTCAAGGTGTCTGACAACCCGCAGGTTCACTCGAACGGCTTCCACATCTGCTTCCACGCGAAGAGTGCCCAACATGGTGCTGGCATGGGGTACATCTTGCCGTACTGGCTGGACGATGTTGCTCAGTGGAAGCAGCGTCGCGGAACGACATTTGTGCTGCCATTGAACAACACATCGGTGCAAAGGGTGGATGACATCTCGCAGTCGCTCATGGCGTTTGAGCCTTCCGTGTTGCTGTTTCTCCGACGTATTCGCGAACTTCGACTGCGTGACTCGACTCGACAGCTCGCGCTTCACTTTCTCAAGAAGGAGAAGCAGCTGCATGCAAACGCTCAGATCGTTGAGTTGTATTCGCAAGTCAAGAAGAGCGAGAGCAGCGTGGAGGTTGTGCAGCAGAACTGGCTGGTGGTCAAGGAGAAGCTTGAGCCTCCGCAGTTATTCACCCGGAGTCACCCGGCTGAGATTGCGATTGCGTTCCCGTTGACATTCCAGGGCGAGGATTCTAGACCGCCACTTCAGGAGGTGTTTGCGTATCTACCACTGCGGTCGTATGGCTTTCGCTTCATCTTGCAAGGAGACTTTGAAATCCCGAGCTCTCGTGAGGCGATTACCAATGGAAGTGAGTGGAACGAATGGCTCGTGTCCAAGTTCCCGAAGTTGCTGCGTGCCGCTGTACGCAGCTACGTCTCGAGTATCCAAACGAGTGATGATGCAGACAAGACGATCGGGGCCATTTCTCACTTGCTTTCGTTGCTACCACTTGAAAACGAGGTGCAAGCTCCATTCCGGAGCATCATACCGGAGGTCATGCGCGAGCTACGTCAAGTGAAGTGGTTGCTCTCTGCTTCCTCGGCGATGGGGGAATTCCTCATGCCATCGGAGCTAATTGATTGTATTGAGCTCACGGGGAGCGAGACTAGTGGAAGTACGGCCACGCTGCTCGAGGCTCTGAGCGAAGACGTTCTTGCAGCGACTTTTAACAAGCGCTTCCTGCATCCTGCTCTCTCACGAACGATGACAGCTTCGATGAAAGGTCAACTGCGGATCGAGCAACTCCACTCATCTCATTTGACGCTGTCAGCAGATAAGGACAGCATCGACTGGACGGTGAAAATTCTGGCGCTACTCGCGAAGCTTTGGCGGAAGGATCGCCACTCGAAGCTCCTGCGGCAAGAGCTGCGGTTGATCAAGTGCTTCCCACTGCAGCGGAAGGACAAGGACAGCAGTACCAAGTGGATTTCGTTGGCTGAAGCCCACGACTCACTCTTCGTGTCGGGTGCACGGGCGGATGATGGCAGTTCAATACGCGATAAATCGTACGAGTTCTATGGCGATCTTCGCATTCTGGACGACACTTTCACGAAGGCTATCACCAAGAGCTCAAAGCTTCGTGCGTTTTTGATGAATGATGTGGGTATTCACGTGATGGAGGACCACGATTTGATTCGACACCACATCCTTCCGAAGATGACAGAGCTCCGTTCATCAGCTGAAGACACGGACGCTAGCATCGATGCCGGCGCGGATGTTGGTGTGGTGATTGAGTACGAAAGGTTCCTGTCATCGCACCTTGTGTCTTGCAGCAATTGCCCGATGCAAGCGGACGTGAAGGCCAATATGGTTGTTGCAACGAGCAGCCGTCGTGTCGTATCAGTTGATAACACCAACTTGCTCGCTATTCTGCCATCCACATGGAAGGAGATGCCTCAGTTGGCCTCGTGGGTCAACACTCAATTGGAGTCTTCCAACGAGAACAGCCTTGCTATCGTTTCAAGCGAGTACTTCTCTGGCACCGGTGGTGGATCGCCCAAGGACTCAGTGGATAAGCAGTGGCGGCAGTTGTTGGTGGACGTCTGCGAGCTACCGCTACTATTTGATGCTGCAAGTCTTACTTCAGACCCGCGCTCGCAAGCTGGAATGGAAAAAGTGCTGGAGTGGATTGAGGCGGAGGATGATATCGCAGTGAAACGCAGTGTTTCGACAAGTCTAGCTCAGCACCTGGATAAGCACTGGAGTTCTGCAGAAGACAAGAGCAACATCGACGGCGGTGATTCCTCCACGGCTGATGGCAAGGAGGATGTGGTTACTATGTGGAGGCAATACTGCTGGCTGGAAGGATCTGACGGGCAGTTCTATCGGTCGACTGATCTGTGGCTGTCGGCAGAGACTACCACGCGATTGTTTACGTCTGCCATGGTGACGTTCAGTGTAATGGCGTGGAAGAGCGATGACTTCGCCAAACGCGTTCTCGGTTTGAGAGCTACCCCGACAACGGACGATGTGCTCCCCGTTATCTCAAGTCTCTCGGTTGATTCGACCCTGGCGTCTACAATAGAGATAGACCAAATGATCCCTCTGTACGCGTTCTTGTGGGAAGAGTGTCAGCGCTCTGACGCGTGCCGTGTCGAGATCACAAAAGCATTCTCGCGCAAATCGATGCTCTTTGTTCCGGCTGAGACTGACCAACCCCAGCGTTTTATCGGTGTGAAAAGCGCCGTGTGGACGTCAACCACACACAACGGAGAATTAGTTGCGCTGGAAACGCAGTACCCGAAGAACCTGTGCGAGTTCTTCACCGATGTGTGTGGTGTGCAGCGAAAACCATCGGTTGCTTTCTTGTGTGAGATGATCACGGAGCATCAAGGCTATTTTACGGCAAAGCTCAGCGACAGCGAGAACACGAAGACATGGAAGAAGAAGATGCTACCCCTTCTCAGCGCTTTGTCGAAGAAGGTGAAGAAGCGTTCACTATCCAAGGCTGAAATCAAGGAGATCAAGAAAACGCTGAAGTCTACCCCGTGGCTACCAGTGCGATGTGTTGGTGGGTCCAGCAATGGTCTTTTGTTCTGCAGCTCGAAGGATTCACCAGTCCATGCCACAACGGAGAAGGAAAAGAAGCTGCAGAAATTGCTGGTGGCTGTTGCGAAGGAGGCATCACCAGACATCAGCTCCAAGAACCGCAAGGATGGAGACGGTATCAAATTGGTCCATCTTGGAGCCGTTGCGGATGACGGGGATCTGGATGCGCTGCTCGGTATCGCTAAGATTTCGACGTTGTCCGCTCACCTCGAAGCCGAAGCGAGTGTCTGGTGTAAGGTGCTTGCACACTTCACGAAATCCCCTGCATTGGACAACAAGAAGAGCAGGAAGAAGTTGTTGAAGCTGCTACAATTCGTGGTTAAGATCTGGTCGAGTGTGCTGTCGACGTCCTCATCTTCCGATAACACGCAGTTGCAGCGCTCTGTCATCTTCCCCACAATCGATGACGACCATCGATGGGCTCCAGCTGCCGACATGTACATCAATGATCAAACCGACTTATCCAAGAGCGATATCCAGCAATCCGGACACAGTGACCAACTCCAAGTTCTTGGTTTATTCCCGTGGAACTATTTTGTTGACACTTCAGCGAGTGAGGAAGACAGCAGCGAGGTGACTCGTGCGCAGAAGTTCCTCACTGAAATCTGCGGGATGAAGTCGCTGAAAGCGCATTTGCAGTACGAAGTCAGCGTGCTTAGCACACAACGTCCGGCAAGTGAAGCATTCCACGAGAAGCTCCGCTCAGCATTTGCTTTGGCTCAGCGCTTCCTGATTCACAACCACCGGAGTTTGTACGAACAGCTAGAACATGACATGATCGCAAAGTTGGCGTCGGAGCTGCAGTGCATGCTAGTGGATGGACACGACGGCTTTCAAGTAGTGTATCGGGTCGGAACTTCGTTCAGCCTTCGTCGCGGAGTTGATGCATCATCGCAATATGTCGTTTTTCGTTTTATGAAAACTAAATGCATTACTAAGAATCTCAAGAAAATTTCGTTTTATGAAAACTAAATGCATTACTAAGAATCTCAAGAACTAGAGTATCGAGTGCTGAAAGGATATCAAGATCCACCGATGCGCCGTTGAACTGTGTTGCCTGTCGGTGTTGGCCATTCTAAAAAATCAAGAAACAATGCACGACCCTGCTTAATACTCAAACTCATCGCCAGAAGCCCTGAAAATATGAATGTTGGGAATAAAAAAACTGAGATCACTCACCTGTTTTGAGTACTACCCATGCTCAATGAAAATCACCAGTTTGGTCGCAGGGCTACTTAGGTTGGTCAACCCTCCGATTTCTTGTAGCGTCGACCCTTTTGAGATGCGATAGAAATCCACGTTCTGCAATCCTTGTCCACGTGCGAAGGCTTCCCATGGCTCGGCTGTAAAATATTGATTCTGCAGAGTATTCGTCACTATCAAGTGAATCGCGGAATCTGCGGGTATACGCGTTAGAATGCCCTTGATCACGCGAATATTCAAATCATCACTGTAATCCTTGCATTCGCCAGAGATGAGGTCGCCAGAGATGAGGTTGGTCTGAAAATCGATGCGATCTTCATTTCGAGTTCGGAGGAGGTTGTCAAAGCTCGGCAAGCAGTTGTTTAGCCATTCTGGCCATTCTTCGTTCGGAGGAGACAGGAACGGCACGACCAGAGCTGCCCACCTGGCGATGCTATTGTCTCGAAGCAGCCGCTCCATTATTTCACCTCGCTCACACACACCCAACTCGAACAGCAGTTCACACAAAAACTTTGGGAATGCCACCCCACCGAAGCCCCCAGCATGACTTGCCAACACGATTGCAGCTGCAGTCAACGCTTCGAGACGCATTCCATCGTTCGAGCGCTGACCGGTATTGTCATAGTGAAATGGGGGTTGGATCGTCGACAAAACCGTACACAGCGGCTGGTCGAACGGACGGAAGAATGAACCTCCCGTCATTGTCAAGTGCAGCAAGATGTCTTCCTTTGGGGATGGCATCACGCAACGACATGTCCAGGGGTCATTGCCCTCCAACAATCCACCATCTCTGCCTATCCGCAGCGCGAAGGCAGATTGTTCCAAAAGACGGGCGAAGTGGCCATCAATGGTATTCACTTTGTCGTCCTGCACGCGATAACTGGTGCAGAGCAACAAGCACAGCTGGCCGGTATTAAACTCGTCCGTCCGCCTTTTCAGCTCACTAAATTGCAATGCCAGAGCCCCCGCCATCACATTCAAGTAGTTGTAGGGGCTGCCACTGTACGGGTTGTCTTGCACATACTTGAGCGCGATCTCAGCAAAGAGCGGTCGGCTATGTTTAATGATCTCCATGAGCAGTGGGGGTATGCCAGAGTCACCGTTGAGAACCACACGAGGAAACGAGGGACACACCACACACCAGAGACACGGCCCAGAGTCTCGAGATCGGTCGCTGGTCGTGAGAAGATTTCGTGCAGTTCCATTCGTGGAGCTGACGACAACAGCAAGGCCAAACGAGCGAAACACGTTTCTCATCGTACGAAGAGAATTTTCAAGAATCCGCTGGTCCCTATCAGGAAGATGCGTCTTGGTACGTCCTGCACGCGGAAATTCATCCAGGAAAAAAACAAACGGCTTCGCGCCACGCTCTTTGCGAGCATTGAGTTCGTCTATCACGTCTGAGCGCTGAGCTGCTTCGATGCATATGTCACTTCCACGCAGCGCGGCCAGAATGAAGCCGTACAAGGCAAGTGTCCGGTTGGCAAGAATTTGACCGACAGCGCCAAGTGAAACTTGATCGCCAAGTGTCCCAATTTTCAGGGCTTCCAAGTCACTGCGAACGCAAGCTTGGAACGCTTTCATACGCTCTGCATACGCGCTATACACTCTTTGCTGGCGATCCCCGGGTTCTCCACACACAATGTAAAACACATCGCAATCCTCTCTGGCTTGCAAGTTGAATGCCATCTGCGTCTTGCCTGTGCCGGATGAGTTTTCCAACACGATAAATGGCGTGGGAGATGTCCTTTCCACGCTCACTTCCGTGATGATCTTCAAAAGAGATTTAACCTCCTCGCTGTCCTTGAGACGATCCGCGACCTTCATGTATGACGAAATCGTTTCGGCATATTGTTCGTCAACGGCAATGTGCAACTTGGTCGGGAGCATCACCAGCACGTGCACGAGAATCCCCTCTTCATAAGCTTCTTTTTCTTCGCCGAGTTGACCACTACGCAGCCCAGCGGCTCGCAACGTCTTGCCTGGTGGGTACAGATGCTCGCAGGCACTCGTGTCGCTCACAACTGGTGGCACGTCAAGTAGCGTCAGCCACGGACCCACTTTCTTCGCCAGGAAGAGCTGTAAGTCAACTGGATTGCACTTGAGCGGGTCCGGGAGCTTTGGTACGATCGCCTCCTTCAACTGCCAGACCTTCGCACTGTCATCGATCTCCACACCCGACCCGGCTCCAGGCTCACCGACAACAGCATAGGATAGAGAGATTTGCACCATCTTCCTCAGGTCGGCCGATTCTCAAATGAGTGCGGAAGTGTATGTATATAAATGATGCTTTAAATTTACATCTTTAATACTAAACCAAAAAGATCCAAGGAGAGATTCCCGCGATCGTACTTAGGTAGAAATGGTGTGGTCACGTAATGAAAGTTGATATATGACGCCGCAACCAGTGGTTGAAGCAGCAGTGCAACATCGACGCACCTGCAGCGCCGTCTCCAGACTCTGGAGTCCACAGCCTCATGCGGCAGTCCCCGGGAGGTTGCGGCGGACGCAGCAACTGGAGTCGCTTCCAGCAGCAGCAGCACGCGCCTCGAGACGCTTCAGGTTACGCCCCCCAGGCCCCGTACAGCCGCCAGCCAAGTCCACAAAGCTACCAACAGCCTCAACCCAATGCGTCCCAAGTGCAGCGCGACGTCGTAGCCTTCGTCGAGGCCTTTCGAGCCAATCAGTCGCATCCTTCGGCGCCGCCCAACGCGCTGACGCTGGACGCGGTGGTGCGCGCCGTGTGCAGCCACTTCCGTGCGTCGAATTAGCGTTGCAATAGTTCAACCAGCTACGAATTACTGACCTTTTCGTGTTGTTTTACCGTTAATTCTGCAGGTGTCAATGCCTTCGAGGACCTGATGGGCACGAACGCACTGCAACTACCGGCGCTGCGGCAGCTGCACACGGTGAACCAGCGCGTGTGGACGTTCGTGACGTGCTTCGTGCAGAGTCGACGCGTCAACACGCTGTTCGAGTGCCAGCAGGCGTTTCTACAGCACGAGGGGCTGCGGAACTTCCACGAGCTCAAGCTGGGCAACTCGTTCCTGCACACGGAGGCGGTGCAGCAGCTCTACCGCTCGCCGGTCGCTCTGCTGGCCGTCACGACCAGCGACGTGCTGGCTGGTTTGAAGCAGTTCGAGGACATGCTGGGGCACGACGCCTTCCGCGCGTCGTCGCACATCGATCTGAACGAGTTCCAGCAGTTTTTGGCGCAGCAGTATCGACAGCCGAGCGCGCAGGCGATGGGTGTACTCATTGACCCGTCGGGATTTGGTGTGTACGTCGGCATGCTGCGACGTGTGGCGAACAACGAGATGAAGGAGATGAAGACGCTGGAGCAGCAGTTCCAGCGGGAGGTGGCCGAGAAGATGTTTCGACTGACGAAGGAGAAATTCAGTGATGAGAACAGGAAGCGCGCGCTCGAGGAACTGCTGGAGCAGACTAATGCTCGATCAGTGCAGTTGGAGAGTGAGGAAGGAGCTCAGAAGAGACGCGGAGGCAAGAAGAGCAACAACATGCAGTCACTCTCGTTGGACATGCTCAAGCGCGTGACCGACGTGGACGTGTATCTGGACAACGTACTGCGTCGTAAAGCTGCAGCGGACGCGAGAAACCCACAAACGTACCGCAAGCCGATTTCGTCGCAGGAGATCGCAGAGACCGACGCGAAGCTTCGTAACCAGATGACGCGGTTTCTTGTGTCGTCTCAAAAGAGCAGGCACCACTCGAGACTGAAGGTGGTGACGTGGGTGGTCTGCAGCATCATGGCCAAGACGTATGCACTGTTGTTGAGCGATGATAAGATACCCGACGCAGACGGAGATGGCGCAGAGGATGTCAAGAAAGTGTCCGAAAGCGACAAAGAAGAGTGCGATTGTTGCTGTGTAGGCAAGGACGCTTGTACTTGTTCTTGCACGTGCAAGTGCCACGTCGAGTCAAGCGACGAAGAAGAGGAAGAGGAGGACGGCCAAGAAGAAACAACAAAGGCAGCTAAATCTGATGAGAAGAAGGCGTCTAGCATTTCCGACAAGTTCCCCGTCATGCCTACAGACCCGTTCGCTAGAAGGCTTGCTAAAGTGGCTGCAGAACCGAAGGTAACCCTTGGAGAAGTGGAGGCCGAGGTGGAGAGCTTCTTGGAGGCGCAATCGTCACGCGACAACGAGCCACGGACAGCGAAGGAGGTTCTTCAAGTTCTGTCGTCTCTTGAAAGTCACCTAAC
Source organism: Phytophthora x cambivora (assembly GCA_033557925.1). Lineage (NCBI taxonomy): Eukaryota > Oomycota > Peronosporomycetes > Peronosporales > Peronosporaceae > Phytophthora > Phytophthora x cambivora. The sequence continues at coordinate 1,528,762 of JAUCEB010000031.1, read as the reverse complement.
CAGCAAGTTCTCGACCAAACCCAACAGTGTGTCCTGGGCTGGACGACGCTCTGTGCTTGAGGTTCTCCCTGATCTCCTCGACAGTGCCGATGACAACATGCACGACGATGACACAAGCGCAGGAAAGCGGCTTCTTGAATTACTGCAATCCCGTGGAGGAGGCGGCGGGGCCTCGAATTCATCAAGTCCGATCAGTGAAAAGCGCCTGCAGGACGAAGTCCTGCCATTTGTGCGCGAGTGTCGCGACGTCATATCGTCGTCTTCTTCGTTGTCTACTTTGTCCAGCGAGAGGCAGCAACAATGGATAGCACGCCGCGTTTTCGTGGAGCTTGGATGTGCTCGTGTTGAAGACCTTGGTCTTCCTAGTGTGGAGGAGATGATCAAGCTTGCCGATGAAGAATCGGCGGGAGAAGAGACTTCGGTGGTCAAGTTCGCTGGCAGTTTGGATCTCCCCCAAGGTGACGGCAGCTGGGATGATTCGGTCTCATCGAACGAGACAACAGGTGAGTCAATGCAACAGAAACTCTTGACGGAGCAAGCACTTGGGAAGTTGCGCAAATGCCCGTACTTGGTTGATGTATCGCTGTATATGGATTGGCAAGAGCGTTATGCCCCATTGTGTGGGTCGTTGCTCTCGTTTATCCGTGTGCATGAAATGATTTTACTTGATCATGCACCTTCGTCAAACAACTTCATGTTTGTGTCCTGTTTGAACGGAACGATTTTGCGTGTGAACGAGAAATCGACGCCGTCCGATCTGGAGCTGTTGTGTACTCGTGCACAGCAGGCCAACACCCATGTGGCTGCCCGCCAAGTGGCAGTCCACTTGGTGTCGATGGTGGTGACGTGCAAGGGCCAAGCTAACTTCCCGAAACAGCTCGTCCAAGCTCATCTGCGCGCGTACCTGTCCAGCATCACCAAGGACAAGAGCACCGGGAGCTACCCGGAGCGCTTTGTGCTGGAAGCTCTTCTTGAAACACCGGTAGAGTTTGCCGACTTCGTGACGTCCTTACTGCTTGGTGTGCTCACGCAGACGACTGGATCGACTGTCTCGAATGAGTCGGGTAGTGCAGTTCGGGTTTGGAAGGCATGCAGAAGCGATGCCGAACGAAAAGCGCTCTTGTACATGTCCAGCAGGAGTTTGTCGGGATTGTGGGCGAGTGAAACGGAGAAGTGGTGTGGTTTGCGTGATAGTCCGTCCGCTAGCTGTACTGAGGATGACGGTGATGATGCGGCGAACGAGAACGCCAAACATGCTGCTACGACTCAATCTACTTCGTCTACTAGTGCAACTAACGACAGCACTGAAGATGAGAGCAAGATTGCGAGTTTATTTGACGCTTCTAGTCCAGAAGCAGCGTTGGCAACCTTTTCAAGCGGATTGTCAGCTCAAGAAAGCAAAGAACTGTCCCCGGTTGAGGATATTGCCAGCGACGGCTCATGTCGGTCATTCATCGACGACCTTCGCAGGAAGCAGTTCGGTGTCGGACTGCAGATCCAGGATGAGGCGACGACGTCAGTACTGCGCATTCAGCAGCAGCGCCTGGAGCGCGCGCTCAAGCGTCTCAGTGACGAGCTCTACAGTGAGAGCACACACTTTGTTCTCGAGTTGCTTCAAAACGCTGATGATAACACCTACGACGACGCTGTGGTTCCACTGGGTGATTTCACGCTGACGGCCGACAAGGAAATCGTGTTTTACAACAACGAACGGGGTTTCTCACCGGCCAACGTTCAAGCGATTTGTGATGTGGGAGCGTCTACCAAGGAGGCCGCTGATTCGGAGGCGAGTATCGGCAAGAAAGGTATCGGCTTCAAGAGTGTGTTCAAGGTGTCCGACAACCCGCAGGTGCACTCGAACGGCTTCCACATCTGCTTCCACGCGAAGAGTGCCCAGCATGGTACTGGCATGGGGTACATCTTGCCGTACTGGCTGGACGATGTTGCTCAGTGGAAGCAGCGTCGCGGAACGACATTTGTGCTGCCATTGAACGACACATCGGTGCAAAGGGTGGATGACATCTCGCAGTCGCTCATGGCCTTTGAACCTTCCGTGTTGCTGTTCCTCCGACGTATTCGCGAACTTCGACTACGTGATTCGACTCGACAGCTCGCGCTTCACTTTCTCAAGAAGGAAAAGCAGTTGCATGCAAACGCTCAAATTGTTGAGTTGTATTCGCAAGTCAGGAAGAGTGAGAGCAGCGTGGAGGTTGTGCAGCAGAACTGGCTGGTGGTCAAGGAGAAGCTTGAGCCTCCGCAGTTATTCACCCGGAGTCACCCGGCTGAGATTGCGATTGCGTTCCCGTTGACATTCCAGGGCGAGGATTCTAGACCGCCACTTCAGGAGGTGTTTGCGTATCTACCACTGCGGTCGTATGGCTTTCGCTTCATCTTGCAAGGAGACTTTGAAATCCCGAGCTCTCGTGAGGCGATTACCAATGGAAGTGAGTGGAACGAATGGCTCGTGTCCAAGTTCCCGAAGTTGCTGCGTGCCGCTGTACGCAGCTACGTCTCGAGTATCCAAACGAGTGATGATGCAGACAAGACGATCGGGGCCATTTCTCACTTGCTTTCGTTGCTACCACTTGAAAACGAGGTGCAAGCTCCATTCCGGAGCATCATACCGGAGGTCATGCGCGAGCTACGTCAAGTGAAGTGGTTGCTCTCTGCTTCCTCGGCGATGGGGGAATTCCTCATGCCATCGGAGCTAATTGATTGTATTGAGCTCACGGGGAGCGAGACTAGTGGAAGTACGGCCACGCTGCTCGAGGCTCTGAGCGAAGACGTTCTTGCAGCGACTTTTAACAAGCGCTTCCTGCATCCTGCTCTCTCACGAACGATGACAGCTTCGATGAAAGGTCAACTGCGGATCGAGCAACTCCACTCATCTCATTTGATGCGAGTTCTGTCGCTGTCAGCAGATAAGGACAGCATCGACTGGACGGTGAAAATTCTGGCGCTACTCGCGAAGCTTTGGCGGAAGGATCGCCACTCGAAGCTCCTGCGGCAAGAGCTGCGGTTGATCAAGTGCTTCCCACTGCAGCGGAAGGACAAGGACAGCAGTACCAAGTGGATTTCGTTGGCTGAAGCCCATGAATCTCTCTTCGTGTCGGGTGCTCGGGCGGACGATGGCAGTTCAACACGCGATAAATCGTACGAGTTCTATGGTGACCTTCGCATTCTGGACGACACTTTCACGAAGGCTATCAACAAGAGCTCAAAGCTTCGTGCGTTTTTGATGAATGATGTGGGAATTCACGTGATGGAAGACCACGATTTGATTCGACACCACATCCTTCCGAAGATGACAGAGCTCCGTTCATCAGCTGAAGACACGAACACTAGCATCGACGCCGGCGCGGATGTTGGTGTAGTGATTGAGTTCGGAAGGTTCCTGTCATCGCACCTACTGTCTTGCAGCAATTGCCCGATGCAAGCGGACGTGAAGGCCAATATGGTTGTCGCAACAAGCAGCCGTCGTGTCGTATCTGTTGACAACGCCAACTTGCTGGCAATTCTGCCATCCATATTGAAGGAGATGCCTAAGTTGGCCTCGTGGGTCAACACTCAATTGGAATCTTCCAACCGGAACAGCCTTGCTATCGTTTCAAGCGAGTACTTCTCTGACATCGGTAGTGGCTCGTCCAAGGACTCAGTGGATAAGCAATGGCAGCAGTTGTTAGTGGACGTCTGCGAGCTACCACTACTGTTTGATGCTGCAAGTCTTACTTCAGACCCGCGCTCGCAAGGTGGAATGGAAAAAGTGCTGAAGTGGATTGAGGCTGAGGATGATATCGCAGTGAAACGCAGTGTTTCGACAAGTCTAGCTCGGCACCTGGATAAGCACTGGGGTTCTGCAGAAAGCAAGAGCAACATCGACGGCGATGATTCCTCCACGGCTGATGGCAAGGAGGATGTGGTTACTATGTGGAGACAATACTGCTGGCTGGAAGGATCTGACGGGCAGTTCTATCGGTCGACTGATCTATGGCTGTCGACTGAGACTGCCACGCGATTGTTTACGTCTGCTATGGTGACTTTCAGTGCAATGACGTGGAAGAGCGATGATTTCGCCAAACGAGTTCTCGGTTTGAGGGCTACCCCAACGACGGACGACGTGCTCCCCGTTATCTCAAGTCTCTCGGTCGATTCGACACTGGCGTCTACAATAGAGATAGACCAAATGATCCCTCTGTACGCGTTCTTGTGGGAAGAGTGTCAGCGCTCTGACGCGTGCCGTGTCGAGATCACAAAAGCATTCTCGCGCAAATCGATGCTCTTTGTTCCGGCTGAGACTGACCAACCCCAGCGTTTTATCGGTGTGAAAAGCGCCGTGTGGACGTCAACCACACACAACGGAGAATTAGTTGCGCTGGAAACGCAGTACCCGAAGAACCTGTGCGAGTTCTTCACCGATGTGTGTGGTGTGCAGCGAAAACCATCGGTTGCTTTCTTGTGTGAGATGATCACGGAGCATCAAGGCTATTTTACGGCAAAGCTCAGCGACAGCGAGAACACGAAGACATGGAAGAAGAAGATGCTACCCCTTCTCAGCGCTTTGTCGAAGAAGGTGAAGAAGCGTTCACTATCCAAGGCTGAAATCAAGGAGATCAAGAAAACGCTGAAGTCTACCCCGTGGCTACCAGTGCGATGTGTTGGTGGGTCCAGCAATGGTCTTTTGTTCTGCAGCTCGAAGGATTCACCAGTCTATGCCACAACGGAGAAGGAAAAGAAGCTGCAGAAACTGCTGGTGGCTGTAGCGAAGGAGGCATCACCAGACAGCAGCTCCAAAAAACGCAAGCATGGAGACGGTATCAAATTGGTCCATCTTGGAGCCGTTGCAGATGATGGGGATCTGGATGCGCTGCTCAGTATCGCTAAGATTTCGACGTTGTCCGCTCACCTTGAAGCCAAAGCTAGTGTCTGGTGTAAGGTGCTTGCGCGCTTCACGAAATCCTCTGCACTGGACAACAAGAAGAGCAGGAAGAAGTTGTTGAAGCTGCTACAATTCGTGGTCAAGACCTGGTCGAGTGTTCTATCGACGGCCTCATCTTCCGATAACACGCAGTTGCAGCGCTCTGTTATCTTCCCCACAATCGATGACAACCATCGATGGGCCCCAGCTGCCGACATGTACATCAATGATCAAACCGATCTATCCAAGAGCGATTTCCAGCAACCTGGACACAGTGACCAACTCCAAGTTCTTGGTTTATTCCCGTGGAACTATTTCGTGGACAGTTCAACTAGTGAAGAAGACAGCAGCGAGGTGACTCGTGTGCAGAAGTTCCTCATTGAAATCTGCGGGATGAAGTCGCTGAAAGCGCACTTGCAGTACGAAGTCAGCGTGCTTAGCACACAACGTCCGGCAAGTGAAGCATTCCACGAGAAGCTCCGCTCGGCATTTGCTCTGGCTCAGCGCTTCCTGATCCACAACCACCGGAGTTTGTATGAGCAGCTAGAACATGACATGATCGCGAAGTTGGCGTCGGAGCTGCAGTGCATGCTAGTGGATGGACACGACGGTTTTCAAGTAGTGTATCGGGTCGGAACTTCGTTCAGCCTTCGTCGCGGAGTTGATGCATCATCGCAATGCTTCCTCGACGTATCGAATTCCACTTTGTACATGCAGTCTGTGACTGGCGACGAAGAAGCTAGTGCCCTCTCCCCAGTGCTGATGGAGATATCCCGAAAACTGTTCGGAGCACAGGTGGCTACCAGCGTCGCAAACCTGTTGTACCTGAGTTTGTTGCAGCCCAGTCCGCAGATGAGAGAGCAGTGGCTTGTCGAGACTCAGCTTTTGCCTCCGCTACCTTCCAGCGAAGCTGATAAGTTGTGGGTGGAGGACACGACCACTTCAACGTCCGTGCTGGAAAAAAGTGGCCGGAAGCGCGCTTCAGAAGACATGGAAGATGGCGAGATTGCTGCTGAGGAAGCACCAATGAAGAAGCCTTACGCTCCGGCTCAACATAACTATCTAGCAGCTCAAGACCCTCAGTTCGCACCTTTGCCGCCGTCGACTAACCTCGACACGCCTGGAAACGGACCACACTATGGTATGCCGATGCAGAGACATCCGTCGTATCCGCCACTTCCACCGCAACAAATTGAGGGAGCTCCGTTTCACCAGCCACTTCCTCCTCCATCGCCTGGTTCAGGAATGCAGTCCCTTTCGCTGCCGAATACGATGACCAAGGAGGAACGTGCAGCTATCGGTCGCTGGGGCGAGGAATACGTCTTCAACCAGTTGAAGCAGCAGCACGCAGAGACGGAGTCGAGCTTAACCGTCGAGTGGGTGAACGAAAAGGAAGAGTCCGGCCTCCCGTACGACCTCACACTGTCGTCTGCTGGAAAGGTGGTTGAGTACATCGAGGTCAAGTCCACGCGTACGATGGAAAAAGGTGTGTTCGAGATCAGCATGAATGAACTGGACCAGGCGGCGATTCACGGCTCCACGTACAGCATCTACCGCGTCTTCAACGCAGGTAATCCGGCCTTGTGCCGAGTCATTCGCATGAAGAACCCTGTGTCACTGGTGCGTCAACGCAGGATTCAGCTTGCACTTGTCATGCAGTAGACAATAGAGGAGTTTGCAAATGCCTTGCATTGCCAGTTCATTGCGTCGTCACGCCTTGCACGCATTTTGCGATTAACTTTTATCCGGTCTGATCTTTCTTACTCCATCGTTTCCATGCCACTGGCGCCTTCGACGATCATGCGCTCGTCGCTTTGCTGGTTGTGCAGGTTAATCCTCGAGCGCCGGTCCTTATCCTTCTGCAGGCGAGACTGGAACTTGGCACTGGTCACGAGCTCAACGTCCATGTAGCGCAGCTGCGCAGCAACCATCACGAGCTTCTCCATCTCCTCCTGCAGCTTCCTTGTTGCTTCTCCCTGCACTTCGTCCTGGTAGGCGCCTCCATCTTCGTCCTCGAGAACAAAGCGCACCATAGCTTTCTGCTTGTCGATCACGGCATCCATCTGACCGTTGGAGATCAGCGTCAGCAGCATCTTCTCAGCAGCCACAGCATCGCTGTTGGTCATACCCGCTGTCGTGGCAATCTCCGTCAGCTCAATGGTCGCGTAGGTTCGAGTAAGTCGCAGCAGCTTCCTCTGCTTGAAGGCCTGCACCACTTGCTTCACTAACCCAAAGTTGCCTTCCTGGGCGAACAGCTCTTCGTGCTTGGTGACGACCTCATGCACCGCCGCCAAGTCCTTCTCAACCACAAAGGCACTCGCCAAGTCCACGTACGGCGTGCAGTGGTTCTCAACGTGACGCGTGACCACGAACGGCGTGTACTTGGGCAGCACCACCGGCTCTCCACGCAGGATCAGCGTCACCAGGATCAGCTTCTTATACGCCTCAATCACGAAGGCACTGAGCGAAAGTGCCGGGGCCGTGATGGCCAACTGGAAGAAGTCCAGCGCCTCCTGGTACCGCTTCTCTCCGAGATACAGCAGCCCACCGTAGTACGCGTAGCCCAGGAAGTCCACGCTGTTCACCAAATGCGACTGCGAGTGGATCTCCACCAACGTCCTGCAACAACAAAATAAAATAAAAAAAAATAAAAAAAAAAAAAAATAAAATAAAAAACTATCAGCCTCCTCATATCAACTTCCAAACTTCCAACCACCAATTGCCACGCACTGGTCCAAGATCTCCATGGCTGCGAAGTAGCACTTGGAGTGGAGGCATAAATAGAAAAACTGCGCGTGCAGCGGCGTGAGCTCCGCATGTCCCTGCTGGTGGAAGCGGCGCAGGAAGCTCTTGAGCGGGAAGACGGTCTTGATGCTCTGCTGCGAGTCCACAGCCAGACGCGCGTACTGCTCACCAAGCGCGCAGATTCTCTTCATCTCCTTGGCGGCCACAGCCACTGGCACCTGGTGGAACAGACGCGAGATCTGCAGCAGCAGCGACACGCGCTCGTCCGCCAGGTCTTCGACTTTGCGCGCGTGCTCCACCTTGATGGCCTTGGCGGACCTGTCAGCAGTGATACACGACACAATTGGTCAGATTCTCCATAGTCAAGACCCTCTCAAGAGTCATAGCGACGTCTCACAGCAGCAATAGGAAGCTCAGAGGCAGCCGCTCGACAGCCAGCGCCTCGTGCGCCAGCGCCGCGTCCAGTTGAGCGATCGAAGCCGCGCGCACGGCCGCCGTGAGCTCCTCGCTGACCAGCGCCTGCGCCAGCGTGGCGTCCGCCTGCTTGCGGTTCTCCACGCCGTCGTTCACGCCCTCCTCGGGCGTCAGTAGCCCCAGAATCGGCTGCAGCGGACCCCACTCCATGTCGTCGGGTGCTTCTTCTCTTCCGAGCCAAATCTTCTTCTGATGCGGCTTGATGTGTTTGCGGTGTATTGTGGTGTGGAGAGGGTGCTATGGTAAGTACGTCGTAGATGTACCTGAAAACTGGTACAAGTAGTCAGAGCTGTTGTGGATTCGTTTAAGTGCGAGAGCCGGTTTTTTGTCTTGGTTTTTCGTCTGCAAACTTCAGTATTGGACACTCATACTGGCGAGATGGCGGCGGTGCGGGAGCTGGTGGATCAGCCGCTTAAGGGCCTGGGGGAACTGTACGAGAACTCGCTCAAGGCCATGCTGGTGTGCGGACTCGAGTTCTACCTGTCGGCGTCGCTGGTGGCGTCCTTCTTCCAGTGTCCGGACGAGACCGTGCAAGCGGAGCAGGAGCTGCAGACGCTCTACACGCTGGCGTGGGTGCCGCTCGTGCTGTCGACGATGCTGGTCTACGGGCCCAAGATCTCGAGCGCCATCTTCCCGTCGCCGGAGAACTTTGAGCGCAACATGCTGCGCTGCAAGATCCTCACGTGGGTCTACGCCTTCGTGTTCCTCATCTGGGACCCCGACATGGTCGTCAAGACGGGGCCGTCGCTCGGCGTCTCCATCCTCTTTTGTGTCGCTGATGTCGGCCGCTTCGTTATGGACATGAAGGATCTGACGGAGGTCGAGTACGACGAGAATGGCAACTCGTTCATTATCCACGACAAACCTCTGCCCTCGCAGCAGCCGTCGCCCGCTCAACAGCCTCATCACGACTACCACCTACAGGAGCAGCAGCATCCTCGAGAAAACGGACATCAGCCCCAACAACCGCAGAAGCAAGATGAGAGCTACACCGTCCACGTAATTGGCGGAGCTGGACAGGAACCACCAGCGAAATCGTGGCAAAACCGGCAGCAAAGCTTCACACAGCCAGTCGCGAGCTCACCGCAGAAACAGTCTCCAGGACAGAAACCACAGTCACAGCAGCAGCAAGGACCGCCAGCCCCACTGTTTGGAGCTTCTAACAAGGCTGGCAGTCGTCGACTGCTTGGATCCACGCGCAAAGGCAAGCGCAACAAGGATCTGGGACTCGATCAGTCTCCGTCGGCCATCAAGAGCGAGTATGTCGCTGTTCTGGACCCGGACGCTGAGAAGGAAGCCGCAGAGCTTGTCGCCAAGAAATCCTTCACATACGAGTTCTAAGTGAACTCGTGCAGCTAGTTTAGTATTAATCGTATAAGACACATGATCCCAACTCGATCGAAATACAACCACTTCACCACAGCAGTTGTGATGCGTGCCCGTCACGAAGTTGAGACGTTGTCCATCATTGCGGGTATATCTGTCTGATTCCGGGTGTACCAATCTGGTATCTGATTCGAGAGTGATGGTTGTATGGGGTGGGCTATTTATAGGTGTACCATTTCCTCGGTACACTTGTGTTCCCTGGCTGGATGAAATGAGGCAAATGGCGGTGGCGGCTCCCAGAGAAACTGCGGGAACGAAGGAGCGACCACAGTCCAGAGAGGCAGAAAGCGACCCGGGCCCGCCGACGTCCGCGCTCGCCCCCTAAAAGCCACTCCCCCTCGCTCCGCCTCGCCCCTCCACGACGGCCATGACCGAGCCCACGACCTACTGCGTGTGCCAGCAGGCGGACGGAGGTGCGTGGCTCTCTCTCTCTCTCTCTCTTCCTCCTCCTACCACCATATCAGTTAGCAACCTATCGTTGTATAACACTTAACTGATATGTCTATCATGTTATGGTTCCAGCCGGCATCATGATCGAGTGCATCCGCGGCTCGGGCGGCTGCAACGGCTGGGTGCACCCAAGCTGCTGCGGGCTCATCCTGACGCAGGAGGAGCTGGAGGCGCTGGACGCGTACATCTGCCCGCTGTGCGAGAAGCCCGACGACGACTTCGCCCACATGACGGCGTGCAACACGAGCCTGGCCAACCGCCAGGCCAAGCGCGAGCGCAAGCGCAAGCTGCTGGCGGCCGAGAGGGACAAGAAGCCGGCGCGCAAGCCCTGGACCTGCGCCGCGTGCCAGCACGCGAACCGCGACCGCCGCACGCGCGAGTGCGAGGCCTGCCACACGCGCCGCGTTGTCGCGGACAAGAGCAGGCAGCACAAGAGCCACAAGGAGCCGAGCGACGACGAGAAGTCGCGGCGTCTGGCGCAGCAGCTGCAGGACGAGCGACGCCACAGCCAGCGCGCGGCCAACAAGAAGAGGAAGTCGTACCACGTGCCTAACTCGGACGAGGACCTGGGCAGCGACGACAGCGACGACGTCTACAAGAAGAAGCACAAGAAGCACAAGAAGCGGCGCCGAGAGGACGACGGCAGCGACTCGGACGAGGCCGAGTTCCAGCTGGACACCAGCAAGCTCAAAGACAGGACCAAGACTGAGACTCAGGAGCAGCCCGTGGTGGCTAATATGGTTATTGATAAGATCATGGGCGTGCGGCAAAGAGACGTGGAGGAGCCGGCCCCCGCCCCAGTGGCAGACTCGGCGAGCGCCAACCTGTTCGCGAACCGCCCCACCAAGACGTCGATTACTGAGTATTTGATTAAGTGGAAGGGGTTCGCATACATGCACGCGACGTGGGAGACGGAGCAAGTGCTGCTGGAGCTGGACCCGCTGACGAACAAGCAGAAGATCAAGCGATTCCACGAGAAGGAGCAGCACCGTCTGCACCACCCGCACCGCCAGACGGGAGATCTGAATGAAGACTCCCTTGCGGTCGACGAACTCGAATACTTCAACCCGGAATACCTGGAGATCCACCGGATCATTGCTCACCGCAAGGACACGCCGATGCCTGCTGACCCCAATTTCCCGGATGCCCCTGTGGACGATGGCATGCGCTACTACATCAAGTGGCGTGTTCTGCCGTATACCGAAGCAACGTGGGAGCGTGCGTGTGATATCAAGGATGACGCTGCACTGGCCAAATACAAGGCGTCGATTGTTGTTCCTGATGAGGAGGTGTGGCAGCCACGGCCGCGTCCAAGTCTACGGGAATACCGCAAACTGGAAGAGTCTCCCAGATTTGGAGAGGACCAGTCATTGTCGCTTCGTGCGTACCAGTTGGAAGGTCTGAATTGGTTGCTTTGGAATTGGTACAACGAGCGACCAAGCATCCTGGCAGACGAAATGGGCTTGGGTAAGACGATCCAAACACTCTCGTTCTTGAATCTCCTGCGCGACGATCCCAAAATCAAGATTCGCGGACCATTTTTGATCGTGGCCCCTCTGTCGCTGATTGTGCAGTGGCAAAATGAATGTGAGACGTGGACCACCATGAACTGTGTCGTGTATCACGGCAATGGCGGAGCACGAGACATTATTCGCGACTTCGAGTTTTACTATTTGGATGAAAACTTGCGCCCGGAGAGGAAGAAGTCCTACCGCTTCAACATTCTTGTTACGACGTATGAAGTTGCGATCAAGGACATCGCGGTGCTCTCGAAAATCCATTGGCGCTGTCTCGTGGTGGACGAAGCCCATCGGTTGAAGAACCAATCCTCGAGACTTGTTGAACAAATGCGTTCTTTGCGTCGCGATCACTGCGTTCTCCTGACGGGCACGCCTCTGCAAAACAAAACCGAAGAGTTGTGGGCCTTGCTAAACTTCTTGGACGGCAAATCGTTCCCAAGTGTTGGTGACTTCCTTGACAAGTTTGGTGACCTCCACGAAGCCCAGCAAGTGGCGGACCTGCATAAAATGCTGAAGCCTTATTTGCTACGTCGTGTCAAAGAAGATGTGGAAAAGTCGTTGCCTCCAAAAGAGGAAACGATTGTCGAGGTGGAACTCACACCCGTACAGAAGCAGTGGTACCGCGCAATCTACGAGAAAAACACTACATTCCTCAACCGTAGTGGAAACCCGCGCAACGTCCCGAATTTGATGAACGTTATGATGGAGCTGCGCAAGTGTTGCAATCACCCGTACCTGAACAATGGTGTCGAGGAGATTTTGAACGAAGGCTTGACGACGGATGCACAGCGTCATGAAATGATGGTGAAGTGCTGCGGTAAAATGGTGCTTATTGACAAGTTACTGCCACGCCTAAATGATGGAGGACACAAGGTGCTCATCTTCAGTCAAATGGTTCGTGTGCTGGATATCATTGAGGATTATCTGCGCTATTGTGGATACCTCTACGAGCGGTTGGATGGTAATATCCGTGGCAATGACCGCCAAGCCGCGGTGGATCGATTCGTGAAACCTGAGTACAAGCGGTTTGTTATGCTACTTTCGACAAAGGCTGGCGGTTTGGGACTGAACTTAACGGCAGCCGACACCGTCATCATTTTTGACAGCGATTGGAATCCTCAGAATGATTTACAGGCCCAAGCTCGTGCGCATCGTATTGGTCAGACTCACTCGGTGAAGATTTATCGTTTGATCACACGTAAGACTTATGAGATGCACATGTTTCACAAAGCTTCCCTGAAGTTGGGACTGGATAAGGCTGTACTCACGCATATGCGTCGTGAGAATGAAGAAGAGGGCGGCAAGAAACGGAACAAAAGCGCGAAAGCACAAGAATCGAAAGAGATTGACGAGTTGTTGAAGCGTGGTGCTTATGATGTGTTCCGCGATGATGACACGGCTGGTGAACAGTTTTGTGAACTGGACATTGACCAGATTTTGCAGCGCTCTTCACAAATTGTGCAGTACGCTGAACAAGCACAGTCTAGCTTCTCAAAGGCAAGCTTTGTGTCCGCCACTACCTCCGACGATGTAGATTTGGATGATCCGGACTTCTGGAAAAAGGCTGTGGGTCTGAGTGAGCCTGACCTAGCTGAAACAGAAGACTTGCTGCCGCAGCAGCGAAAACGGACTCGTGTTGCTCGTTTTGGCGATGGAGGCAGTTTCTCCGATGGGAGTGTTTCAGATGACGAATATGAGCAAGAAAAGCGTGAGAAGGAAAAGGAAGAACGTGAACGACTTGAGGAAAAGAACATACCTCGAGAATGGACTCAAAATGGACGCGACCGGTTGCAGCGTGCGCTGATGCATTATGGTTTTGGTCGTTGGGAGATCATCCGGAGCCAGAGCGGTGGCAGTCGCTCCATGAAGGAGGTGGAGCTGTTTGCACGGGGTTTTATTTATGTTTCCGGTCTGGCTTGTGATCAGCGCAAGGATGACTCTTCTTTTGTGAAGGCCTCCATCCACGCGGCTACTACGGCTCAGAAGGAAAATCTGATCGACGAAGAGGAACTGTCATCAGTTTTGAAGGAGGAGGATTTCGTTCTTAAGTCAAAGCAAGGTGGCGGGCGGCGCGTGTTGGTCCGACTAGACATGCTGCAACGGCTCCAGCAACTGGTTACTTCGGCTTGTGATGCATGCGACAAGCTTTACAAGGACACTGAGGATAGCTCGAAGCCCAAACCAAAACCAACAGCTTGCATCGACGAACGGGCCAGGTACTATGGTGCTGATAAATTGATCCCGCATATCGATCTGGTAGACGTAGGCGAACGGCCGGCATGGACGCAGATCACGCCATGGTGGAACGAGGAAGCGGACAGAAACCTGTTGATGGGCGTATTCCTTCATGGCTATGGCCGTTGCGCCCAAATTTTGGCTGACCCCCGTTTGCACTTCGCGCGGCTAGAGAAGGCGGCTCGTGTTCAACAAGAGGCGAACAATGGTGTCATTTTAAACCAGAACGGTGTGGCTTCATCGTCAGCCGATTCAGTAAAGAAAGAGAGGACGGTGTCAGGAGAGAGGGGCGATGACGTGGATATGAGCGATGTCGACTCCGAAAGTGCATCAAGTTCGGTTAACGATGACAGCACCCCTAAAAGCAGTGGCAGTTCTATTCCGTCCAAGACTGAAACGGGTGGTACTGGTTCTGCGAACAGTACTGTAGCAATGACAGAAGCTGATGCATTCAAACAACCGGAGGTGCAGCACATGAATCGATTGCTGAGCTGGCTGCTTTCCGCGGAGGAAATCAAACGGCGGCACGAAAAAGAAAGATTTAAAAAGGAGCGCGTGGCAGTTGAGCAGCGGCGTCAAGTTGCCCAGGAGATGCGGGCACGTTCTATGACGTTGCGTCGGCTAGAACTAAAGGCGATGCAGCTTGCCCAGGTTGATATTCTACGACACATGGCGGTATTGCACAATGCTCGCCAACTACCCGATCCTACACTTGTCGCTCCTCCACAGCATCGCATGAAGAATTCGGATTGGACCAAGGAGGAGCGTCGCTCCTTCGCCTACATGATGGCACTGCACGGTGCTCCGCGTATTCTTGCGAAACGTGCCGTTGTCGCACTTGATGGCAGAGCTACTCCATCGATGCTGCCGTTTGTGACAGAGCAAGCTCGCCCATTTTCGTGGGAAACGGATAGCATTTCGTGGCTCAATATTGTGGAGTGGGGCAATCTCAACAAGACTGCGACGCTGGCGCGCACATTTTACGAGACAAAGTTCGCCCCCAAATGTCGTGAAGTTGCACGAATGCGGGCCGATCCGCTTGGCTCAGACCAGCGGGCTGTGGCGTTGGGTGATCTTATCGGTATTGAGTTCGTGGACGCCTTTGAAGGTGTGTTGGCACATGGGCTCAAGGCTCGTAACACAGCTTGGGTAACAATGCGGCGCACACAGTTATTGGAGGATATGCTGGACATTCTGACAACCAAACGAGGTGCGCTTGAAGATTACCTGAGGTCTGGGAAGCAGAGTTTGGTGGAAGATATGCCTGTGTGGTGGTGTCCTTGGATTCACGACCTCGGAGTTTTCTACGGTATGGCTCGCTACGGTGTTTATGGTTGGGAGCGCATCATGCTGGACCGTCAGCTGCCATTCCATCGGCAGGCACGAGAACACCACATTCGTGCGGTGTTTCTCGAGGGCACACCCACCTTCCGCCCACTTTATCGACACCACTTCGAGTCTGGTGCTGAGATGAACGCTTGGTTTGTTCGCGTTCTGAATGAGTTCCCGTCGCTCTCGGTTTTGGAGCGTAAGGTGGAGTCAATTTGCGCTGCTGTCCTTGAGGAATACGGAACTACAGCTGATCGCTACGTGGAGCCGGAAGATCGACGTGAATTTAGCTTGTCACCGCCAGGCAACTGCTTCGAGGAGCTGATTTTGGCGCGTGTGAAGCAAGAAGAGGAGTTGCTTCCTAGCATCGAGCCTGTCATAGCAGTCAGCACATCAGGAGAGCCGGCATCCTCCACGTCTGGGCCCCCTGAAGCACTAGCTGCATTTCTAAGCGAGTCGCAGAGCCGTCGCGATGAATATTTACGAGCAGCCGAGGCCTCGAACGCTATCGGCTCTATATCATCGAGCTCAGCAGCCACCGAGCAACCTTCAGTGGTGACGAATGGGCAACACAATCAAGAGGGGGAAGATGAACAGCGACAGCAAACAACATCGTCGCAAATCCTGCTGGTTTCGTAGACCAGCATGCAACAACAAGAAGACTAATTTGCAACCACGGTACATGCTGCAAGATAATAGAAAAGCGTCTTTGTCTATTGCGATGTTGGCGCTGATGAATTTACTCGTTCTTGGCGTGTGTGAAGGCACCAAGCTTGGGCTTCGTCAAATTCTCTTCCGAGTTCTTGCGCGAGCGACGTCGTTCGGCCTTCGCAAGTAGAAGAGCACGCCTCACCCGCTTGCGGATGTAGTAGTATGCCACCATGAAAATCGCTCCGAGCACCGACAAGATGGCCACGACGCTGACTGTATATCGGCGCCAGATTGAAGGCACGTAGATCTTGAGGTGACAACTCTGGAAGTTCCCATCAGCATCTTCAATTCCTTGGAAACCATCGACACAGTCACGCGTACCATACACGTAGCCTGCTGGAATGGACCGGTGGAACGGATCATGCCAGGGTTGATCACACATTTCGCCTGTAGCTTTGCAAATGGTTTTGTCATAACGCTTCTTACACAGACACGTGCATTTCATCGGGAGTGTGCAATTGCCTTGACCGATCAAAGCCCCATTCACTTCCTCTTTGCCCCAACGTCCGCCTCCAGTACCACACGGATCCGTACGAAAAACTTCGACCTTGAGCTCGTCTACAGTGAAAAGCGTTGGTCGAACGGATGCTGTGACCGCTTTGGACAATTCACATATTGGGGTAGAACAGTCGAACCCAGTCCAGCCTTGTGCACAGGAACAAACGTCCGGGGCGACGCAGAGTCCTCCGTTCTTGCAGCGGTAGCAGCCATCGCCACTGCTCACGATACTGCTAGCCATGTTGTCGATGCCGGTGGTATTCCCAGTCGTAAGATTCAGGTCGTTGGCCACGTTGCAGATCGGGTCAAAGACTCCTTGGATGCAGATTGGCAATGCACAATCCGAACCAAAGTACCCGGTAAGTCCGGTCGGTGCTGTGGGGTATTGGTCGTGCAGTGTCGAGTTGACGGTGATACATCGACAGTCATCTTTGCTGATGCAGACACCGCCGTTGCGGCATCCGGAAGACACTGTGGCGTATTGGTCGGCCTCCAAGAATCGACAAAGTGGTGTATTGCAGTCGATACCAGTCCAGCCATCGCCACACGCACATTCGTCCGGAGCTACACACGCACCAGAATTGTAGCACTCGTAGACACCCTCGCCTGGGGTCGAGATCCCGTACTCCCACGTGACTTCATCCACTTTAGTCACGTTCACGTAGTTCGTACGAATGACGCGGTGCGTCCCATTGTCGCTTTCGATGTCGCCTTGCTCCCAGACCACGTTACCACAGAGGAAGTTGTCGGACAGCCGTGCTACATTGAGGTCATCACGATAATTCAGCAAGTTTTGGATCTGCTGGGCACTTGTGAGTGCAGCGCTACGCGTTGGATTGGGCTCAGGGTCGCCTACCGAGCACCCACTTTGGAACGAATGTCCGTCGTTGGCAACCAACTCCACATCGTACTGAGGACAGCGATATGTGTTGCAATTGCGAGCTGCTGTGGCGCTGTCGTAGTTTCCACGCAGTGCACGGAAGCTGCTGGATGAGCGGGACGCAACATTTAGCACAAAATGCTTAGCCTGAACGCAGATAGGAGTGTTGCAGTCGTAGCCGGTGTAGCCTGTGTACTGTGCTCTTCCATCGGGGAGCTGGAAGACAGGTTTGCCGCCGTTTTCGCGACCGTCTCGCCAGATTGAATCCCAAGTGACGCACTGACACTTGTCAGGAGCAATGCACGTTCCGTTATTTCGGCATTCCTGCGCGCAAAGTGCAATGGAGCAGTCTGTGCCCGACCAGCCCAAAGTGCACGTACAAGTGTCTGGAAGTGTGCAGTTCCCTCCATTCATACAAGTTTGAGTGCATATCGGGATCGTACAGTCCGCTCCAGTCCAACCAGGAGCACAGTCACAAACACCAGGCGCCGAACACGTGCCGTTGTTGAAACAACCGCGCACGACTTGATCCACGCAGTCGCCAAACACCGTAGAATTCCAGAAACCGCGGCGGACGGCGTCTTGAGCTGTGTACGTAACTTGAGGTCGGTAAGATGCATCCGTATCAACAACAAGCACTCCCAGTTTGCCTGACAAGAGGTCCTTGGCTTGCACTCCGGAAGAGCAGGTTCGGTTGAATTCGAGAAGACAAACCCCCTTCTGCCAAGCTCTACCAGGGATGTAGCTCCACGTGCCTCCACGTTTCCAACCCTGTCGAGTATCATCTAAGGGCGGTTTGGACAAATTGTAAAGTGGGGGCCAAGCCATACCTGTCCACTGCGTGTGGTAGTGACCATCAGCGGATAATACCCGATCCATGTAGCGCGAGTAGTAATTGGGATGATCGAAGTAATAGGCTGGAGATCCATCGGGCGTTGCTGGTTTCTCCCATTCCGTGATACTGCGAATCGAACACGCATAGCCTCCTTGCGTTGGTTTGTAGCGCACACCACCACGAGTCTCTGATGTCACGGTGACTTGAGTGTATGCAATCTGCTCAACTGTTGCTGTGTACGTCGGGTTTGAAACAGGTTGTCGTGGATCTGTGGCATTTGGGGGTTCGGCTGCGAGATATGTGGCTTGGTTTGGTGAGTAGTAGCCTTGTGAACACACAGGAGTGCGGCAATCAAACCCAGCCCACCCCGAGGCACACTGACACACATCAGGAGCTACACAACTACCTCCATGAGCACAGGCGTAGACACCTTGTACTATACGTCTTCGCTCCACGAGTGCTACTTGTCGGTCACTCGTCAAGAGATAAGGTGGAGAGAACCCCACTTCCGCTTTGGCTATTCCTCTCCAAGGTGCAGAGGCATTCCACCCGTACGGCTTGACTGGTGCAAAGCGGTAAAAGTCGCTGGTTGCATTGCGCTCGGATAAGTATTGGAACTCTGCGAGTGCGTCACCCCCCAATTCTAGCAGAAGACAACCACCGTACGACGGGGGTGTCGTCCCTTTTGCTGCTAACCCGCTTGATGCATTTACCACAGGACTGGAAGTCGTGTATAACCGATGAAGACAGTCGAACTCACCGGTCTCAAGACACCATCGAGCAAAATCGCAGGGTACGTAACTTTCAACGGATAGCGGGCGAGCGAGAGCGTTAGTATATCCACTTGGATGCGGCACAAAATCACCCTGCGGACAGATCGGGAGACTGCAGTCGAATCCACTCCAACCGGTAGCACACAAACACGAATCGGGTGCGACGCAACTTCCGCCATTCTGGCACGTCTGAGTGCATACAGGTACACGACAATCGGTGCCTTTCCAGGCGTCTGGACACGTGCACGTGTTTGGTGCTGTACAATTCCCCCCATTTCCACAAGTTTGAGTGCACACAGGTGTCGTGCAGTTCGCGTCAAACCAACCTGAAGCACACGTGCATGTGTCTGGTGACGAACAAACTCCTCCGTGTGCACAGGTTTGAACGCACAGAGGTGTGCTACACGCTGGAAAACCTCCATAGCCAGGTATACACGCACATTTATCGGGGCCCACGCACACTTGTCGTGCACCACAGCTAGTGCTGCACACGGGTATCGTACAGTCATCACCCGTCCACCCAGAAGGACAAGTACACACATCTGCAGCGCTGCAAACTCCACCATTCTCACAAACCTTGGAACAAGCAGCAGAAAGCGCTCGGATTCGGTTGTTGCCTGCATCAGCGATGTAGAGAAAATCTGCGCGTGAAAGCGATCGGCTTTTAGCGATATCAAGTCCCGCGATTCCCAGAAAACGCGCCGCTAACGGAGGTTGAGCGTCAAGGTAGCCACATCCATCCTGCTGAGATCCGAGTGGTGCGTTTGGCGCTCCTGCGACGGACTGCACCTCGAGTTTAGGCCGTGGATATGCCTTGACACTGAAAAGCCGAGCACGATTATCCTGTAGCGACGACAAGTTAAGCGACGTCACCCCATTCACTGTAGAACCGACTGCCGTGGATGCCTTTGCCGCTGGCTGTGTGCCACGCTCCAGAGTAATTGTTATAAGACCGCCTTGAGCTGCAACAATAGCGCCACTATGGACTGCAGCGAGGCAGATTGAAGACATATCGCTATAAAGTCCAGAACCGAAAACTTTTGTCGAGGTTGTCGTGGGGTCACAACCTGCAGGACAGCTCACCTTGATGGTTGTGCCGTATTCGAGATCTTGAAACACCTCAGTCGTGATCGATTGTGTGTCTGGGTCACGTAAGGGGAGCGCGAGGTCTCCTTGTACCAAACCGTCAGCTGGAGGCGAGCCTGTGCAATCCTTCAGAGTGCGTCCAGATATCGCGGCGCCTTGGACAGGATCGAACTCTTTGCGCTGCAAGTAGTTGTGGAAAATGTTGTTGGCTGTTGGAGATTCCTGGAGGAAGAGCTCGTCAACTGGCTGCTCGTAGGATGCACAGCCACTTGGACGCAGCACTTGCGTTGCTCGAGTCGAACAAGTGGCAGACCGCGAGACTAGCGAGGCAGGAGATATCTGCCGTAGCGTGCAATCGATAGAGCTGGCAACATAAACTCGCCCGTCAGCAGCGAAAGCGACCCCGGCTGGAGCGTTGAACGTTGCTTCATTGCCTTCACCATCGATGTGTCCAGGAACATTGGACCCAGCGAGAGTGACAACGCGGTTGGTTGATGTGACGGTCTCAATTGTAGACGCAGAGCCTCCGTCGTAGGTTACTCGACGTACGCGGTGACCATCGGCCACCACCACTGTGCGCTCAGTACCAATGGCAATGGCTCGAGGGCTGTCAAATTGAGCGTAGGTCAGGTTTCCGTCTCGAAATCCACGCTCCCCCCGCAAACAAGGCGACAAACAACCCGGTGTGTCGGCATCTTCCGATGAAACGACACTACCAGCGAGCGTGTGTGTAGTTCCGTTTGGCTCAATACGCCGAATCAAGTGATTGCCAGTGTCCGCGACAAATACTACTCCATCCGCATCAACCGCTACGCCCATGGGAGAGTCAAAGCGTGCACCGAGCGGATCACCATCGGCCAGACCGGCGTGAGGGTTCTCCGGTTGTTGCGAAAGTCTCACAGTTTCAACGCCAGCACCACAAAGACCCGAAAGACACGACACCACCCCGTTCTTGATCTGACGAATGCGGTGGTTGCCAGTATCAGCCACAAACACAGTGACGGTCGCGCCGCCGTTCGTCTCCAGGACAGCAACATCCGACGGGTACGAAAACCGCGCGGTGGAGAGCGCTGCTCCATCCGTAAACCCTTCAATCCCATCACCCGCCAACGTAGACACCATCTTCGTGGTCGGATTGATCTTCCGAATGCGATGGTTTGCTGTATCCGCCACGTACACCACTCCATTGGAGTCCACGGCCACGCCGCGCGGGTGGTTAAACCTCGCAGTCGCTGCTGGTCCATCGAGAAACCCTGCGGTGCCCTCACCCGCCACCGTTATCACTCGACCCTGTGCTCGTCCGGATGCGCCGAACGCTGCAGAATAGCTCCAAATATCCGACGCATCGGCGTCGCTAGTATTTCTCCTCGGATGTGCTCCTTTGTACGTCAACGACCCCGACTGGGTGCCCCAACACCTGACGTCACACTGCGAGAAGTCCGTCGTGAACGGCGACAAGCAACTGCCACCCGATAAAAACACACACAACTGCGTAGCGCCGCCATAGTCGTAGCGGTGCTTCCCTCCTACAGCCCACGGGACGTCGGTCACCGTCGGGATGTTCTTGGGCAGCGCCGACCACGGAATCCCTTGCAGCTGGAAGGCGCAGCGGTCGCCGCTGTTGCCGTTGCAGGCGAAGTCCGCGCAGAGGTGGCACTTGCTCTGCACGCCGAAGACGCCGCACTGGTGGCGGATGTCCTGTGCGCTCGGATTCGCTCGACCCTGCCACTCGAGCGTCTGCACCGGTGTCTTCTGGTACGCGAAGGGCCACTGCGGCTTGCGCGCGCTCTCGCACCACGGCTGCGTCGTCCAAGTGCGCCTCAGCACAGCGCCATACACAGAGCAGCAACTAGACAGCAACAACAAGCACTCCAAGAAGACAACTACACCCATGCTATGCTTGTGATACATGTATTGTGCCTTTCAGGCCTTTTGGCGGATCGGACTTTAAAAACTGACTTTCTCATTGTAGGGGCTAGGTTTAACCTACCGAGATACTGCTAAACAATGTCAAGTTATGGTCAGTTTTAATTAAATTGGCCAATCAAAATGCTCGAGTGTGGAGTCCGAGATCGGACTTTTATCCCACTAATAAACTGGCTTCGAGCAGCTCAATGTCTGAATGGCTGGAGCTCGCCTGGCATTCAGAGATTTCGTCGAAAGCGAGAGTTTAAGATGACCTACTCAACTGACATGCGTTGGAGAGGCATTGTGCTTATCTACGTCTACTCGATTGACACTGCCACTGTAGCTAGCGTGCTAGGCTTCTCTGAACGTAGTCTAAATCGTTGGTATAAGCAGTTTCGCACAACTGGTAATGTTCTTAAGGCTGAGGTCCGTGCGAAGACGTCCCGATGGCCCCGTGATGTTTGTGCATTCGTGGGGCACTACGTCAAGGAGCATCCGTGCTTCTACTTCGAGGAACTCCGCTACGAGCTACGTTCGCGCTACAAGGACTCCATCTGCGTTTCTGACTCTACAATATGCCGCGCTCTGCGTTTCGACCTGAAACTAACGCGAAAAGTGCTCACCAAGCGTGCAAGAGAGAGCGTGCCGCGCGAAAGACGAGAGTATGTTGGCCGGCTCGCTCCATTTTATAGTGGACCCGACCAGCTCGTCTTCATCGACGAAACTTCAAAGGACGGCAGGTAAGTTTGACGATGTCAATAATGTCACTACAGGTCTAACTTAAACTATTGTCTATATTGATGTTCCGTAGATCTGTACTGCGTCGGTATGGCTGGTCTGCCAGAAACACCCCTGCCCATGTAACCCTCCCTTTTAGTCGCGGCAAGAGGGTTTCAATTCTGGCTGCGATGGACGTTCGAGGATTTTTTGCGTGGGGTAACGTGGAGGAGACTTTTACCCGTGCTAGTTTTCATGAAGTTTTCAAGACCAAAATCCTTCCGTTTCTCAACCCGTGGCCGCTACCTCGATCGATCGTGGTGCTAGACAACGCCAAGATCCACATGTACAAGGAACTCCAGGAGATGATTCATGAAACAGGAGCATTGCTGTTTTTTCTACCTCCCTACTCGCCCGATCTCAATCCGATTGAGGTCGGGTTCTCACTGCTCAAACGCTGGATTCAACGCCACGCTAATATGGCGTTCCGCGAAGACCCACTTGCAGTGGTACGCGTTGCCATGTACGCGTGCACTCGCCAGAAAGAAGAGGTAGGAGAGAATTTATACAGACACTGTGGCTACAAGCCAAACGCTTTGTCAATTAAAGAAATTTAGATGCGAAGTGGTCCTCTTGGCTTTCGTTTGGTTCTTAGGCATCTTGATGATCCGTGTCTTCCATGTTGACTGCAGGCGCTGGGGTGGCTACGTTCATGGGAGCGCGGAATGGGGGGCGCAAGCTGTAGCTCGGAAGACCAAGCGCCGCTCTGAGGTCGCTCACGTTCACTTGCATCGCGACCGGAACGTCCTGGATCTTGACGCGCACGAGGTGATACTCTGCGCTTGCTAGCTGCTGATCCGTGCTTTGGGATTCGTCCATCGCAGTCTGCTGAGTGTCCACGTGCAGCAGCTGCCGGAAGGTAGTGTTGTCGGGCACGACGAGAGGAGCTCCTTCCGGGAGCCTTGCCTGCGTGACGGCCATGTAGGTCTGTGATGCAGGGCCCGCTGCAATACCTTGCTCGCGTAGGACTTCTGCCACCCGTGGCATCTGCTCTTGAACGCGCGCAGCAGTTGCCCTTCGAAGCGACGTCGCTTGTTCAGCGGGCTTGGGCACGTAGATGTAGAGTTCCAGTATAAAACCCGCTTGTCCCCCGCTTCGCAGTCTTGCCTTGCGCCATGCCGTCTCGAGCTGGACTTGCATCGCGTTGCTGTCGTTGCAAAGCACCTGATAGTCCTTCTGATACGCATTGTTAGTCGGCTTAAAGTAAATGACCAACTCGGGGCTCCATTGCCCTGGTAGCACGCTCTCAAAGTGATTCTCGACCTTAGCCCGAAGCACGGGATACCCTTCCGCTACATCGAACACAAACGTTGGTGAAGGAGGAACCTTGTTACGACCAGAACCATATGCATGTCCATTCTTAATGAACACACGGCACGTCAGACTATCGGGAAGAGGCAATGTTGCTTGCATGGCAAAACTGGAATTGATCAATTGACTTTCACCTTTGGACCTACCGACATTCTGCTGCCACTGTCACCTTGCAATCTGCTCTCTTCCACGACCATATCATATGCTGCTGCATCCATGCCCGCGCTGCCTCTGCCGTTGGCCTTACTGTGGCTGGATTCGCCGTAAACTTGTTGTTGCTGCACACGAACACCCACACACGCACAATTAAGGGATTGCCAAAACATCATGCTCGCACCTTATTGCCTCGTCCTCTCTCCCGCTCGCATAAGCCTTGCACCAGTGCCTCACGCCCCAGCTGCCGTCACACATCATCTGCCTTCGAGAGGAATTGAACCTCTATCCCCGCGAACGGAGCTTTCCCGTTAAGCTACGAAGGCGCGTAAGAGCGGCGACGCCAGCTGGGTGCGAGCAACTGTCGAGGGCAGGTGTCGGTCTTGGCAGTCTTGACGTAGCCCGCGTGCCGTGAGCGTCGCTCTCGTCCTCGGCTTCCGTTCGCTCCTGCTTTTTCTTGAATGAGTGAGAGGCAGAGGCTCTCGCCCACCAAATGAAGTGTCACTTCCTGATTGGACAATATGTTAGGGTTCGGGTACGTTTTATGGGTGTCTCCGCCCCGCTTTACAAAAGTCCGATTTCCTTCGCAAGTACCGATGTAGCCCGTGCGTAAGCTCGGCATAAAGTCAGAAAAGCACAATACATGTACATCCCATCATCCGGATACGTCTTCAACGTCGCTTCAAGATCAGCTCTAGTAGGTACGAATACATGTGGCGTACATATGTGCACGAAATTAGTGCATGACCCGAAATTAACTCCGAAATTACCGTGGCCAGTGCTTTGACGTCGGCATTGACACCCAAAGGCAACAACAATACAAGCAGAGCAATGAGTGCGAGCAAGGAGGAAGTGAAGCGGCGCCAGGTGATCGTGATCCTGGAGCAGGCGGCGCTGGAGACGGTCAAGACGTCCAAGGGCTACCAGCTGCTCAACTGCGACGACCACAAGGGCATCCACAAGAAGCTCAACCGCGAGGCCAGCCAGTCGCGTCCCGACATCCTGCACCAGGAGCTCATGGCGCTGCTCGACTCGCCGCTCAACAAGGCCGGCTACCTCAAGGTGCGTGCCAATAACCAACACAATCTATTGCAGTGCATACTGAGCGTCTATGATATTTTTTATTGCAGATGTACATCAAGAGCTCCAAGGGCGTGCTCGTCGAGGTGAGCTCGCAGATGCGCGTGCCCCGCACGTACAAGCGCTTCGCCGGTCTCATGGGTGAGTGGCTGCAATTGATAGTGAAGTGCTGTGATTGCGGAGAACTGACTGGTTGTTATTGGTGTTGTTGTTGCAGTGCAACTGCTGCACACGCTCAAAATCCGCTCGTCGGACGGCAACCACACGCTGCTGAACGTGATCAAGAACCCGGTGACCAAGTACCTGCCGGCCAACAGCAAGAAGTACGCGCTTACGCGCACCGGCACGCTGGTGAACCCGTGGGAGTGGGTGGAGACGCTGCCCAAGGACGAGCCCGTGGTCTTCATCTTCGGTGCCATGGCTCACGGCCACATCTCCAAGGAGAACTGCAACTACGTGCGTCCTGCAATGCTGCAATCTCACTCGCAAATGGCTGGAGACTGACGTGTTTTTGTGTTGTGTGTTTGCTTTTGGAACGATATTTAGCTGGACGAGACCATCTCCATCTCCGAGTACCCGATGAGCGGCGCTCAGGCCATCTGCCGTCTGCTCAACGGCTTCGAGCGCCACTGGGGCATCTTGTAACTTTATTCTGCCAATGCGAGTCCTCGTTGGGTCTCTCCGACATATTGCACCACTTCGAGAACTGTTGCCGCTTCGCTGATAAGCTTAGGAACACATAGTGAGGTGGCAGTGACAATTGAAACGTGTTCGCAGTTGAATATTGAGGCATTTCTTCATGTTCAGCTTCAAGTCTGTGGCTCTGGTGGCAGAAACGGCGACCCAGGCAGGTCCTTTGCTTCCTGCATCATCTTCTCTTCAGGTGTGAGCGGCATTGCGCCGTGCAGTTGCTGCTGGCGCTGGTCGTACACCGCTTTCCGGATGGCTCCCTGCGTAGCCTCGTCGTACTCGTGGATGTTCCGTCGCGAGTCTACTTGACTCGTGTCAATTTCCGGCCCTCCTTTGAGTGCGGTCGCCCACCACGTGGGTTTGATCTTCTCCAGCGAAATGTTCAGCGTGTGGTTGCTCTCCAGCGACCAAATGCTCTCGTCAGCTCGGATCTTCTCAGGCAGCTCGCCCTCCAGCAGCGGCTTGCCGGGGTCGCTCTTCATCGCCACACGCAGCCGCGTCGACTCAATCCTACAGTTCAGGTCCTTCGCACGCGTCCCTTGTGGCAACTCCATCTGAATCTACAACAAACAGTAAAGAACAACGAATCAACACCCACGCACTACATTCCTCAACACTACAGTATCAACACAACGTACCGAAACATCTTCCAGCGTCTGCGCCCAAGTGTAATTAGCAGCCACCCCACCATTCCCCACTGGCACTGCAGCAACATCACCAACACCAGCAGCAACAGCGTCACCAACACGTCCCATTACTACCGTATCAACAGAATTCATTGAGGCTTCATTCATGCCTTGCTTGCCGTCCTCCGTCAGCAGTGGCTTGGGCTCTTCAGTCTTAACCGGCTTGTGCTTGGCACCAGTGGTAACAGTAGCAGTGGTAGTAGTAGAGCTCTGTGTGTGCGTCTCGTGGCTCGCTGCATTGGCAGCTCCGTCGCCGCCGTCCAGACTTCGGAGCGGGTACTTGCGAAAGGCCGCGAGCACCTTCCGCTCTGCCTGGCCGGGCAAGAAGCCCATCTTGTGCTTGGCTGGGTCGCTCGATACCGCGTAGAAGTCCGTCTTACGATGCAGGAAGTCGAAGAACGAGTCCAGCAGCGACTCCACGCCGCCATGTTGCTGCGCCAGCTGCGTCAGCAGCACGTCGAAGCGCCCGGGCATCGCACTCATACACTCCGCCATGCTCCCACTCAATTGGCTGAAAATGCGATCTACGTATCTAATGATCAGATTAGATTCTGTTCTAACGATTCTAATCTAACGTTATCTAACAGACCGTCTGCACAGTAGAGTCAACACTTTCTGTTAGATCCGCGACACTATAATGTGGTCGGCGTTCAAGGCCGTGGACTTGTGTGGCTTCGCGCGGCGGCACAAGAAGCTGCTGATCACCACTGGCGTCGGCGCTGCATGCGCCGGAGGCGCCTACTACGCCTACAGGCGCATGCTGGGCGAGGCGGAGCGCTTCACGCAGCAGCTGCAGCTGCAGATGGCGGAGCACCAGCGACTGCAACTGGCGCTGGGCAGCACAGCGGACGAGAGCCGCGCGACGGTGCGCCGCTTCCTGCCGCGACTCAAGACGCGGCTGTTCACGCTGCTGGACCTCGAGAGCGTCGTGCAGGAGCTCAAGACGCTGGACAAGACCCAGAAGAGCCGCCGCAACGCGCTCTGGGAGGACGCCAAGCTGCTGGCCGTCACGCGCTACGTGACGGCGCTCGTGGCCTTCGGACTGTGGCATCTGCTGGTGTTTGCACAGGTCTCCATCATCGGCAAGCGGGTGTTCGAGAAGAGCGACGGGGCGGCGCTGTCGGAGCGCCAGAAGCTCAGAGAGCAGGCCGAAGAGCAGGCGCACCACGTCTTCCTGACCTCCGGGCTCGAGTACTTCCTGGACGAAGCTCTGGACAAGATTAAGGCCCATGTGGAGGCTGCAGTGAAGGAGAACAAGCAGCTGCAGGGCTGGAAAGTCAGTCGCAAGGCGGCGGTCTCGGCCGAAGAGCTCAACGAGCTGCTGCAGGCGCTTTTCTTGGCGGTGCTGCCGTCCCCGGCGGCGGTGGCGGCCGCGGAGAAGCAGGAGGACTCGAAGGAGCTCAGGAAGTGGCGCGCGTTCTTGATCTACCCGGACAAGCAACAGGGACAGGACGAGCACGTGATCAGCCTGCTTAACGACCTGTGGGATCTGCTCGAGAGCGACTTGTTCATGCCTGCCGTGCAGCACAGCTTGGGATTCCTGTGCGGCAACGCGTTCCAAGACCTGGATGATGTCGTCTACGGACCGAGCAAACCGGAACCTCGCGTGGTAGAAGATAGCGCTGCTGAGCCGCCTCAGAAGAAACCGGCACCTCCTCTCGCGAAGCTCATCCCGTGCCTCCAGTCCGAGATGAACAAGCTGCTGATGTCCTCGGGGCCAGAGAGCTACGCTGCGAAGTATTCACAGGGCGTGGGCGAGATGGAGGCATTTCGGAACTTTTACGAGGCCATCTTCTTTGAGCAGAGCGCGCAGGGCTCGTATATGGGGTCCGCGCTCATCTAGACAACATCGTAGCTCGTGTCCGTCTCGCCTACAGCAGCGTAGTACAGGTACAGCAACAGATCAACGCAGGCCGAATAAAGGCGAGCTGCACAATGCACTCTATTGCTTGGAATATGTACTCATTATTGTAGGTAAATGCATGCACACCCGTTCCATTACGCAAAGCGCGAGGAAGTGATGATCTAATTCGTAAGTACTACGTGGGGTATTGCACCCACAGTCTTGAAGCAACGTCGACAGCTCATCCATCTACTCTCCTTCAGGGAAGCTTAGGTAGGACTAGCGCGCGGTCTCCATGGAGGCCAATCGTCTCCGCATCACGCTCAGGTCGTAGTCGACGTTTACGTAGAGAAACACCTGAGTTTTATCTGCCCAGGACACGTCGATTTCTGCTTCTTGGGGAGGGTGGACGTAGTCGACACAGTAGTTGCCGGCGCGCGTGCACTTCTCGTGGCCATGACGCTCGCAGATCTTGCGAAGGGTGACGACACACCGAAGATTGGACATGTCCTTCAGGAGTGCCAACACTTTCAGCATGAGGGTTGGGCCGAACATAACGTTGTTGATAAACACCACCGTGGCGTCCATCAAACGGGCTTCAGCGGGCGGTTCAAGGATATCTCCTTGCAGCAACTCAATCTGTTTGCCGCGGAGAATGTCGATATCGCGCTCTTTCAGTCGCTTCAGAGCCTTATTCCCTTCAACCACGCGATTCTGCATCAGCTCAATGCCGATCGTCCTCTTACACGCCGTCTGAAGTGCCGCTTGCACCAGAATCTTGCCCGTGCCGCAGCCAAGGTCGAAGAACACGTCGTCCTCATCCAGATTCAAGAAGGGCAGGATCGTGGAGGCGACGGATTCCACCGACACCTCGCCGTACGTCATCAGACGTCGGAATTCCTCCAAACTCAACTCTTCGACCTCCTGGGAGCGCTTGCAGTGGCTCGTCTCGGTCAGCACCGTCTCCCTGGTGATGTTGTACATTTCTCGGTCGTCCTGCTCCTGCTCCTCGTACAGCTCTGCAATCAGGTCCGACACGTACTGCACCTCCGAGTCGTGCGAGTACGCGGGCTCGAGCGAGCGTCGCGCCTTGCCGCTGCGCTTCTTCTGCGGGGTCTTCTTCTGCTCGTCCTGCATGGGGGACAGCACGCCGTTCGGCGTCTCACTCTTGGTCTTGGCACCTGCAGTTTTCCTCCGCTTGGCTGCACTCAGCTCCCGCTCCCTCTTCTTCTCCTTGGCCGCCGCCGCAGCGCGCACAGCCGCCGCCTCAGCAGCAGCCGGACGAGTGTCCAGCAGTTTCTTCATCTTGTCCCCCGCGCGTCGCCGCAGCTTCAGTGGAGACTTGTGCGCGGCCTGTTGCTCTGACGGACTGAGCAGGTCCACGGTGCGGCGCTTGCGTCCGCTGCGGCGCAGCTCCTGGGGCTGCTGCTCCCTCTCCCCTTCATTATTTTCAGTCTTCTCCGTCTTCCTGCGCTTGCGCTGCCGCGTGTGCGTCATCTCTCCGTCGGAAGAGGATGATGACGCGGCGCTGGACGTATCGCTGGCAGTTCCGGATGCTTCTAAACGGAGCAAAACGTCCTCCATGACGGCAGCGACGGTGGCGGTGGCCTCGGCGTCCGTCGGCATCTTACGCAGCGGAGGCGTCGCGTGCTCTGCCATCTCGGAGCTGGGGGACGACGCGACGCTGGCGGTAGAAGATCGCGGACTGAGCGCGTGCGGGCTCTTGAGCTTGCGGTGCTCCACGGAGCGAGGTCCCTTGCGGTTGGCTGGACGCCTTCTGGGTGTCATGACTGCTGCTGCGACCGGAGCTTGAGGCGAGCTGACACGGCCGATTCAAACGTTCAAAACACAAAACAGATGTACCTAAAATAGGGTACACCTGGTGCATGCATCAGCACTTAGCAGTGCTAAGTTTTTTTTTTTTTTAGCAGTGCTGTAAGTTAGCACATGTGTAGGCAGTAGATACTACAGTAAAGGTTAAAGTGATGCCATGTTTTGGTTTAATGGAGCGAAGGCAGGCATACAAAAAATTAGGTTGCAAGTGGGGGAGACGCTGGGGATAGCTAGCTCACGATCATACTTATGCGCGAGGCGCCGAGGCATTTCTCGCCGCCGGGCTCGCTGGGGCTCATACAAGGGGGAGGACGTTTAAAGCGCGCTGGCAGTGCGCACACGCGGCTGCCACTGGTAAGCGCCGTTGTGGTACTGGAATCCGACCTTGTTCACGAGCTCGTCGCTCTCCTTGGGGCCGCGCGAGCCGAACTTGTACGGCAGCGGCTTGACCTTCTGGCCCTCGATCTCGTCCAGCAGCGGGGTGAAGATCTTCCAGGCGGCGCGCAGCTCGTCGTCACGCACGAAAGCGGCCTGCTTGCCGCGCAGCACGTCCAGGATCAGGCGCGTGTAGGCGTCCGGCACCTCGGCGCCCTCGTAGCGCTCCGAGTACGACAGATCCAGCTCGCTGGAGATCGCCTGGGTCTGCAGACCGGGGCACTTCATGTTCATCTTCATGTACACGGCCTCCTCCGGCTGCAGACGCAGCACCAGCTCCTGGACGGGGATCTTGACACCCGGGAACATGTGCTCCGCTCCAGGCGGCGGGCGGAACTGCACGCGGATCTCTCCCTTGCGCTCGTTCAGAGCCTTGCCAGCCTTCATGATGAACGGGACGCCAGCCCAGCGCGCGTTGTTGACGTACATGATCGCAGTTGCGAACGTGGGGGTGACCGAGCCCTTGGGCACGGTCGGGTCTTCCAGGTAGCCAGGCTCGTTGCGCTCCTTGTCGCCTTCGTACTGACCCAGCACAGTGTTCTCGAGCTTGATAGGCTCGATGCAGTTGAGCACCTTGACCTTCTCGTCACGGATGTAGTTGGAGTAGTCCTTGCCGGCGCACAGCACAGGCGGCTCCATGGCCACAAGCGACAGCACCTGCAGCAGGTGGTTCTGCATCACGTCGCGGATGATGCCGTACGAGTCGAAGTATCCGCCGCGGCCCTGCGTGCCGATGTCCTCCTTGAAGGTGATGGTGACGCTCGACACGTAGTTGCGGTTCCAGATGGGCTCGAAGATGGTGTTGCCGAAGCGCAGCACCAGCAGGTTCTGCACCATCTCCTTGCCGAGGTAGTGGTCGATGCGGTAGATCTCGTCCTCGCCGTAGAGCGCGCCCATGTCCTGCGACAGCTTGTTGAACGAGTCGAGGTCGTGGCCGAAGGGCTTCTCCACGATGAGGCGGTTCCAGCCGCGCGACGTGAGCGCCGCCTGCTTGATGCTCGTACCAATAGGCACGAAGACCGTGGGCGGGATGGCGAAGTAGAAGAGGCGGTTGGCCACGGGCGAGCCCTGCGCGTTCTCCAGTGCCTCCATCTCTTTGCTCACCTTGCCCACGTCCTCGGCCGAGTCATAGCTGCCGCTGCGGTAGATGCACTTGGCGAGAAAGGCCTCCTTCTTGGCCTCGGCCTCCGCCGTCTTGGGCTTGATCCACGGCGCGATCTGCGCGCGGAAGTCCACGTCGCTCTTGCCGCTGCGCGCGTAGCCCACGATGACCACGTGCTCAGGCAGGTAGCCCGACGTGTAGAGCGCGAAGAGCGACGGGTACGTCTTCTTCTTGGCCAGGTCGCCCGAGGCGCCGATCACGAAGATGGTCAGCGCCGTGTCGAGGTACTCGCAGGCGTTGTGCTCGTCCACGGTGGGGAGCGACTCGGTGCTGTTGCTGGCGGAGAGACTCATCCTGTCGGGTCTTTGTCCTTCTTCTTCTTCTCCGTGGATCTGACTGCGGCGACCCAAGGTAAATCGGCGTTTGAGCTGCGAGAGCATTGCCGAACTGCGAGGCTGTGCGGCCCCAAGCAGCCTGAGCAGTGGCCGACGTCATTTCACGTCTCCTGAGTGTTTGCATCAACAGCCCTAAATACGTCGGAATTAGATCTTTTTGTAGCGTTTTAGAGCATTTTGTAGCGATTTAAGCTATTCGATTATGCGCCACCCAACATTTCCGGACGAATATGATTGGTCGAAAACGTGTCGCATTTTTCTGATTGGTGCTTGGCGAGAGCAAATCTAAGTTCAACGTGCTAAAGATTCCGACCTTTGGAAACGCAACTGACGAATCGCGGTGAGCACCGGCATGAATCACCCCGCGCAGTCCAGCAGGCACGAGCACCTTCGCGCTTCTGCTTAATTAAAGTCTTGTTAACTCGAAATGGCGCATGGCGCTCTTGTATCCGGCGAGCTGCCGCATTACTGTTCAGTAATCGGATGACGCTGTCAAATCGGTTGACGCGTTTTTCTCAGCCAATCAGAATTTCTCACTTTTTCAACCAATGACCAAGATGGTACAGTAGGTATAATACTTGTAGCGCGTACTTACCGGTAAGTTGGCGAGCCCACACGCACCGCCAGCGCTGTGGGTCAGACCGCTATGCCATCGGTGCAGTGCGGGCCCGAATGCAACGAGTTTCAGTGGACGCGTGTCTGGATGGTGGAGTACGAGAGACTCACTCCTCTCGCCAGCACCAGAGTCGGGCTGTGTAGTCTGGACGAAGCACGTAGGAAGGCCACTTGCCACTGAGTTGGGAAAACCAAAAGTGAGAGAAAGAGCGAGTCCAGTTGTGTTGCATCGGGGAAGCCCGCAGGCGAAACCCCCTTTCAGTACTCAGTGACTACTGCGGCTTACCTTGTAAGCGAAGGAGGACCAACGGTGGCCGCAATCCAATCTCAGAAAGCTCCGCAGAGACTTTCCAGGATTCCTTCATAAGTCACAACCACTCACAACTAGAGCTCTTCTTATTCATTAGCATCTAACTGGTATGACACTACACCAACGGCCTATCAGCCACCAACCTTGTTCGTTCTGCCGTTGAAGTCTCGTACTCCCACTTCATACCATGTTGGATGTCAGGCAACATGCACACATGCACTGTGCCACCGGTTCGTCGCTTGGCACACCAGCAGCATTAAACGCTGAAGCTTAGATTTCTTGCATCTCGACGTTTTCCTCTGCCTCGACAGTCTCAACCATCTTCCAGGGTTCGGTCACATCTTCCACGTTCAAGCGGCTTCGCTGGCGCTCGAACTCGGCTGGCCCCAACGCCTTGGTGAACACGTCCGCCAGATTGTCTGCACTTGGCACATAAATCACGTCCAGCTCCTTGCCTTGGACGTACTCGTTGATAAAACGAGCATGCTTCGCCATGTGCCGCACTCTCGACGTGTTTCCATTGTTCGCCACGACTGCAATCGTGCTCTGGTTGTTGCAGTAGACTGGCACTTCCAGCCCTTGTTCACCGTAGCCCAGCTCCAGCAGGAGCCCTCTGGCCCAAACAACCATCTTACAGCACTCACAGCAGGCGACAAGCTCAGAACTGCAAGTGTCTTCAGTCACGCGCCGTTGCGTGTGACTCTTCCACATCCATGTATTACCGTGCAGCCGCAGGAGATAGCCCGTCACTGATCGACTTGTGTCTGGGCACGACTGATGATCCGCATCACAAAAGGCATCCATCATTGGAAACTCAGGTGTAGCTCTGTACACCAATCCCAAGTTCTTGGTCGCAAGTGCATAACGCACCACCCGCTGTGCCGCCCGATAGTTCTCTGAGGTGTACGCACTTGTGTAGCGCCCGAGTGTCCTTACAGCATTAGCCAGATCCGGACGAGTGCAGATGACCAAATATTGCAAGGACCCCACGATCTCACGGTACGGCAACTCTGGGTTGTTGATCTTGCTTTCATCCCTTTCTATCTTCGTGATCTTCTCATGGTGAAATTGCGGCGATCTCACAGGCCTCGAAGACCCTAAGCCAAACTTCTCGGCCAGTCGCTCAATATACGCTGTCTGCGACAAAGACAACATCCTCCCCGGTCTGTAGTGCACCTCCATGCCAAGTAGATGGTGCACTCGCCCAAGGTCCTTCAGCTTGAAGCGCGCTGCAAGCTGCGCAACAACTTCATCGATGTCTGCAGGCACTCCAGCAAGGATGATGTCATCGACGTACACGGTAAGGAAGACCACTCGGCCAGCACGACGTCTCCAGTACACGCCAGCATCGAAGGTGCACTGCACAAACTCCAGCTCAACCAAGACCTTGTGCAGCGTGTCGTTCCAAATCTTCGACGCTTGTTTCAAACCGTAAAGTCCTTTGCGTAGCCGACAAACGCGATCCGTTCCATCTTCGTAGCCCTCGGGCTGTTCCATATAAATGACGACATCGACCAGCTCACCGTTTAGAAACGCAGTGACAAAGTCAATGTGGCGACACTCGAAGTCGAGAAACATGGAGATCAGCAGTACCAACCGGACAGACTCAATGCGAACCACAGGTGAGTACGTAGCCAAGTAGTCCAAGCCATACTTTTGCAGGAAGCCGCGAATAGCAAGCCTTGCCTTCAATCTCTCCACATCACCTTTCTCGTTCCGTTTTGCCACGAGCACCCACACTGATGTTAGTATGTTTGCTTTGCGCCGTCCTTTGCTCTTCTTCGGACGTGCCACGAGCTCCCAAGTTCCATTCGCCATCAGTGCAGCGTACTCCTCGTCCATCGCGTGACTCCAGCCCTCTGCGTGCTCAGACGCTAAGGCTTCCTGCCGCGACATCGGGTTCAGGATGTTGTTCACAACACCAATCAGCATGCACTGCAACAACGACAATGCCATCACCCATGTGCTGGGGCTATACTTGCTGTTCGGCTTGCGCTGGCGTCCCGACCGACGAGGGCCAGTCACAGAAGTACGCCCCGCAGCACTTGTTGATGCTCCAGTATTCCTTGTTGTCGAGCTCCCACTAGTTCCAGCTCGGGTGGCAATTGCCGTCGTGCTCGCGCTGGTTCCAGCAGTTGCAGTACTAGTGCGCGTCGTCCCACCTCCTGCGGCGCTCAGTCCCTGCTCCACCAGTACCTATGTTGGTAGTCGCGCTCCCACTGGCTCCGGCCACTAGCGGGCGGCCTCCTGCACTTGTGCTAGAGGATGTGGCCGGGTTTCCAGTATGCCCTGCCGCTCCAGCAGCTCCTCCGTGACCATCATCGTCGTCTCCATGACCATCATCATTGCTCTCGAAAGCATCAAGATACTCCCAATCACTCTCATCGCTACTGCTGTCGCTTTCATCGTCTTTTCCCTTGTTGGTCTGCACTGTCGAGCGCTTGTCTGCCTCTTTCTCTGCTTCCTCAATTGCGTGTAAGTCACTAGAGCTCTCCGTAATAACGTCAGCAATTGCCACACGCGTGACCGGCATCAGCACAAAAGGAATTTCATCTGGCACAGTTGTCGCCTTCCCGTAGTACTGCTTTGCTATCAGACGCTCCACGTAGTCGCCACCCACAGCAACATCCTCACGGAAGGTAACCGATCTGCGTTGAAGCATTTCTCCCGTCTCAAGATCCAGCAGTCGATGCCCAAGTGTCGACTCTGCCATGCCCAAGAAGAGCGCAGGTTTAGCACGCATCTCCAATTTGTTTGCTTGCTTCTCCTTCGGGACATGGTAGTAGGCCACACACCCACACACCTTCACGTTTTTCATGTCTGGTTTGCGATCATTCAACTTCTCATACGGCGTCATGTCCTTCAGAGCCTTGGTTGCACTCATGTTGTCGATGTGCACGACGTAGTTCAGGATCTCACCCCAAAGACATACAGGCAAATTGGCGGCTTCTCGAATAGCACGGACCTTACTCAGCAGCTTTCCATTGAGCTTTTCCACCAAACAGTTCTCCTCTGGGGTATACGCGTTGGTGGTGAGGAGCTTGACACCATGCTCACGAAAGAACGTAGCCAGTCGGTGGTTCAAAAACTCTCGTCCTTGATCACAGGAAAACATCTTCACTGGATAGTCCTTCTCAAGTTGAAGAATCAACGTCATCACATTGTCGGCAGCTTCACTCTTCTTGTTGAGCAAATAGACCCATTTGTAGCGGGAGGCCTCGTCCTGAATCAGCTGGAAGTACTTGGCCCTCCCCGGCGTCTGAATGCCAACGTAGCAGACATCGGACATGAGGCGCGCACCGCACTCAGTAGCACGCTTGCCGACTTGACGCTTGAACGCCATCCTCTTCGCCTTTGCTTCCTCGCACGCCATGCACTTGAGTGGTGTCTTCTTGAAGTCGTCCATGGTAAGTCCGTTCATGCCCTCAGCCAAGCCGTCTAACACCATCTTCTTCATGGCCGCTTCATTCAGATGAGCAAGTTTTAGGTGCCACTTCATCACGATGTTGTCCTCGAGGGTCTCCACTGTCCTAGCAACCATCATCGAGGTTTTCAGCAATGGACTTGCCTTCAACCAGTAGAATCCATCTCCCTTCTTCTTGAATTCAAGGCGAATCCCATCCTTGTCGAAGTACTTGCACCGCAAGAGCTCGTTGTCCGTATCGGAGTACGAAGGCTTCCAGCCTGTTTGCTCCAGTAGCCTCTGACTGATCAAGTTCACCGTCCCTCCTGGTGCATAGCGAACCGCAGGTAACTCCAGATACTTGCCAGGGCAGACTTCCAAGTTAATCAACCCCGAGTATTCATTCGTGTCAACTCCTCCTTGCCAGTCTAGAGTCACAAGCGGATCCTTGACCATTCGCTCGAACGAGCCACCATGCACGCAGACATGAGCTCCTGCTCCGCTATCCAGCAACCAGTCATGGACCGAGGCCACAGTTGGTACCTCAGCCTGGTTCTTGACCATGCGGATCGGCACCGGCGGGTTATCATAGTCTCCAAGCTCGCCCGTCCACACCAACCGCATTGGAGCCGCGTTCTTGCTGCCATTACCGCCATCGTTCAGCTCCCCAGGCTCATTACCCTTCTTCTTCTGCAGTGCCTTCCATCCAAAACACTCAGCTCGCAAGTGCCCCTTCTTCTTGCAAAAGAAACACTTTCGGGTCTCCTGGTCACCGCTCACCTTCTTGTTCTTTCCTTTCTTGAACTTCTTTTTCAGGTTCTCAGCAACAGGACGTTGAGCCATCAGCTTCGTAGCCTTCACGACTTCCTCTTTGGCAGCTTCGGTTGAGCACGCTTTGTCCGTCTCAGCTTCACCAAGTAAGACATTCCTCACAGTAGCCAGATCTGGCGCAGCACCACCATTGTTGCGATCGAACATGCGAACTACATTGCGATGTGAATCTACGACGCCTTGCAAGATCACCTTCACCATTTCCTCATCGGTGACAACTGCATTCATGTTCTCGAGCCGGCGTCGCATATCGTCGAGTCGATCAAGGTACTTCTCCATGTCTTCACCGGGCGTGTACTTTGCCACATACAGGTCGCGACGCAGGCGAGTCTCGCTGGCATAAGCTCGTTTCGTCTTATCCTGCTCGAAAGAGGTCCACATTTCACGAGCTGCAGTCATCTTACACACCTTCTTGGAGTCCTTCGGCAACATACCAAATAGCAGTGCGTAGCGAGCAAATTGATTCTTCTCCACCCACTGCGGGTCATTCACATTAGCCACAGCGTTTCCGCCAACTACGTCCCAACACTCGTGTTGCAGCAGATACCCCTCGATCTGAGCGTGGTAGAGGTCGAAGCCTCCATCGTCGGTGTACTTCGGTGGCTTCGAGCCACATGCGCGTCTCGTTCTCGCTCCACCGTTCGTCGCTTGCTGTTGCTGCTGCTGACCAACTTGCTGTTGACCCACTTGCTGCGGCTGACCAGCTGGCAGCTGCTGGCCAGCCTGGCCGCCCGGAGGTGGAGTCCCAACCATCGTCGTAGACGCCGACTGCACTCGCCTTCACTGCTCCGAGCACTGCACGCCACGTCCAGAAGAAGATGCCCGAACAACACGTCTTGGGCTCACTAACCTACGAGAGACTCACTCCTCTCGCCAGCACCAGAGTCGGGCTGTGTAGTCTGGACGAAGCACGTAGGAAGGCCACTTGCCACTGAGTTGGGAAAACCAAAAGTGAGCGAGTCCAGTTGTGTTGCATCGGGGAAGCCCGCAGGCGAAACCCCCTTTCAGTACTCAGTGACTACTGCGGCTTACCTTGTAAGCGAAGGAGGACCAACGGTGGCCGCAATCCAATCTCAGAAAGCTCCGCAGAGACTTTCCAGGATTCCTTCATAAGTCACAACCACTCACAACTAGAGCTCTTCTTATTCATTAGCATCTAACTGGTATGACACTACACCAACGGCCTATCAGCCACCAACCTTGTTCGTTCTGCCGTTGAAGTCTCGTATGGAGCTCAATCTGGCTGGACTCCCCACTTGCCATCTTTGCCAACTTTGAACAGGACACCAGGATACGACACGAACCACTGCATTCTCCAAGCTGTGATGCTGTGCCGAAATGCACGTCAAAGCTGTTAGCGGAGTTGCCTACAAATTGTAGACAACTCCGCTAACAGCTACAAATTGTAGGAATAGGCTACAATCACAGCAAAATCATCAAACCAGATCTATGGAGCTGACAAGAAGAACTTCGCTCGCATTCCTCCTCCGGTCGCTCCGGCTGAGGTGGAACCAGTCACGCAAAAAAAGCTGAAGTGGCTGTCACGCAGGAAGCAGGCAGAAGCGCCCGAAGATGTCGTGCTTCTGCAATCCAGACTGGAGAGAGAGAGAGAGGCAGACGATTCTATTTGGTCAGTTTATCGACGACTAGATGTCTGGTTGATCCTGAGCCTGGCTAGCAACGCCGGTTCCAAGTTTTGGTCCGGTGGTCGCGCGAGGCTTGCTCCTTTCGGGGCCTTCTCTGTAGGCTGACGCTCCAGTGCTTGCTGGCACAACAGGAGTCGAGTCCCTTGTAATATCTTCTCTGGCCGGCGTCGTTCCCGCTTCCCAATCGCCGTTAACTGCCGCCTTGCTGTCTCCCAAAATTCCCGCACACTGCCTTCAATCGTGACCTCTTCATTCTGGAAGATTTTTCGATTTCGTTGCATCCATAGGCAGGTGATGCACACGCTGCATAGGATCCTCCACATTCTCTTCCACTCCTTCGTATACTCAGCTTCCTCGTCCGGGTGCTCGTTCCGCAGTCGTGAAAGTGCGGTTCGCGACAACCCAGGTGCACTTCTTCGTGCACATTCTTGTTGAAATATTGCTATACTGTCCAGTCCCCATTGCTCCCCAGTCCAGTGGCAGACCAGTTTCTGCCAGCAAGCCGCAGCGCACGGGCATGTCCATAGGATGTGCTCCAGTGTTTCCTTCGTTCCTTGGCAACAAAGCAGCTTCTTGCAACTGTTGTCCTCCTCTCTTTCAATCCAGACTGGATGCCCCGCGTTCATCGACATGAGCCGGCGTGCCGAACTTTCTTGACCGATGAATCTTTGCTCTTCTGCCTGTAAGCTTAGCATCCCCGTGGATCTCCGCCGGTCAACAAATTTGGCGGGGTATCTAAAGGCCGAGGCGATGCTAACGCTTTCCTATCTTCGCGAATTGAGCCGACAGCAACTAATCACCAGCCAGCACGACCAGAGCCTAAAATGAGAGGAAAATAAACAGCCAAGAGGTCATGGTTCTAGTAGGCAATCTCTATATGACGGGGATTACCAGCACAATTCCTATCTAACACGAGTAACTTAATACGACTTGGACCTACGAGCTAATGATATGAAGGCAACTTGAGCCTTGGTGCTTGCTTACACGGACCGAAACATGTCGTGCTCGGACGCGTATGGGGAGGAGCCGACACTCTCCGAGCTGTGCTCGTCCGAAATACGGAAGTGTTGTGTGCACAGTCCTTTCCGCCGAGCTTTCTTCTCACAGCCGGCCATGGAGCAGATCTTACCGCCACCGTGCTTGATGCAGAACCCGTTGCCGCGGTCCTTGGACGAGCACCCCTCTTCCTTGCAGAGGCGTTTGCCGCCGTGGCTATGGCACAGGTTGTTGCGCTGTGAGACCCGCTCACAACCTTCGATCTTGCAGTACTTGGAGGCGCGGCTACGGTGCGTACCGGTCGAGTGGCTGGGTGAGGCGCGGGACTTGACAGAGTACATGGCGTGCTGCACGGGTGTGGCGTCGGCCCACGAGCGCTTCTTGCCTGGGAATGAAGGACCCATCGACGAGCTCATCTGCGGGTACGTCTGCGGAGCGAAGGCGGCCATCCCCGGGAGAGGGGCCTGCGGCATCGCAGTCGCGGACATAACGCGCTTGGCCATGTTGGGGCTGATCATGGCGCGCAACGACGGCATGGGAGCCAAGTCGCGCGACACCGGGCTCAGACGCGGGTGCTGCGGTGACGGTGCCGTGGGCGAGGTGCTCTGCATCTGCTTGAGCAGTCCCTCGAGCGACGGTAACTTAGGGTTGATGCTCAGGTTGAGCGCAGGTGTGGCGGGCTGGTAGGCGGGCGACTGCGCGGCTTGTTGTTGCTGGCGCTGGAGCTCCTGCTGCTGCGCCTGCTCGGCGGCGGCGAACAGCGCGAGCGGTGGGTAGTCCGACAGCGACTGCTGGCTGCGCGGAGCGGCGAAGGCGGGCGCCAGGAAGGGCTGCGAGCCGCCGACGGCGAACGAGGGCGAAGAGGTGGTCATGGAGCTGCTTTGGAGGTCGACCACTTGCCACTCGGGAGGCAAATTCTGAAGTGACAGTGAGCAGCGTCTGTGGTGATCGCGGCGACCGCAAGCGGTGCGAAATCAATCACGAGAGGATTGCGCCAAGCCGCTGTCAAGCTGGTGTGCGCCACACGAGCCCGTTTGTTGCGGGCCCGTTATCTTGCGTTTTGTATAGGCGCCGCTGCGGGAGGCATGGTCACTGCGACACCACGCTCGATTACGAGCTGCCGCCTGGAAGAGAAGGGCGCGCAGTATGATGGCGCCGCCACACTACCGTCTGCTGGTCGGCTGGCTGACGTTGGGCTCGCTTGATACGAAAGGATCCACCGTCCGCTGGCCACCAGCGCCTGAAAACATGATGAAATCCGCCCTCCAGCCTCCGCAGCAGCCTCGGTTCGCTACCAGCGCAGCCGTCCCGCACCGCAGCCGGCAGCATCGCTTGAAGCTGGCTCGGTCTCACTCATCCGCAGGCACCGCGGCCCTTTTGACGCATGGCTGGCACCACACACGACTGGCGACTGGCGGAGTGCCCGCGCTGTCCCACCTCGGTCGGTAAAACTGGCTTGGTTTTGCCACCCGACGAGCACGAGGATTGCGTCGGCCACGGGGTGATTGCGTCGGCCACCACAAAGCGGTGGCTCAGCCCCTGGATGGGTTCCGCGACGATCGTCCGAGCCAGCCCCTAGGAATCCTAGGGGCTGGCTCGGACGATCGTCGTAGGATAGCAGCAACTCATGCAGGAGCGCGTCGTGCGGACTGCTGGGCTGACCCAGTTCGTCCTCCGGGCCGCTGAAGCACCTCCGAGCAATTTGTTCCACACTGTGGACCACAGCGTGCTGTAGCACCGTGGTCACCACGGTGGTGCTCCATTTGGCTCTGCGGCGGCAGCGGCGTTAGCTTCAACGAATGGGATGCGCTGGTGTAGTGTCCAGCGTCCTGGACAGCCCACCATCACCACCACCGCCGCCGTCGCTGGGCACTACATGTACATGTACTATACAGAACCCAGTGATCAGTAGCAGCAGCAATGCTTGCTTCAAGCTGGAGAACGCGGGCGGCGCTGACTCAAATCGTATCCGGGTGCTCGCTCGCGGGCCGATTACTCCACTCTCCGTCGGTAGTGGTCCGCCGCAATCGGGCAGCTGGATTCAGGCTACAGCTCGACGGCACGAGCACGAGAACTACCGACGTTGTTCTTGACGCGTTCTCCAGCAGCAATAGCAGAAGCTCCTTGCGACTCGGCTCGGAGCTGCATCGGTAGTACCGATTCGGTACATGCGCGGCTCGAAGGCGAGGAGCTCCAGCGTTTTTGGTGGGTAACGACGCGAATGCCCGTGCGGTGCTTGGCGGTACTGCAGGCATCCGCCAATCAGGCGCGCAATCAGCGGTCGTGAATGACTGTCCGCGTGATTGCGCTCCAGCGCGTGTCGCACGTGGCCGGAGTCCAGCGCCAGCTCAGCCAGCGGCTGGGCGAGCAGCGACCGCAGTTGCAAAAAATCCGGTGCGGGGAGAGAGATGGGCCGCGCACGCACCACGCGGATTACGTTTCGTCGGACCATTTTCTTCAGTTGCTCTGGGGCAACTTTGCGCACAGCGGCTCTTGAAAATGAATATCACACGCCAGCTCATTAGTTTATCATGTTTGCTAGAATATTACATTCAGAAGGGAGCCAGATCGACCAAACTCAGCAGAATGTTTGTGTATCCACATCTTGATCCTCATACATTTTTCAACTACACCGCCACCTTCTGCTTCTTTTCACTTCAGTATCGGAAATCCATCGTAGCGAATAGCATGTTAGGCATCGGCTTCAAGGTGAGCGACACGTCGAGCGCCTCTCTGCGCAGCTCCCTGGGCGAGTT
The DNA here is from genome assembly GCA_033557925.1 of Phytophthora x cambivora. NCBI lineage: Eukaryota > Oomycota > Peronosporomycetes > Peronosporales > Peronosporaceae > Phytophthora > Phytophthora x cambivora. The sequence goes on along the minus strand of JAUCEB010000031.1, from coordinate 1,486,155 downwards.
CCTGCGGCGCGAGTACGCAGGCAGCGACGCAGCCGACGCGGCGCTGGACCAGTTCGCGCAGCTCAAGACGGACGTGGACCTGGTGCGCACGCCGTCGGCCATCTCGCGCCACGTGCTGCTGCGCTACTACGCGCAGCTGGACAAGATGGCGCAGCGCTTCCCGTGCGACGGCGACAGCGGCAGCGGCGGCGCCTCCGCCGCCTCTATGCGCGCGCCGCTGACGCTGCAGTTCACGTGGAACGACTCGTTCTGTCCGCGCAAGAAGAGCACGCAGACGGGCGTGTCGTTCGAGAAGGCGGCCGTCATGTTCAACGCGGGGGCGCTCGAGAGCCAATTGGGTGTACAGACGGACCGCAGCACGGCGGACGGACTTAAGACCGCCTGCCGCCACTTCATGCGCGCTGCGGGCGCCTTCTCAGAGGTCAAGGACAAGCTCGTGGAGCGCACGTTGGGCGCGCGGACACCCGACATGAGCGCGGAGGGGCTGGGGCTCCTGACGTTGTTGATGCTGGCTCAGGCTCAGGCCTGTTTCTATGAGAAGGCTATTAAAGATCAGATGAAGGACGCCATCAAGGCCAAGCTGGTGCATCAGGCGCTGGACTACTACGTCTCGGCGTTGGAGTTTTGTCGCTCGTCAGCTCTGGCCGGTGCTATTGACAGGTCCTGGGGGGTGCATCTGCAGTTCCAAGTGCACTGCATGCGCGCGGCCACGCAGTACTGGCAGGGGACGGCGTCCAAGGCGGTGGCGCTGGAGAGAGGAGAAGGGTATGGCGAGGAGATCACGAGACTCGTGGCGGCCGATGCAGAGTGCGACGAGGCGTGCAAGGTGGCGACGCAGAGCAAACTGCCCACGGCGCTGTTGCAGTCGGCGCAGGCGTTGCAGCGCGTGGTGCGGGAGCATCTTGACGCGGCGAGGAAAGACAATGCCAGTGTGTATCTGGAGAATGTGCCCAAGTTTTCAGAGCTGCCTGCGGTGGGGAAAGCTGCGATGGTCAAGCCGTTGGGATTTTCAGTGGAGGAGCTAGAGCAGGAGCTTGGCGGGGTGGATCTGTTTGAACAGTTTGTGCCCAAGGATCTGCTACACCGCGCAGACAGCGTTAAGCAGGAGATCAATGCTATACTGGAGCAGACAGCGGAAAAGGTGTCCAAGAGCAATGAAGCTGCCAAGGAGAAGCTCCACGCGATGGGCCTGCCAGCGTCAATTGAAGCTTTTGAAAAGACCAGCGACAATGGCATCCCACGAACGATTTGGCAGCGCATTCAACATGTGAAAGTGACTTCAGCATCCGCGGCTATGGGTCCCGGCGGATCAAGAGAAAACCCAGTCGGAGCTTTCATTCAACAGCAGCTGCAGGAGAATCAAAGGATGTCTGATGATGCCGAGAAGAAGTTGCGCGCTGTTGAATCGCGTCTGAGTCAGGAAGAAATCGAGGACAATGTTTGCCGCCAGAACTACGGGGAAAAGAAGTGGGCACGACCGATGTCATCTTCGCTAAATCAGAACTTTCGAGCTGATATCGATCGTTACTATCGCCTGGTGAAGGAAGCCAAGACGTCTGACAATATAGTGCGGGACAAACTTGCTGATAATCACGAGAAGCTTGAAGCGCTGTCGCGGCCTAAGACGAGTCTGGACCAGGAGCTCCCCGAGTTGCAGCAAGATAATTCCAGCTGCAAGGAAGAGATCGCGCATGTGTCATCGCTATTGCTGCGACTTGGCCAACTCGTGGAGGAAAAGGATCAGGTGTTGCGTGACTTCAGGGGCTCCTATGACAAGTTCAATGCGCTTCCTGTGTTGCTGAGTGGGAGCAAAGCCAACGGTGTTTCTACCGATGCTGCACTTGAAACTGAAAAACAATTCTTCCGTGATCACTTTGAAGGGAAGATCGCCACCATTTGTGAAGAAGAACAGACACTGCTTAACGACCTGGTTGAAGCGAACAATCACTTTGAGGCGAAGAAAGAGACTGATCACGTGTTGCACGAACGCCAAACTTTTCTCCAGCATCTGAGCGATGCTGTAGATGTTTTCGAGCAACTTGAGTCACACGTAAAAGAAGGTGCGAAGTTCTACGGGGAGCTTGGCGCTCGAATCGAGCAACTGCATCAAATTGTTGCAGATCATTGCTCTGCCCGTGAACTGGAGAAGCGTGAGTTGGAGCTGAATTTGACAGCAGACGAAGAGATGCGGCAACGTGAGGCCGAGGATGCAGCTTTGGCGCAGAAAATGATGAGTGAAATGCAAATTCGCAATGCTGCTACTGGACCGAACGCAAGCGACGAAGCATTAGCGCGCCAGCTTGCTGGCAGCACACCGCAGTACTACCAATCCACGCAACAACAGTCAGCACCCCCTTCGTATGACTACGCGCAATTGCAGCCTCAACAGCAGCAACAACAGTCATACGCGCAGTACGAGCAGACGCAGAGTGCACCACAGCCATCTTCGTTTGGCAACGCTTCGGCAACGGCACCACCCCCTCCGTACGGAAGTGTCTTCAACCAGCAGCAACAGCAGCAGCCAGCGTACAACTACTACCAGTATCCTGGCCAGCAGCAACAGACCCAGTACAACCCGCTTTTCCCGAGGGGGCCTTCAGGGGACTCAGTCTAGTCATTGATTTCAAAAAGAGATGATAAAATGACTTAACTGTGCCAAATTTTGGCAATTGATTTCAAGACGAGTGATAAAATGACTGATGATCGCGAAGGCAACAGCTACAAGAAGGAGAAAGAGTGAAAAGTTTCACTGAAAACGGAAGTAAGCTTACCAGCAATTATCACCGTGGGTTTCGTGATCCTTACGGCTTCATGCACGAGTCCTCCACCCACGCAATAGCAGCCTTCAGGTGCTCTGTCGTTGCGTAAGGTTGCGCGTTCGCTTGGAAGCCGAATCGCTCCGAGGCCTTATCGATGCAATCGAGCATCTTCGTCTCCAGCTCTTTGGTTTCTCCGATACGCAAGTGAGCAGCAGTCATCTCGCCGTTAAGTTTCTCGCTCATCTCGGCGAAATAGTTCTTGATCTCGTAGTAGAAGTCGAGCTTTGTCATGAACTGACGCTTCACGTCGGTCTTCGGATCGTTGACAAGGGGCGCCACATCAGCGGAGTCGATCGCGCTATTGGGGAGTGAAGGCATGGCAGGCGTCTCAATGTCGGTGTGCCCAGCTGCACAATGCTCATACATCCAACGAACCAGAACTTTGAACTCTTCAGCCGTGACCGAGTCCTTGACCAGCGTCTGCAACCCCGCAGTCGCACACTCGAACGTTCGCTTGTAGCGGTACATCACCGCCTGATGCTCCAGGTCAGCACGGTCCTTCAGACTTTGCAGGTACTGGAAAATATTCGCCACTGGGACAACGGGTGTGTTATCCCAATCAACGCGAGCAAGTGTGTTTTCAGATGGCGCCAATAAGTTCCAGTCTTGGTCTGCGACGGTAAGCTTATCAACCATTTCGCCCACGTCAGGCGTGGTCATACCGGGCACCATCGCAGATGTGGTCATCATATCGTTCTTAGTCGTATCGGGCTCCATCGCGGACGTAGCCATCATATCGTTCTCCTTGGACATGGTCGTACCGGGCTGCGTTGCTGACGTCGTCATCATATCGTTCTCCTTCGACATGGTCGAATCGGGCTCCATCGCCGATGTGGTCTTCATATCGTTCTCCTTGGACATGGTCGTACTGGGCTGCGTTGCTGACGTCGTCATCATATCGTTCTCCTTTGACATGGTCGAATCGGGCTCCATCGCCGATGTGGTCTTCATATCGTTCTCCTTGGACATGGTCGTACTGGGCTGCGTTGCTGACGTCGTCATCATATCGTTCTCCTTTGACATGGTCGAATCGGGCTCCATCGCCGATGTGGTCTTCATATCGTTCTCCTTGGACATGGTCGTACTGGGCTGCGTTGCTGACGTCGTCATCATATCGTTCTCCTTTGACATGGTCGAATCGGGCTCCATCGCCGATGTGGTCTTCATATCGTTCTCCTTGGACATGGTCGTACTGGGCTGCGTTGCTGACGTCGTCATCATATCGTTCTCCTTTGACATGGTCGAATCGGGCTCCATCGCCGATGTGGTCTTCATATCGTTCTCCTTGGACATGGTCGTACTGGGCTGCGTTGCTGACGTCGTCATCATATCGTTCTCCTTTGACATGGTCGAATCGGGCTCCATCGCCGATGTGGTCTTCATATCGTTCTCCTTGGACATGGTCGTACTGGGCTGCGTTGCTGACGTCGTCATCATATCGTTCTCCTTTGACATGGCTGTACCTGGCTGCGTTGCCGATGTGGTCTTCATATCGTTCTCCTTCCTCATGGTCGTACCGGGATCCATCGCGGGCCCAGTCATCATATCGTTCTCCTTTGACATGGTCGTTCCTGGCTGCGTTGCCGAGGTCATCATATCGTTCTCCTTGGACATGGTCGTACCGGGATCCGTGGTACTGGTGGTTGAAGTCATTTGGTTCACTTGCGGCAACGCCACTCCATTCGTCGTTGTTGTGAAGTGTGTATTCTCCGTTGAGGCCGTGCTAGATTCAGTAGCTGAAACTGTTGCGTATTGACTCGGCTGCGGGGCAGTGGTGGACTCGGTGGACTCTTGTTGGTACGCGGTTGGAATTTCAGGCTGCGGTGGCGTGGTAGAAGTTGCTGCTGGTGTTTCGTACGCTGTGGTCACTGGGGCCTGTTGGGTGGTAGAAGTCGCAGATACTTGGGTCGAGCTTGTCGTCGTAGTATCCGCAGCCACGGGGGGAGCTGTCGTCGCTACTGGGGAGTCTATCACCGAAGCAGCGGTCGTTGTCGGCGTAGTGGCAGTGGCAGTGGTGACCGGGACCGTTTGAAGCACAAACTCAAAGTGCTGGTCCTTGCTGTACGGGTCGCAGTCCTTCAAGACGAGCCTCGGCGCCTTGAACCAAAAGCTGGTGCCGTCGTCAACGCATAGTTTTGCCTTGTTGGGCTGACTGAACATCAGAGTAGTTGGGTCGTAGGCGAATGTCTGATCCGCACTAGCTGCAGAGCAGTTGGCAAGACGAAGGTCGACCTTCGCTTTCTTCGCGCCGCCGTCATCCAGACACAATCCCTTCTTCTCCGAGCTCCGGATTCGATTGATCGAGGCATCGTACGAGAAGAGCTGGTCTTTACTTTGCTTGTCACAAACCGCCGGGGTGAACGAGGTCGATGCCGCCGTCGTGCCGGTTCCAGACGCACACATGCCAGCCTTCCCAGCAATACGCAAGAGGAATTTGGCCCCGCCAGCGACAGCATCCAGGATCGTCTTCTGCTCCGCCGCAAGGGCAGATTGGGACAGGACCTCGAAGCGCATGTTCGCGTTCTTGGTGCTGCAGCCCCAAATCGTGTAATGGGAGTCACCTGCTTCGTCACCGCCACCGTCAGTCATGCACGTGTTCTTCGAGACCGAAACCATGAGCGTGCTGGGGTCGTACGTGAAGATCTGGTCATCGTTCTTCTTGGTGGAGCACTTGGACAGACGCAGCCACGTCAATCCAGACAAACCACCTCCCGTGTCAATGCACAGGTTTTCTTTCTTCGCGCTCTTGAACTGGGACTTGGTGCTGTCGTAGATGAAGAGCTGGTTCGGGTTGCTCGGGTTACAAGGTTGGTTCGTGATGTACGTGGTGTCAGCTTTGGTGGCGCCTCCGTCGTCCGCACAGAGGTTGGCCTTGCCCTTGACACGAAGTAGCACTGGAAGACCAGACATGAGGTTGGTTTGGTCGATAGACACAGCCGCATTCTCCAAGTTCATCTCGGTTAGCGGAGACGTGCTACTCGTCACAGCCGCACTGAAGGGGGCGTTCCAGCCTTCGTACATGACAAGAGCCCCACCGAGACACAGAGCGGCCCCGGCAATCACCAATGCCGCCTTCTTCCACTTGGCACTTGTCGAGCGAGCAGGGACGACTTCACCGAGGTGATCGACCCTCACGCAGTCAGGATTGTCGCTCCCGTAGGTGAACGACATGGAGGACTCACGAAACTTGAATTCGGGGGACAGAGTTGTCGGCTTGCACGCGATCAGGAAATTCTGCAACTGCGGAACACATCCGAGTCCAATTAGCTGGTTAGCTGGTGAGCACGATCTTACTGTCCTCCATTGAGAGCCGCACGTGTGCTTAGGCTTTTGGATCGTGCGGCCCACGATGCACGAGGCCGGCTACGAGTCGCGACTGTACACGAAAGATATCGCTTTGCATCGGCGGCATGGTGTGGTTTATTTGCTGGTTACGGTATCTCCCCAGACCGCTACGATATCCACGGCGTCGGGGAAGGCGAACTGCTTGTCTTTGTAGTACCACGACACCAGCGCCCACGGCACGAGCTGCTGGGCACTTTGCAAGGAGAAAGCATCGAGTCCGGAGATAGGCTCGCCGTCGAGGAACAGCACTTCAGTCTTGTTCGTCGGGTCCTGACGGTACGTGAGGCGCTGGTGTCGAACGCAATAGAGCTTCATGGTGGTGTTCGGCTTCGCTTGGTTCTCCGTGGCTTCCACTTCCGCAGCAATTCGAGCCTCCAGGTCTTCAATGCGCTCATCTAGAGACGCCGCGATGGTTAAAACGTGCACAGATAGAGGAGTTCCATTCTCAGAGCTCGTCGTGCTCAGCAAACACTGCAACCGCAGCATATTGCAGAGTGGTCGGGCTCCTTCGTACTCAGATGAATGATTGAAACGGACGAATAGACCAGAAAAACAATGTTCACAATGCATCACGTGGTATATTTTGTAGGCTGATTAGTGTTTGAAAACAGGGTATGGAAATGCAAACTAACTCTCAACTACGCCTACCAAAGCCCCTTTGGGAGCTATCCACATCGATTCCGCTGCATGCTTCGCGCATGCATTCATAACATCGACTTGCGCTCACGTCCATCAGCTTACGAAGCCATGCACGTGTCCTGCACCCACGCGATGGCATTCTTCAGGTGGTCCTCCGGGTCGTCGTTGGACTTCTTGTCCGGCTTGTAGCCGAAGCGCTCCGAGGCCTCCTCGATGCAGTCCGCCAGTTTCTTCTCCAGCTTCATGGTCTCCGCCGACCGCAAGTTCGCCACCGCTGCGTCGCCCACCAGCTCCGCGTTCTTGTCGGCGTAGTGGTTCTTGATTTCGTAGTAGAAGTCCAGCTTCGTCATGAACTGCCGGTTGATCTTGTCGTCGTTCACGAGCGGGGCCACATCGTTGCCCTTGAGCACGTCGTCCGAGATGGAGCCTGACGGATTCAAGGGAGGCTTCACGTCGGTTCCTCCGGCCGCGCAGTGGTCGTACATCCACTGCACCAGCACGTGATACTCGTCGCTCGTCACTGCGTCCTTGGCCAACGTCTGCAGGCCGTCACTCGCACATTTGAACGTGCGTGTGTAGCGGTTGATCGCCACTTGGTGCTTCACATCGGCGCTGTCCTTGAGACTCTGCAAGTACTTGAAGATCTTGGCCGCCGAGATGATAGCCGAGTTGTCCGGGTTGATAGCAGAAAGCGTGTCGTTCGACGGTGCAAGCAGGTTCCAGTCTTGGTCTCCGAAGTTGGCCAGAGGCATGTCGGCCTTCTTGATCACCGGGACATTGGGAATGGGCAAGTTGGCATCATCTTGGAACGGCAGCACTGCTGGGCCTGTGGGGCCGGCCTGGTCAGGGTTTGTCGGCAAGGTGTTCGTATCCACGGCTGGCGGTGACGGATTGCTTGGGTTGCTGAGGTCGGTGTCGACGCCTTGGGCAGGATTAAAGCTGCCGGCGAGAGTGTCCTCCCAGCCTCCGGTCTTGTCCGTAGTTTGCACCTGGCTGTTGACATCTACACCAGAAACCGGCGGGTTGTACGTTGTGTCGGTGCCCAGAGGTTGAGCCATGCCAGGAAGGGGCGCGACGAGGCCTCCATCACTTCCGGTTCCAGGCAGCGAGGGGTTCACCATTACACCGTTATCACCAGGACTGGGCGGGTTGTATGTCGTGTCCAGACCCAAAGGCTGAGGAGGTGGCACTAAGGGGTCCACAACCAAACCATTATCGTCAACAACAACCGGCGGTAGAACGTCTTCAATCGGCGGTGGCGGCAGAACGTCATCTCCATTGTCGATCGTAGTCCACGGACCATTGTCAATCACCGGAAGAGGAGGGGGCCCGACATCAGGCGTCGTCCCAAGCAACTCCCATTGAGGAACCACTTCAAACTGCTGGCTCGGACTGTCTTGGCTGCAGTACCACATGATAAAGTTCGACTTGCCCGGGTCCGTAGCACCCGTATCATCAAAGCACAAGCCTGGCTTCGCCGGGTTGTGGAACAGCATCGTGTCCGCGTCGGTCACAAACCACTGGTTCATGTTGCCCGGGTCGCACTCCCACAAGTGGGCCGTGCTATCGCCAGCGTTCCAGCCACCTCCGTCGTCGAGACACAGACCAGGCTTGTTGACACTCCGGAATTCCCTCATGTCGACATCGTACGAGAAGATCTGGTTCGGGCTGTTGGGGTCGCAGGGCTGGTACACGAACTTGGTCTCACCGTTTGAGTGACCTCCGCCATCGTCCAGACAAAGGTTCTTCTTCTGGTGAGCTCGGATCAATACCTTGATGCCAGACTCAATCATCTTCATGTAGTCATCGCCGGGGGAGACGGGAGCTGGAGCTGTCCCCTGTAGAGACGAAGGAGAAATGATCTCAAAGTGCTGGTTCGAGTTGGCGTTGTCGCAATTCCACAACCAGTACTTGCTCGCACCCGGACTCATGCCGCCACCATCGTCGAAGCATAGGTTCGGCTTGGCCGGGCTACGAAGCATGTTGTTCTTGTCCAGAGTGAACCACTGGTTCTGGTTGTTCGGGTCACAACTCCACAGGTGAGCTGTCGTCTCCGCTGCACTCCAACCACCACCGTCGTCCATGCACAGGCCAGGCTTGTTGACGCTCTTGAACAGGAGCGTATTCGCGTCGTACGTGAAGATCTGGTTGGGGCTGTTCGGGTCGCATGGCATGTCGATGAACTTGGTTTCTCCGTTGGAGTGACCACCACCGTCATCAGCACAGAGGTTGTCCTTGCCGCGAACGCGAAGCATGACCGGCTGTCCAGAGGTAAGGAGGTCGATTTCGCTGGTCGTCTTGACTGGCACAGGCAGCAAGGCAGGCGAAATGATCTCAAAGTGCTGGTTCGAGTTGGCGTTGTCGCAATTCCACAACCAGTACTTGCTGGCACCCGGACTCATGCCACCACCATCGTCGAAGCAAAGGTTCGGCTTGGCCGGGCTCCGAAGCATGTTGTTCTTGTCCAGAGTGAACCATTGGTTCTGGTTGTTCGGGTCGCAACTCCACAGGTGGGCCGTAGTTTGTCCTGCGCTCCAGCCGCCACCGTCGTCCATACACAGGCCTGGCTTGTTGACGCTCTTGAACAGAAGAGTGTTCGCGTCGTACGTGAAGAGCTGGTTCTGGCTGTTCGGGTCACACGGCATGTCGATGAACTTGGTTTCTCCATTGGAGTGGCCACCGCCATCGTCGGCACAGAGGTTGTCCTTGCCGCGAACGCGAAGCATGACCGGCTGTCCAGAGCTGAGAAGGTCGATGTCGCTGGCCGGCTTGACCAGCGCAGGCAATGAGGAAGGAGAAATGATCTCAAAGTGCTGGTTCGAGTTGGCGTTGTCGCAATTCCACAACCAGTACTTGCTGGCACCCGGACTCATGCCACCGCCATCGTCAAAGCATAGGTTCGGCTTGGCCGGGCTACGAAGCATGTTGTTCTTGTCCAGAGTGAACCATTGGTTCTGGTTGTTCGGGTCGCAACTCCACAGGTGGGCCGTAGTTTGTCCTGCGCTCCAGCCACCACCGTCGTCCATACACAGGCCTGGCTTGTTGACGCTCTTGAACAGAAGAGTGTTCGCGTCGTACGTGAAGAGCTGGTTCTGGCTGTTCGGGTCACACGGCATGTCGATGAACTTGGTTTCTCCATTGGAGTGGCCACCGCCATCGTCGGCACAGAGGTTGTCCTTGCCGCGAACGCGAAGCATGACCGGCTGTCCAGAGCTGAGAAGGTCGATGTCGCTGGCCGGCTTGACCAGCGCAGGCAATGAGGAAGGAGAAATGATCTCAAAGTGCTGGTTCGAGTTGGCGTTGTCGCAATTCCACAACCAGTACTTGCTGGCACCCGGACTCATGCCACCGCCATCGTCAAAGCATAGGTTCGGCTTGGCCGGGCTACGAAGCATGTTGTTCTTGTCCAGAGTGAACCATTGGTTCTGGTTGTTCGGGTCGCAACTCCACAGGTGGGCCGTAGTTTGTCCTGCGCTCCAGCCACCACCGTCGTCCATACACAGGCCTGGCTTGTTGACGCTCTTGAACAGAAGAGTGTTCGCGTCGTACGTGAAGAGCTGGTTCTGGCTGTTCGGGTCACACGGCATGTCGATGAACTTGGTTTCTCCATTGGAGTGGCCACCGCCATCGTCGGCACAGAGGTTGTCCTTGCCGCGAACGCGAAGCATGACCGGCTGTCCAGAGCTGAGAAGGTCGATGTCGCTGGCCGGCTTGACCAGCGCAGGCAATGAGGAAGGAGAAATGATCTCAAAGTGCTGGTTCGAGTTGGCGTTGTCGCAATTCCACAACCAGTACTTGCTGGCACCCGGACTCATGCCACCACCATCGTCGAAGCAAAGGTTCGGCTTGGCCGGGCTCCGAAGCATGTTGTTCTTGTCCAGAGTGAACCATTGGTTCTGGTTGTTCGGGTCGCAACTCCACAGGTGGGCCGTAGTTTGTCCTGCGCTCCAGCCGCCACCGTCGTCCATACACAGGCCTGGCTTGTTGACGCTCTTGAACAGAAGAGTGTTCGCGTCGTACGTGAAGAGCTGGTTCTGGCTGTTCGGGTCACACGGCATGTCGATGAACTTGGTTTCTCCATTGGAGTGGCCACCACCATCGTCGGCACAGAGGTTGTCCTTGCCACGAACTCGAATCATTACCGGTTGTCCAGAGCTGAGAAGGTCGATGTCGCTGGCCGGCTTGACCAGCGCAGGCAATGAGGAAGGAGAAATGATCTCAAAGTGCTGGTTCGAGTTGGCGTTGTCGCAATTCCACAACCAGTACTTGCTAGCACCCGGACTCATGCCACCACCATCGTCAAAGCATAGGTTCGGCTTGGCTGGGCTCCGAAGCATGTTGTTCTTGTCCAGAGTGAACCATTGGTTCTGGTTGTTCGGGTCACAACTCCACAGGTGAGCCGTCGTCTGTGCTGCACTCCAACCACCACCATCGTCCATACACAGACCCGGCTTGTTGACGCTCTTGAACAAGCGTGTCTTCGTATCGTACGTAAAAATCTGGTTCGGGCTGTTGGGGTCGCATGGCATGTCGACGAACTTGGTTTCTCCATTGGAGTGACCGCCACCATCGTCGGCACATAGGTTGTCCTTGCCGCGAACGCGAAGCATGATCGGTTGTCCAGAGTTCAGGAGATCCATGTCGGTGGCCTGCTTTACTGGGACAGGAAGCGACGCAGGAGAGATGATCTCGAAGTGCTGGTTCGTGTTGGCTGTATCACAAGTCCAGAGCCAATACTTGCTAGCTCCAGGAGTCATGCCACCACCATCGTCGAAACACAGGTTTGGCTTCACAGGGTTCTGTAGCATCATGTTGTCCTGGTCGAGGATGAACCACTGATTCTGGTTGTTCGGGTCGCAATCCCACAAATGCGCCGTAGTCTGAGCTGCGCTCCAGCCTCCACCGTCGTCCATACACAAACCCGGCTTGTTAACACTCTTGAACTGGTGCGTCTTCACGTCGTAGGTGAAGATCTGGTTCAAACTGGTCGGGTCACACGGCATGTCCACGAACTTGGTTTCACCGTTGGAGTGGCCTCCACCGTCATCAGCACAGAGGTTGTCCTTGCCACGGACACGAAGCATGAGTGGCTGGCCCGAGTTGAGGAGATCGACGTCGTCGTCCACACCTGCTGCAATGAGCCGCTTCCTCTTCTCAGCTAGCATGATAGCTCGAGGTAGCACTTCAAAGTGTTGGTTCGGGTTGTTCTCGTCACAGGTCCACAACCAGTACTTCGACGCACCCGGAGTTGTACCTCCACCGTCATCGAAGCACAGGTTGTCCTTGACAGGATTGTGAAGCATCAACGTATCCTCGTCCATGACGAACCACTGGTTCTGGTTGTTTGGGTCGCAGTCCCACAAGTGCGCCTGGGACCCAGCAGCATTCCAAGATCCACCGTCATCCATGCACATGCCAGGCTTGTTGACACTCTTGAACTGGTGCGTCATGGAATCGTAAGTGAAGACCTGGTTGGGGCTGTCGGGGTTGCATGGCTGATCCACAAACTTGGTCTCGCCGTTCGTGTGACCTCCGCCATCGTCAACGCACAGGTTGTTCTTGCCACGAACACGAAGCAGCACTTCTTGGCCGGTCGCAAGGATATCGGCTGCCGTATTGCCAGCAGCGATCCTCGCCTTCTTCTTCTCCGCTGCCATGGCGGCGGCTGAGAGGACTTCAAAGTGTTGGTTCGGGTTGTTGTTGTCACAGTTCCACAGCCAGTACTTGGTCGCACCAGGCGTAGTGCCGCCACCGTCATCAAAGCACAGGTTGTTCTTGGCCGGGTTGCGTAGCATCATCGTGTTCTCATCCCACACAAACCATTGGTTTTGGTTGTTCGGGTCGCAATCCCACAAGTGAGCGGTAGTTTGAGCCGCGCTCCAGCCACCACCGTCATCCATGCACAGACCCGGTTTGTTCACACTCTTGAACAGGCGAGTGTTGACGTCGTACGTGAAGATCTGGTTGGGGCTGCTAGGGTTGCAAGTCCGATCCACAAACTTCGTGGCACCATTCGAGCGGCCTCCTCCGTCGTCGACACAGAGGTTGTTCTTGCCACGAACACGCAGCATGATCTGCTGGCCAGAAGCAAGGAGGTCGACATCATCGTCAAGACCAGCAGCGATCAGTCTCTGCTTCCTCTGGTCGGCCATCTTGGCCTGGGACAGGATCTCAAAGTGCTGGTTCGGGTTGTTGTTGTCGCAGTACCACATGACGAACTTGGTAGCGCCGGCAGTCGTGCCACCGCCGTCATCAAAGCACAAGTTCTGCTTGACCGGGTTTCGCAGCATCATTGTGTCTTCGTCGAGCACGAACCACTGGTTCTGATTGTTCGGGTCGCAATCCCACAAGTGCGCCTGCGATCCAGCAGCATTCCAAGCACCGCCGTCATCCATGCACAGCCCTGGCTTGTTGACACTCTTGAACTGATGCGTCTTGGCGTCATACGTGAAAATCTGGTTGGGACTGGTAGGATCGCACGGCTGATCATTGAACTTCGTCGCACCGTTCGAGCGGCCTCCTCCGTCATCAACACACAAGTTGTCCTTGCCACGAACACGGAGCATGAGCTTCTGTCCCGAGTTGAGGAGATCAAGGTCGTCGTCGATACCCGCTGCGATCCTCTTCTGTCTCCTCGCCTCGACCACATCAGCGCGAGGCAGAATCTCAAAGTGCTGGTTCGGGTTGTTGTTGTCGCACCACCACATGACGAACTTGGTAGAGCCCGCGGACGTGGCGCCGCCATCATCGAAGCACAGACCGGCTTTCATCGGGTTGTGCAGCATCAGAGTCTCTTCATCCAACACGAACCACTGGTTCTGGTTGTTCGGATCGCAGTACCACAAGTGCGCGGTGCTTAGACCCGGAAACCAGGAGCCACCGTCGTCGATACACAGTCCCGGCTTGTTGGCATTCTCGAACTCACGTGTCTTGGCATTGTACTTGAAAACTTGGTTCGGACTGTCGGGGTTACAGGGTTGGTCCACGAACTTAGTGGCAGCAGCACTCCAGCCACCTCCGTCGTCAACGCACAAGTTACTCTTGCCACGGACGCGAAGCATAACCTCCTGTCCGGACGTGAGGATGTCGTACGGAGTCAGTCCGAGCTTCTTCTTCTTCTCCTCCAGCATGGCCGCGCGAGATAGAATCTCAAAGTGCTGGTTCCCGTTGTTGTTGTCACATTTCCACATGACGAACTTGGTGGCGCCCGCCGTCGTGCCGCCTCCGTCGTCGAAACACAGGTTGTCCTTCATCGGGTTGTGCAGCATCAGCGTCGACTCATCCAGTGCGTACCATTGGTTCTGGTTGTTGGCGTCGCACCACCACAAGTGCGCCGTACTGCCGGCAGCAAACAAAGAGCCGCCGTCGTCGATGCACAGTCCTGGCTTGTTAACGTTCTCAAACTCGAGAGTCCTGACGTTGTACTTGTAGACCTGGCTCGGACTGTCAGGGTTGCAAGGCTTGTCCGTAAACTTGGTCACGGCAGCACCCCAGCCACCGCCATCGTCAACACACAAGTTGTTCTTCCCACGAACGCGGAACATTATCTCCTCGCCAGACAAGAGCATATCGTACGGGGTGGGTCCAGTCTTCTTCTTCTCCTCCAGCAAAGCTGCACGAGAGAGCACCTCGAAGTGCTGGTTGCCGTTGTTGTTGTCGCAGTACCACATGACGAACTTCGTAGCTCCCGCTGCCGAGGCTCCTCCATCATCCAGACACAAGTTGTCCTTGACCGGGTTCTTCATCATAAGCGTTGATTCATCCATGTCGAACCACTGGTTCTGGTTGTTGATATCGCAGTACCACAGGTGTGCTCTGGTACCAGCGGCAAACCATGACCCACCGTCGTCCAAGCACAGACCCGGCTTGTTGACACTCTCGAACCCGCCCGTCTTGATGTTGTACTTGAAGACTTGGTTGACGCTATTCGGGTTGCACGGCATGTCCACGAACTTGGTCGTGGCTGCGTTGAAGCTCCCACCGTCGTCGACACACAAATTATCCTTACCACGAACTCGGAACATGATCTCCTGGCCGGATACCATGAGGTCGTACATGGTGGTTCCAACCTTCTGCTGCTTCTCGGCCGCCATAGCAGCACGGGACATCACTTCAAAGTGCTGGTTGCCGTTGTTGTTGTCGCAGTACCACATGACGTACTTGCTGGACCCGGCCGTGGCACCGCCTCCGTCGTCGAAGCACAGGTTCTTCTTGACCGGATTCTTGATCATCAGCGTGTTGGGGTCCATGACGAACCACTGGTTCTGGTTGTTCGGGTCGCAGTTCCACAAGTGAGCCTTGGTCCCAGCCGCAAACCACGAGCCGCCGTCGTCGATGCACAGGCCGGTCTTGTAGACGCTGGCGAACTCCTTGGTGCTGGGGTTGTACTTGAAGATCTGGTTGGGGCTGCTCGGGTTGCACGGTTTGTTGGTGAGCTTGGAGGTGCCCGGGCCCCAGCCTCCTCCGTCGTCGATGCATAGGTTGTTCTTGCCGCGCACACGGAGCATGATCTCCTGGCCCGAGTTGAGCAGACTCACGTCGGACTTGACGTCCGAGGCGTATTGGCTCTCGAGGAACATGCCGTTCGGGGCGGAAGCTCTCACCGCCGCCTCTCTTGCTTTGGTCATGTACGAGCTCCAGCCTTGGAACGTTGCGACGGCGCTGCCGACGCACAGGGCGGTGCCTGCCGTGGCCAGCACCAACTTCTTCCACTTGGTGCTGGAAGACCGAGCGGGGGTTGGCGACAAGGCGGCATCAGGCTGTTCGACCTTGATGCCGTCCGGGTCGCTCCCGTAGGAGAGTAACGACATGACACTTGCAACCTTTTCGACTCACACACCGACACGTGACTGGGGGGAACGGACTATGAAGGGGGTGACAGCTTGCAGGCAAATTCACGAGTGAGGACGGAGGTGCAGGGCAGGGCAAGAGTTTGACTGGCAGGGGGGCATTCGACTGTCCAAGATCCGACATCTCTTGGGGGGTTGGCGATCTTAAGCATCGGAGACTCTTCCCGAGCCATTGGAGCCGCTCGTGGTCATTGTGCGGTGGCGGTGGTTCGATCGAGGGTCGCCCGAGGGAGCACGAAAAGATCCGACATTGGATTGGATCCATACAGGACAATGCTGCAGACTTCATCGAACGGCGGTAAAGCGACCCGAACGGACGCACACGAAATCTTTCATCGAAATGAGCGGCTAGCGAAGGACGAAATTCTAGCTGAATTCGAAGAGCCACATTTTGAACCAATGGTTGTGATTTGTGGTCGAATTACCGCTCATGATTCGTCTAAAACCGACCAAAAATAGCAAGGACAAGGATCTTGAAAAGCTGTTTGCAATAATGGTAATTAATGAACGGCGTTCGACACTAAAAATGTTTGCATGGTAAAAATGTTTTATTTGAGCCATCGCACACTTTGGTCGTTCGGTCCCGTATACCAAATACCCGTTCAAACCCGAAGCATTTATCTTACGAAGCCATGCACGTGTCTTGCACCCACGCGATGGCGTTCTTCAGGTGGTCCTGCGGGTCGTCGTTGGACTTCTTGTCCGGCTTGTAGCCGAAGCGCTCCGAGGCCTCCTCGATGCAGTCCGCCAGCTTCTTCTCCAGCTTCATGGTCTCCGCCGACCGCAAGTTCGCCACCGCTGCATCACCCACCAGCTCCGCGTTCTTGTCGGCGTAGTGGTTCTTGATCTCGTAGTAGAAGTCCAGCTTCGTCATGAACTGCCGGTTGATCTTGTCGTCATTCACGAGCGGGGCCACATCGTTGCCCTTGAGCACGTCGTCCGAGATGGAGCCTGACGGATTCAACGGAGGCTTCACGTCGGTCCCTCCAGCCGCGCAGTGGTCGTACATCCACTGCACCAGCACGTGATACTCGTCGCTCGTCACCGCGTCCTTGGCCAACGTCTGCAGGCCGTCACTCGCACATTTGAACGTGCGTGTGTAGCGGTTGATCGCCACTTGGTGCTTCACATCGGCGCGGTCCTTGAGACTCTGCAAGTACTCGAAGATCTTGGCCGCCGAGATGATAGCCGAGTTGTCCGGGTTGATAGCAGAAAGCGTGTCGTTCGACGGTGCGAGCAGGTTCCAGTCTCGGTCTCCGAAGTTGGCCAGAGGCATGTCGGCCTTCATGATAACCGGAACATTGGGAATGGGCAAGTTGGCATCCTCTTGGAACGGCAGCACTGCTGGGCCTGTGGGGCCGACCTGGTCGGGGCTCTTCGGCAAGGTGCTTGTATCCGATGCCGGGGCTAACGAGATGTCTGGGCTAACGGTATCCGAGTCAACACCTCGTGCAGGACCAAAGCTGCCTGCGAGGGTATCCTCCCAGCCTGCGATAGCTGTGGCCGTAGACTGCACGGAACCCATCGGGTCGTTTACAGGAGGAATCACGACAATTCCACCGTCCTCGATGATCGGGCCTGGACTTGTACCAGTGTTCTCCGAAATTGGGTTTTGATTGCTTGAAGGTTCCCACCGTGGGGTTGCGTCAGTAGGCTGCACACTAGCACTGTCGACCAGGCTAGGAACTGCTGGGTTGAACCCCGTGACAGGACCGAGAGGCTCAGAAGCAGCAACAATGCCACCGTTGATAGTTGTGGGCGTATACTGCACGGAAGCAATCTGGTCATTTGCTGAAGGAACTACGACAATTCCACCGTCCTCGATGATTGGGCCTGGACTTGTACCAGTGTTTTCCAAGACTGGGTTTTGATTGCGTGAGGGTTCCCGGGTTGCGTCAGTAGGCTGTACTCTATCACCGTCGACCGGACTAGGAACTGCTGTGTTGAACCCCGTGACAGGACCCAGAGGCTCGGAAACGGCAACAATGCCATCTTCGAAAGTTGTGGCTGTAGACTGCACGGAAGTTACCTGGTCATTTGCAGGAGGAACCACGACAATTCCACCGTCCTCGATGATCGGGCTTGGACTTGTACCAGTGTTTTCCAAGACTGGGTTTTGATTACCTAGGGGTTTCATGACACCTTGATCCCCACTCGGTCCAAAACCAATTGAATCGACTTGGGGAAGGATCACATTGTCATCATTAGGCAGCGCTGCACCGTTAGGAGAGACGACACCTCCGTCGTCGACATTGGGGGAAGTAGGCTCCACAACTGCACCGGTGTCATCAACAACAACTGGCGGTAGAATGTCGCTTATCGGGGGCGGTGGAAGAACATCGTTTCCGTTATCAACCGTGCTCCACAAACCGTCTTCAATCACCGGAAGAGGAGGGGGTCCGACATCAGGCGTAGTCCCCAGCAGCTCCCATTGAGGAATCACTTCAAACTGCTGGTTTGGACTGTCCAGGTTGCAGTACCACATGATAAAGTTCGACTTGCCGGGCTCCGTAGCTCCCGTATCATCGAAGCACAGTCCTGGTTTCGCCGGGTTGTGGATCAGCATTGTATCGGGGTCCGTCACGAACCACTGGTTCTCATTGCCTGAGTCACACTCCCACAAATGAGCCGTGCTATCGCCAGCGTTCCAGCCACCACCGTCGTCGAGACACAAGCCCGGCTTGTTGACACTCTGGAATTCCTTCGTGTTGACGTCGTACGAGAAGATCTGATTCGGGTTGTTGGGGTCGCAGGACTTGTACACGAACTTAGTCTCACCATTTGAGCGGTCTCCACCGTCGTCCAGGCAGAGGTTCTTCTTCTGGTGCGCTCGGATCAAGACCTTCAGCCCAGATTCAATTGTTTTCATATACTGGGCATCGGAATTTTCTAAGGTTGGCCCATTGGAATCAACTCCTGCGTCCTGCTGCACCAGCGGCGGCATCAACGCAGGGGACACAAACTCGAAGTGCTGGTTCGTGTTGCTCACGTCGCAAGTCCAGAGCCAATATTTACTAGCTCCAGGAGCCATGCCACCACCATCGTCGAAGCACAGGTTCGGCTTCACAGGGTTTCGGAGCATCATGTTGCCCTCGTCTAAGATGAACCACTGGTTCTGGTTGTTCGGGTCGCAATCCCACAGGTGGGCCGTTGTCTGAGCTGCGCTCCAGCCTCCACCGTCGTCCATACACAGGCCCGGCTTGTTCACACTCCTGAATTGGTGCGTCTTCGCGTTGTAGGTGAAGATTTGGTTCGGACTGGCCGGGTCACACGGCATGTCCACGAACTTGGTTTCACCGTTGGAGTGGCCTCCACCGTCATCAGCACAGAGGTTGTCCTTGCCACGAACACGAAGCATAAGTGGCTGACCCGAGTTGAGGAGATCGACGTCGTCGTCGACACCCGCTGCAATGAGCCGCTTCCTCTTCTCCGCTATCATGGAAGCTCGAGGTAACACTTCAAAGTGTTGGTTCGGGTTGTTCTCGTCGCAGGTCCACAACCAGTACGTCGTCGCGCCTGGTGTCGTCCCACCACCATCATCAAGACACAAGTTGTCTTTCGCAGGGTTGAAAATCACCAATGTCCCCTCGTCCATGACGAACCACTGGTTCGGGTTGTTAGGGTCACACTCCCACAAGTGAATCGCTGTTTCGGCAGCGCTCCATCCACCACCGTCGTCGATACACATACCTGGTTTGTTGGCACTTTCGAATTGGTGCGTCATCGGATTATAAGTGAAGACCTGGTTCGGGCTGTCGGGATCGCATAGTTGGTTCCCAAACTCCGTTTCCCCGTTCAAATGGCCACCACCATCATCAACACATAAGTCACTTTTGCCACGAACCCGAAGCATAATTTCCTGCCCGGAGACGAGTATATCGACTGCGGTATTGCCCGCGGCGATCCGTGCCTTCTTCTTCTCCGCAGCCACTGCAGCAGCAGAGAGAACCTCGAAGTGCTGATTCGGATTGTTGCCGTCACACGTCCACAACCAGTATTCGGTCGATCCTGGCGTCGTACCACCGCCGTCATCGAAGCACAAGTTGTCCTTGGCAGGATTGTACAGCATCATGGTGTCCTCATCCAGAACAAACCACTGATTCTGGTTCTTTGGGTCGCATTCCCACAGATGAGCGGTCGTTTGAGCTGCGCTCCAACCACCACCGTCATCCATGCATAGGCCTGGCTTGTTGACACTTTTGAACTGGTACGTGTTTGTATCGTAAGTGAAAAGCTGATTCATACTGTTCGGATTGCAGGGTTGGTTGACAAATTTGGTGGCGCCATTTGAGCGACCACCTCCGTCGTCGACACAGAGGTTGTTCTTGCCACGAACACGAAGCATGATCGGTTGCCCAGAGTTCAGAATCTCAATGTCACTGTTAAGTCCAGCAGCGATCAGCCTCTGCTTCTGCTCATCCGCCATTTTTTCGTAGGAAAGAATTTCAAAGTGCTGGTTCACATTGTTGGGGTTGCACGTCCACAACCAGTACTTCGTCATACCTGGCGTCGTGCCACCACCGTCGTCGAAACACAAATTCTTTTTCACCGGGTTGCGCAGCATCATGTTTTCTTCGTCGAGAACAAACCACTGGTTGCGGTTGTTTGGGTCGCACTCCCAAAGTTGCGCCTGAACCGAGCCCGAGCTCAAGCTACCACCGTCATCCATGCACAGACCCGGTTTATTCACACTCTTGAATTGGTGCGTCTTCGCGTCGTAAGTAAAGACTTGATTCGGACTGCTAGGGTTGCACGTCCTATCAACGAACTTTGTTGCACCATTCGAGCGACCTCCTCCATCGTCGACACATAAATTATTCTTGCCACGTACACGAAGCATGAGTTTTTGCCCGGAGTTGAGAAGGTCGATGTCATCGTCGATTCCTGCATCGATTCTCTTTTTTCTCCTTGCTTCGACAAAATCTGTACGTGATAGGATCTCGAAGTGCTGGTTTGGACTATCGTCACCGCAGTTTGATAGCACGAAATTTGTATCACCGGGGAATGTGCCTCCTCCGTCGTCGAGGCACAAGTTGGGCTTCATAGGATTGTGCAGCATCAATGTGTCTTCGTCCAGAACTAGCCATTGGTTCTGATTATTCGGATCGCAATACCACAGATGCGCCTGTGATCCACCAGCTTTCCAAGAGCCACCATCGTCAATGCACAAGCCGGGCTTGTTAACGTTCTCGAACTCGCGTGTCTGAAGATTGTACTTAAAAATCTGGTTGGGGCTGTCTGGATCGCAAAGCTGACCAACGAAGGTAGTCGCACCAGCACTCCAACCGCCTCCGTCGTCAACGCACAAGTTGCTCTTCCCACGAATACGAAGCATAACCTCTTGGCCAGACGTTAGAACATCGTACGCAGTCGTTCCAAGGCTCTTCTTCTTCTCCTCGAGCATTGCTGGTCGAGAAATGATCTCGAAGTGCTGATTCGGACTGTTGTTGTCGCAACTTCTCATCACAAACTTCGACGCTCCTGCCGTTGCACCGCCCCCGTCGTCGAAGCATAGATTGTCCTTCATCGGGTTACGAAGCATCAGCGTCGACTCGTCCAGCACATACCATTGGTTCTGGTTGTTGGCGTCGCAGTACCCAAGACGTGCAGTCGACCCCGCGGCACTCAATGAGCCGCCGTCATCAATACACAAACCCGGTTTGTTGACATTCTCGAACTCCAGCGTCCTAATGTTGTACTTGAAAACTTGGTTCGGGCTGTTCGGGTTGCACGGCTTGTCCACAAACGTGGACACCGCAGCACCCCACCCACCGCCATCATCAACACATAGATTGTTCTTACCACGCACACGAAACATCACCTCTTGGCCGGACAAGAGCATATCGTACGGGGTAGGTCCAGTCTTCTTCTTCTCCTCCAGCAAAGCTGCACGAGAGAGCACCTCGAAGTGCTGGTTTGGACTATTGTTCTCGCAGGACCCCATCACGAACTTGGTAGCACCAGCTCTCGTAGCTCCTCCGTCGTCAAGACACAAGTTGTCCTTGACCGGGTTCTTCAGCATGAGCGTTGATTCATCCATGTCGAACCACTGGTTCTGGTTGTTGATATCGCAGTACCACAGACGCGACATCGTTGTAGCGGCACTCAAAGCACCACCGTCGTCAATGCACAAACCCGGCTTGTTGACACTCTCGAGTCCGCCCGTCTTGATGTTGTACTTGAAGACTTGGTTGACGCTATTCGGGTTGCACGGCATATCCACGAACTTGGTCGTGGCTGCGTTGAAGCTTCCGCCGTCGTCGACGCACAAATTGTCCTTACCACGAACTCGGAACATGATCTCTTGACCGGATACCATGAGGTCGTACATGGTGGTGCCAGCCTTCTGCTTCTTCTCGGCCGCCATAGCAGCACGGGACATCACTTCAAAGTGCTGGTTCGGGTTGTTGTTGTCGCACGTCCACAGTACGTACTTGCTGGACCCGGCCGTGGCACCGCCTCCGTCGTCGAAGCACAGGTTGTTCTTGACCGGGTTCTTGAGCATCAGCGTCTTGGTGTTCATAACGAACCACTGGTTCTGACTGTTTGAGTCGCACTTGTTGAGCTGCGCTTTTGAGCCCGCAGCGGCGGTAGACCCGCCATCGTCGATACACAACCCGGTCTTGTAGACACTGGCGAACTGCTTGGTGCTGGGGATGTATTTGAAGATCTGGTTGGGGCTGCTCGGGTTGCACGGTTTGTTGGTGAACTTGGACGTCGCAGGGGTCCAGCCTCCTCCGTCATCGACGCAAAGGTTGTTCTTGCCACGCACTCGGAGCATGATCTCCTGGCCTGAGGTCAGCAGCGTCACGTCGGGTTTGACTTCCGAGGTGTATTGGCTTTCCAGGAACATCCCGTTAGGGGCAGAAGCTCGGGTGGCAGTAACCGAGCTCCAGCCTTGGTACGTTGCGAGGGCGCTACCGACGCAAAGTGCCGTTCCTGTTGCGATTAGCACCAGTGTCTTCCATCTCTTGCTAGAGGAGCGTGCGGTAGTAGGAGACAGCGTTGCATCGACTTTGATGCAGTCGGGATTGTCGCTCCCGTAGGAGACCGACGCCATGACCGCTCACTGTGGTGAATTGGAGACTGTCCTGCAGTTGCAGGCATCTTCGTCCACTCCGATCTTTTTGAAAAGCCATGAGAATCCTTGCGATGCACCAGAGCCACACAGTGCCGGAGGGTCGCCGAGCGCTGTCCGCCGCTCGTCTACCAAAACTCAAGATCGCGGTGAGTATCGGCAGGGAATGAGACCGTCGCTCCTATGGATATGGATACAGTACTCCGAGTACGAATCCAGCACACTGTAAATACACACACACTCGCGCTGTAAAGTGAAGGGGATTCGAGCCATCGCCAACCGTCGCTATCGCCATTTTGTTGGTTGTCTTCCAGGTTCAGCACCTTCATTAATGTGGCTTGGATTTATATACCGGTAGGACTCGTATCGGATACAATGTTATCTTGCACGATGTTGGTGTGCTCATGCCACCTTGAAGCTGTTCATACAGCCGCCTACGCTCAGCAGCGCCTTCGGACTCCATACACTACAGACGACGCCCCATGATGATAATCGGCGGCGGCATTTGTTGGTGATCATGTGCGACGTAGCGAGAGCACATCGTCTTGCCTTCAGTATGTTGACCAGCTGAAGTGACGTAACGTATTATGCGTGGGGGGCAGTGCAGGCTGCAGCTGGTGCCGTCCGTTCTTGGGAGTAAAGGTTTCCAGCGCCATGAGAGAGCGACACACAGGCAGTGACTGACTGACTGTGGCTCTTGCTGGTGAGCGCAGCCTTTCCTACGCGCTTCGTGGTTCAAGCTCCTTCACTAAGGGCGAGTTCGTCAGCTGGGCGTCATGTGCGGCGTTCAGACCCTCGCAGTGGCACCACTGGCCTGATACCAGCCACGACCACGACCAGACCCGCCCGTCTTCCACCATCACCTGGGCTGTGACTGCAAGCTGTAGCCGCGCGCTGCAGAGTCTGCAGAGCAGACTGCGGCCCCTAACACGCCGGCACTTCGCTCTCTCACTTGGCGGCCAAGTCGGCCTGCCTGCCTCAGGGTGTCTCGGGGCGGCAGACAAATCATCGGCGACGCTGAGGAGCAGCTCAGCTCTTTGTCCGCTTGTGGGTCCGGATACTCTCGCGCGTGCCCGACCGGCTC
Organism: Phytophthora x cambivora; assembly: GCA_033557925.1. Classification (NCBI taxonomy): domain Eukaryota; phylum Oomycota; class Peronosporomycetes; order Peronosporales; family Peronosporaceae; genus Phytophthora; species Phytophthora x cambivora. The sequence goes on along the minus strand of JAUCEB010000031.1, from coordinate 1,462,341 downwards.
TGACGATTTTTTTCTCCTCGAGTGGTGGTGGCAGGTGCTGTGGACTCAGCGACGCCTCATGCACTCGCTCGACCCGACAACGTAAGTCACGTCGTAACGTTTGCGTTAGGGAAACCCGCAGCTGTTTTGCACCACTGAGTCAACGATTCTTTTTCGCCCCAATTGCGGTCTCAAGTCAAGTCGGGGTTGCTGCACTGGACCAGACCAGCTCACCACTGAGCTAAACTACGAGACTGCCTTGCGCCGTGAGCAAAAGCACCAGCACGCGCCGTCGGATACCTAGTAAACTGTGAGCCTTAGTCACCTTACGGCTCGAGAGCTGCCTGCCTGCCTGCCATAGAGCACTCGACAGGGAGCGCCTTCCAGGGGGCACCTGCATCGGTACCGCATGATATGCAAATCCCCGGCCGCAAAGAAGGCAGGCCTTCGAGTCCGCCTCCAAATGGGCGGGAATCAAGCAGTGACGGCAAGTTCAAGTCCTCTTTCGAGCGGGGCTTTCCAAGCGGAGGGCGGGCTAAGAGTCAGGAGCTAAGAAGCTAAAATATCCACATTGCATATGGACATGAACGTGTAGTACACGGTGTACTGCGCCAAGTGGCGCGCGCAAGCTGGCGCGACTTGCATTGCGAGCGACAGCTTTTGGCCGTCATGCTGCTGCCATCCTGCTGCAAAGCGCCATGTGCTCGCTGGCCAGTCAGCGCAGCGCAGCGCCGCTTGCTTGCAAGCCGGTGGCGTCAGGGCCTTCCCGCCCTCCCCAGACGGGCCACGGGCTGTCTTTGGCGGTCACGCATCTGCCTGCGCTCGTGAGTCGAGCTTGACCGTGAACGCGGGAGCCATCTGCCGCAACCTCGGATCTGAACAATGGCTCCGTCCCTCTTCTGCCCCTGATTTGGTATTCTCGCAGCGGCGGTCTCCGTCACACCACAATCGAACTCGCCAAGTCTCGGCCACAGGCGCGTATCCGCACTGTACTACGTTACCACAGACACGAAATACTGAGACCATGTTCCAGCTCACGGACTCGCTCCTGCGTGGGGTCATGCACCACCGCCCTCAGTTCCCATTGGAGCTGTGTCAACCGCCGGCCTTCGAGCCCAAGAAGCTCGCGCTGGCCTTCCCGACACCCGAGTCGGACACCACGAGCATCGCGTCCTCGACGCCCAGTGAGGCCTCCACAGTCTCCACGCCCGTGCTGCGCGAGCGCATGAGTCTGAGCTTCATCACCAACCCCCACACGAGCGTCGACGTGCCACAATACCAACAACAGACACCCGACCTCCCACCCGTCATCTGCTCCAAGAAGAACTGCTACCGTACGGCCAACAGCCTCTTCGGCGCCTTCTGCGAGTTCCACAAGCCCAGTCGCCTCTGCAAAGTACCTGAGTGCCGTAAGTGCGCTAAGACCGGGGGCTTCTGTATCTCTCATGGAGGCGGTCGTCGGTGTCGCCACGAGAGCTGCGTCAAGAGCGCAAAGGAGGGCGGCTACTGTATCGCCCACGGCGGCGGCAAACGCTGTCGTGAGGACGGCTGCTCCAAGTCCGCGTTGGCTGGAGGCCTCTGCTCCGCCCACGGCGGTGGTAAGCGCTGCAGCGCGTCCGACTGCTCTAAGACGGCGCTTAAGGGCGGCCTCTGTATCGCTCACGGTGGCGGCCGGAGATGCGAAGTCGCCGACTGCACCAAGAGTGCGGTGGGTGGACATTTGTGCGTCTCGCACGGCGGTGGTCGACGCTGCCGAGAAGCTGGATGCAACAAGGGCGCCGTCCGTCGAGGCGTGTGCATCCGTCACGGCGCACGGCAAGATTAGGGGACAGTATTTACCCGATAGTTATAAGGTCAGGCAAAGGCTAGCTTAGGGGCCGCGCCTCATGTAAATGCATCCAAGTGAGACTGTAAATTCCCCCATTTAATCGTGCAGACACCACCGCTTAGAATGAGCGGGTAAGAATAGGGTCGGTGACCGTCGCTTTTTCGTGACGCACGGATGTATTCCACGGGCCGTGATTGAATTGAATCCCCAGCTGCTCCGGACGTCGGGACCCGACATTCGAATCATTCACAGACTGTGATTCACAGTGTGAACGACCCTTGTGGTTGTCGGGCCCCCAGCTGCTGGGTGTCGGCGCCTACTTGGGGCTGACTCAGTCAGCTCGCCCATGCCAGAGAGCGCGCGCACCCACATCTCGAGAGGTCTTCTTCTTCTGTACGCATCCGTACGTCGGCGGATGCAGAGATCGCCACGCGGGCTTTGCCTCCACCTTCAGCCGACGGAGTCCGTCGACACGGACCACCGTCCCGCACGGCGTGCGGGACTCCCGCCGCGGGACACAACGACGAAAGACCATCTGGTGCCCGTAAACACCGCCGCCAGATCGTTCACCTGCACACAGAAAAACTCGCGAAAAAACGCGATTCTTTTGGCGTCGATGAATGCAATGAGCGTGGCCATCACGCGGAATTAATTAAGGCGCTCGCTCGCTAACTGCAGTACTGCATCCACACAGTAATTACCTTCCTTTGCCGCTATCGCTTGCGCCCTGTAGATGCTACGGATAACGTGCATACACATTCGTTCACCTTACATCCTGGTACAGTACAGTCATGTCCTCCCTTACGACCACAAAAATCCAAATCCCTTGCGTTCCCGTTGTTCTCTCTGGTCACTGTTTCGAGGGAGTCGCGAGAAATGATTCGCATTGATCGAAACGCCGCGAAGATGGCGAGCGCTGCGATGGTCGTGTACTGCTTCGACACGCTGCAGCAGCACTTCGACGGCGGCACGGAGCCCACGCCCTGCTTCGACGTGCAGCAGGAATAGTACGCGCCGCTCTCTCACTCCCCCCTCGACTCTATAGCCAGCAAACCATGTCGCTACTAAGACGTCCCTTTTGCTCTTGTGCTCTTGTGTCTGCCTGTCCAGTCCGCTGTTCGTGACGTGGGAGATCGAGGAGCAGGGCGGCACCCACCTGCGCGGCTGCATCGGTACGCTGGCGCCCACGCGGCTGCGCAACCTGCGCGACTTCACGTTCAAGAGCGCGCTGCGCGACCACCGATTCGATCCCATCGGACCGCAGGAGCTGCACCGCCTGCACTGCTCCGTGTCGCTGCTCATCGACTACCAGGACGCCGAGAGCTACGACGACTGGGAGGTCGGTCGGCGCTGCAGCTCTATCTCTCTGTCTTCTTGTAGCCTCCCTGACCGCGTTGCTGTGAGCAGATCGGCACGCACGGGATCATCATCGACTTCAGCGACTCGCGCGGCAACGAGTACAGCGGCACGTACCTGCCGCAGGTGGCTCGGGAGCAGAGCTGGACGCACATTGAGACCGTCACGTCTCTGATGAGGAAGGCGGGGTACCGCCGCAGCGTCACGCAGGACATGCTGAAAGCCGTCAAGGTCACGCGCTACCGCAGCTCGATCCACAAGCTCACGTACCATCAGTACCTCTCCCTTAAACAAGAGATATTGAACGGTGCGTGAGCTTCTCGGGATGCTCTGTGCTGTCTGGATTCACGTGGTGCATGTTAGTTGGATGTTCGTAGTTTTTTTTTCATGTTCCAGAGCATCGTTCACTTTTTTATTGGTTGCTCGTGTCGGTTTGCACCCTATTGATGGGGTTCTCTTTCACTGTTCATCTAAGACGCATTAGTGTCCTCACTTGTCATGGGTAAGGAGCACTTGTTCCCACCTCTGTAGCCGATGCTTAGCTTCCAGCATCGGCATTTCGCTGCGCTAGGCGCTCCCGGTAATCGTCGTGAACCTGCTTGATGAGGCTCTCGCCACCGAGGAGCGGGTCGTAGTTGGAATCGTCCTCGCTACCAGTGTAATTGGCATCCTCGCCTCCATGGTGGTCTATGAGATAGGCGTCATCTTCCAGCTCGAGCCCCTGCAGCCCAGCCTTCACTGAGCCTTCCGCTTCATCCCCCTTGTCGCGACGAGCAGGAGTGGCTGCGTGCTGGCGCTTGCTCTTGGCAGAGGCCGTGTACTGACCTGCAAGACGTGAGTACACATCGGTCTGCGGCGCTGGAGGAGGCATCATACTGAACGCGCCACTGCCTGGAGCTGCGGCGAGTTCATTGTCGTCACTGCTGTAGTCACGCGGACGGTCTGTCGTTACGTAGGACATCGGCTGCCGCAATCCAGACGAGCTGACGTACTGCTCCGACTCATTCTCTCGTTTCATGTTAGCAAGCACCTCCAAAACCGAATTGCTCTTCAACGAAGGCGGGTTCTTGAAGCCTCCGGGGGTTCCAACAAACTGCTCCGTCGGAGTATTTGCAGAGCGCTTAAGCTGTCCCTTGTCTTTCAAGCGCCTTGAACGATTACGCTCCGAGCGGCTCTGAAGAATTTCACGCTTTGAGGCACTTTCCCGCACGCGGTTCTTGTGAATTCCCGTGAAGTTCGTCGGGTTGGACAGACGCGAGAAGATGGAGTTAGTTGTGGACGAAGAATCGTCGCTACCCATGTGGGGCGAGTCTTCCTTGGTTCCGTCGTCGCCTCCATCATCTCCATGAACCTCGTTCTCTTCATTTCCGTGGCGGGGCTGCGAAATGCGACTCTTTTGCGATGATACCGACGTAAATTCCGTGCTACCACCCACGTTCTCCAGCTCCATTCTAAACCGGCGCCGGTCTTGCCCGAATGAGCGAGAAGACTGAGCATTTTCATCTTCATCACTTCGCATAGGGACATCTTCGCTGCCGTCATGCTCGCGGTCATCCTCGTTATCGTCGGTGCCCATTTCTTCATCGTCGTCCAACTCGTTTGCCCACGAGGCCGGCCCAGATTGTGCCTGCTGCGATACTGCACTGAACTTGTTCGGTGCCGAGACAGGAATACGTGAGCGGCGTGGAGTCTGGCTCGCCCCCACAGCCACCTTGCTCAACTTTTTCAATTTTGTTTCCAAGTACCGAACACGTTCTCTGCTCGCAGCAAGATCTTCCTGTTCCTGTTGAAGCCTAGCTTCCATCGACAGCTTTTCTTGATCAGTCGTCCGCGAAATAGTTTCCAGCTCTTCGCATTTCTTTCGTAGCACGGAATTTCTCTCTTCGGAGACAGACAACAGGATGCGGCTGCGCTCGTCTAGTGGTTCATGCGCAGGTGAAGACTCGTCGTCATTCATTCCACCGTTTACCACGCGTTGCAATGACTCCTCGTAACTCTGCTTGATCTGCATAGTTTTCTCTCGTTCCTGCTCAAGATGGCGGACAAGCTCTTCCATCTCGACGTGCTGCTTGGCAAGCTCTTGCTCCTTACGCTGGTCTTGTTTCTTCACGTCAACTGCCATGCTGAAGAGCATTTTCAGGAGCGTCCGCGCCTCAGGCAATGACTGCGTCGTCTCAATTTTGGCCAACGCGTTGCCTCCATCCACAATTCGTACATCATCTGAAATCTCCGAAATTTTCTCTTCCTTATACTCCAGTTGCGCGTGGCAGGCCTCGATGCGCTCCTCCAAGTCATAGAGTAATTGCTCCTCAGCAGGCGTCAGCTGCTGCTCCTGCCGCCCGCTATTGCGTCGACTCAGCGGCGAGTTTTGCATAGGCGAGGTAAGCACGTCTCGAATATTCGTCTGAGAAGAAATAGAGCTCTTCACCTCCTTTTCGAGCTTATCACGCTGGGCATACAGCGCCTCCATCTCTTTCGCCACAGCCTCTCTCTCTCTTTGCAATTGCTCCAGCTTTTGCTGCTCCTCTGCACGCTTCTTCACCTCTTCGGACAACCACTTCGCATCACGATCAGCACGATTCGCTCCGGCATTTTTCTTACGACCATGAGTGGCATTCATTTTCCTGGCCTGGGCGGTCAATTGTTGCTGGTGTTTGAGTCGTTGCTTCGCAGCCGATACCTCTTCCATTTTGCGTTTCAGCACCCGCTCCTGGGCATCCTTCTGCGACCCCAACCGCTGGATTTGCTGCTTGTCACGCTGCTGACTGCGCTTGAGACTCATGATTTCACGGCGACGCTGCTTAGCCTCTTCTTCATAGCGCTTTCTCTCCTCTTGCATTTTCTTGACCAAATCCACCTTTTGGCGCTTCATGTTACTGATCTCCGAGTTCAGTACGCGTAGCTGCGTCTCATTCTTTTTCTTCTGGTTCATAAAACGATTGATATCGTTCTGCTTTTTACGCAGGGCCTGAAGCTCTTCCTCTTTCACTTTCAGATCTCGCGACAGCTTCGCTAGTCGTACGTTTCCACCTGATGTATCACCTTCGGCAGCAGCCTTCTTTTCAATCTGCTGGATCTCATCAACAAGGTGATCGCGGTCCACCTGGGCTGCGCGGACCTCTTCCACCATTTCTGCCATCTTCTGCTCGTAGAAGCTCTTCATTCGATCGTAGTTTTCTTGGGCCTGGCGGATATTCTGGACAAGCTGCTCCTTCAGGGAAATGTCATGGGCAAGATCCTGGACTGACTCACCAAGGTGGCGTTGACGACATTGGAACACACGCATACGATCGGCCTCCTCTTGATTTTCCTCCTCAACTTCCATGCCGTCTGCAGAACCATTGCCTTCAGCTCCGCTACCGTCGCTATCGGCACCAACATCATCACCGCTTTCTCCCCCTTTCAACTTATTAAGAAGTGCAGTTTCCCTTTCAATCTCCTTTTCGGCTCGTTCGAGCAGCTCATTACCCACCTTTGTATCAACCTCCGCGAGTGACGGCAGAGCAAATGGTGAAGCAGGCTGCGGTCGGGCTCCGCTGCTGCCGCTACTAACAGACCCAGGGAAACTCATCACGGCATTGTCGCGCTCCCGCTCAGTCGCTCTAAGCTTTTCTTGCAACTCGCAAATAGTTCGCAACTGGTCTTTCAGAACATTGGACTTGGCTTCTCGTTCCTCCGGCGATATAGAACTCCCACCCGCGCTTTCTTCAACGCACAGTCTCAAGTAATCGCGTTCTGCTTGAGCAGCAATCATCTCTTCCTTTAAGTGGTCGAGCTGGGTTTTACCACGCTTTAGTTCAGCCGTCAGTCGACCCACCTCGTTTTCAGCGTTCTCAGCGCGTGTTCGAAGATTGCCGAACGAGTCGAAGTCGCTCGCCATTCCAATGAAGTTCGTCCCAACAGTTTCCATCTTCAGTTCGCTTTCCGAAAGCCCCGGATTGCGGAGCCGATGCACCTCCATCTGAAGCATCTGCACCTGACGACGAAGTTCCATAGTCATTGCCGACGCCTCATCACGGTTGACAACGGGCTTGTTCTGGATGTTCCTAGCTCGATTAGCATACTTGAGTGCATTGAGGGTCTCCTCGAAGTTGACATCGGCAGGGCTCACACACGTAAGCATGAGCGTCCGGCTGTTACCACCTAACGAATCCTGAAGCATGCGCGTCAGCTTCGAGTCACGATAAGGGACGTGCACCTTCCCTCTCTTCTTGTCGTCACCCAACGCGCTGATAACATTACCAAGTGCAAGAAGTCCCTTGTTGATGTCGATGCCTTCTTTCAGCCGTTTACCCTCCGCTTGAGTCCGCTTCTGACGCTCGGAACCAGCCAGATCCACGAAGTTAAAGTACGAGTTTCTCGTCTCGTAGTCTCCTTCCTGCATCTCATTGCCATCAGCAGGTGGTTCACCAATAGGGATATGCTGCACCATTGTGACCGTGAAAATAGCATGAGACCGACTCGAGTGCGCGTTCATGAGCGTGCTGCCCGTCGTACGACAGAGTGTGCCCCTCTCCAGCAGCCGCATGCACTCGTCCGAGTCCACGACCTCCACCTCGGACGCGCCTGTGACCTGCACCTCTCCGTTCTCCGCCTCCCTTAGACTGACTTTGCTCTCGCCCGACGAGTCCCCGAGCGTCACGAGCAGGTCGTGGATCTCCTCGCCGTAGATCTCCAGGAAGCGGATCTTGAGCACCGTCTTGAAGTGCGGCTTCTCCTGCGTCTTGGCGTCGATCTGGTCGAACATGTAGCTGATGACGCGCGGGATGATGCCGTAGTCCTCGGGCGGGATGTGCACCGAGCTGCCGCTGCCCATGGTGTACGTCTTGCCCGAGCCCGTCTGGCCGTAGGCGAAGATGGTCGAGTTGTAGCCGTCGAACGTGGCGTTGATCAGCGGGTCCACGCAGCGCCAGATGTCGCTCTGCTGCGCGTACTTGCCGAACACGTAGTCGTACGTGAAGGCGCGGTTCTTGCCCATGACGATCTGGTTCTCCTCCTCCAGCACGGACACGCACTCGTCGCAGCGCTCGACCTTCTCGCGCCCGATGAGCGGCCGGATGCGCACGGCCACGCGCACGGAGGAGCCGTCGTCGTCTGCCATGGAGCGAGAGAGGGAGGGGTGTCACGCTGGACGAAGGCTCCACGCTTTTTGCCAACAAAGTGCACTTGTGCAAAATGCAGTGGATCGAAAAAACAAAAACACTTGTTGTGATATTTACTACGGGTATCGGCGAGACCATGACGGGATCCGTATGCAAACCTGGCGGAATTCAACCAATCAAATGTGACTGGTACAGCCTAAGAGGACCACCTGATGTACCACTTCAAGTGGCACGTCAGCTTCAACTTGCGCGCATGGCCAACGTTTTGCTACCGGTAGCCTACTCGTCGTCGTCGCCGAAGAGGCTGTTGAAAAGGCTCATGACGCCGCCGCCACTTGATTCCTGCGATTCAGCAGCGGGGACGTCGTCAAATTCACTCCCGTTAGCCGAGTCTTCGCCGCTGCCGCCATAGATATCGTCGTCCTTGGCGTCCCAGTCATCTTCAGCACTCTCAGAGCTAAAACCTTCGTCTCCGCCAACGTCAGTCGCAACACCCGCAGCTTCATCGGCTGCGCCGGGACTCGCACTTTGGTCACCGCCGCCACCCATCATAAACGGGAGCATCATACCGCCTGCCCCGCCGTGGGGGATTCGAGAGGCCATTTCACCGACAACGCGGTCAAACGGCAGGCTCTGCAGGTAGATTTTACCGGGACCAGTGAGCGTCGTCACGAACAGACCCTCTCCACCGAATAGCACGTTCTTCGCTCCCTTCATCATGGTTATGTCGTAGTGCACGCTGGGCTCGAACGCAACAAGACAGCCACTCGAAATTCGGAGCACCTCACCCGGCTGCAACTCGCGCTCAATCAACGTTCCCGAGGCACGAACAAGCACATCGCCACTTCCCGTCAGCCGCTGCAGGATAAATCCCTCGCCTCCGAAGAAGCCGACGCCGAATTTCTTGGCAAACTCCTACAAAATGACAAAATGGTACTTTAAGTATGGGTTAACCCGCCAAGTTGGAAGCCACTACGAACCATTTCGATGTTGACGGTATCCGATCCGCACAAAAATGCCCCCTTCTGACAGATAATAGACTCGCCAAGGAAGTCGCTCAGGCGGAGATGGACAATCTTGCTCGGAAAGCTCGTGCCAAGCGCCACTTTTCCTTTTCCGCTGCCGTGGTAAGTGAAGCGCGACACGAAGAAGTTTTCTCCAGTCATCATACTGTCGACGTAGCAGCACCGCGAATACATGTTAGACCGAGGATCAACAGACCTGGAGCGAACAAGGCAGATAATTGGCGTACCGCTTCATGCCTTCGCCCAAACCTCCAGCGGTAGTCGTCTCCATCTCCACACCTTCCGTCATGTAAATCATGGCACCCGTCTCCGCACGCAAGCATTGCTCAGGCTCAAGCTCTATCTGCAGAATAGCCGCAGAACAAGTCGGAGTTAGATCGTGTGGCGAAGACACCGAGCCAGTGACTTTGTCGTACGTGCACGACTTGCGAATCGTGACCCTCGACGGAAATTGCCGTGTCAAAGTTGATGGGGACGAACACTTCGTTGCCCGTGCTCTCGTGGTGGCGCAGGGTGGTCGCCGCCGTCTCCTGGCTCTCGTCCTTCTTCGGCTCGGGCTCCGTGGGCTTCGCTGCAGCCATTTCTTGCGGACTCACACCCGGAAGGTGGCGCACAGTCTTGCGCATGTCCTTGTTGTAGTAAACCGTTTCTCCTGCTCAATCAGCAGCAGCAGCAGAAACCACGCATCAGTGCTGAAAGAAAATCATGGTATGCTACGAGTCTCTTTTTGCAGATGATTGTGGACTACCGCACGCACCATTCCTGCGTCTGATGGCCTCCCAACCGTCGGGCAAGGCCGACGAGAAGACTCTGGTCTGGCGCAGTCGCGCAAAGCGTGCCGCCGGTGCCGCCTTGGGCACGTATCGGAGAAGCGCGCGTCGCAGCATTGGAATCGTGTCTCGACAATGAAGGAATGAATGCGGCGGATATGCATGCTCTCAATAGTGGACTCTTTGTCGTGTGGCGCACACCACGACCGACCGTCATCAGCTCCCGCCGGTCTCACCTGCCTGCAGTGCCGGCTGCACAGGGAAGCGGTGGTCTGCAGAGCTCGCGGTTGTGCAACGCGCATCCCATGGGCGTGTGGCGACGTATAAATATCTGTTGCGTGCGCAAAACTTAGCACTCCCCCGTGCCAGAAGGGCTCCATGGCTCATGGCTGCGGATTTGGACCCACTGCCGGCTGCGACGGTGCGCCATCCGCGTGCTGCCGTTGCAGTTGTCTGCATCACGGAGCTAACTTTAGAGGCCGGGCGAAGACGCCCTGCTTCGAGATTGGCGTGGAGCAAGGGCAACGAGGGCAACCTGGGAAGCGGCGTCCGTTACGCGCGCTTTTTCAAACGCGAAACCGCTTTCCACGTTTGGCTCGGTAATTTACGCAGCCGCATTGCGAAAATTACGGGTTCCTACCGTAACATTCGCGGTAGGCATGCAATAAACGGGCGTGCGGCCAGCAGTTTCACCCCTCCCTGGTTTTAAGCCAAAATACATGGAAGATTCGTCGTGCCACCCGCCCCGAAATTCAAACCAGCCAGTGGTTTCGGATCTGCCGGCCTGTCCACGCGCTTATACTTTAAGTTTGTATAGATAAGGAGTGATGGTAACCGCCGTTTTGAAACGGCGCGAAGCCCAAATTTGACGCCAGCGGTAATTTTTCCCGCGCGTCCCCACGCGGCCGGCGCAACGCACTCCTGCTTCATTCGCCAAAAGTCCGAATTCTCCTCAGAGCCCGCGCCAGCCAGCCAAGAGCCGCCGCAGGACCCCCGCCGCGCCCGTACAGCAACAGGTACAGCCCCTGCCTCCTGCCTGCGTCTCCCCCCTTGGCCTTCCCTTCGGCCATCCCCCCTGGGGAGTCTTCCTCCCCCTCCCCTCTCGCTGCAGTGCCAGACGGAGAGCCATACGAAGGGTGAAAGGGGGGAAGGGACGTCCCGCGATCTTTTTTCCTTTGTCTTTGCTGACGCTCGCTCGTTGCCTCGTTCTGACAGACCAGCGACAACATGAGAGAGCTCGTTCACATCCAGGGTGGCCAGTGCGGTAACCAGATCGGCGCCAAGTTCTGGGAGGTCATCTCCGACGAGCACGGCGTGGACCCCACGGGCTCCTACCACGGCGACTCGGACCTGCAGCTGGAGCGCATCAACGTGTACTACAACGAGGCCACGGGCGGCCGCTACGTGCCCCGCGCCATCCTCATGGACCTGGAGCCCGGCACCATGGACTCGGTGCGCGCCGGCCCCTACGGCCAGCTCTTCCGCCCGGACAACTTCGTGTTCGGCCAGACGGGCGCCGGTAACAACTGGGCCAAGGGACACTACACGGAGGGTGCCGAGCTCATCGACTCGGTGCTGGACGTCGTCCGTAAGGAGGCGGAGAGCTGTGACTGCCTGCAGGGTTTCCAGATCACGCACTCGCTTGGTGGCGGTACCGGTTCCGGTATGGGTACGCTTCTTATCTCCAAGATCCGTGAGGAGTACCCGGACCGTATCATGTGCACGTACTCGGTCTGCCCGTCGCCCAAGGTGTCGGACACGGTCGTCGAGCCCTACAACGCCACGCTGTCCGTGCACCAGCTTGTCGAGAACGCCGATGAGGTCATGTGCCTGGATAACGAGGCCCTGTACGACATTTGCTTCCGTACGCTCAAGCTCACGACCCCCACGTACGGTGACCTGAACCACCTGGTGTGCGCCGCCATGTCCGGTATCACCACGTGCCTCCGTTTCCCCGGCCAGCTGAACTCGGACCTGCGTAAGCTTGCCGTGAACCTGATCCCGTTCCCGCGTCTCCACTTCTTCATGATCGGTTTCGCCCCGCTGACGTCGCGTGGCTCGCAGCAGTACCGTGCCCTGACGGTGCCCGAGCTGACGCAGCAGCAGTTCGATGCTAAGAACATGATGTGCGCCGCTGACCCTCGCCACGGCCGCTATTTAACTGCCGCGTGTATGTTCCGCGGACGTATGAGCACGAAGGAGGTTGATGAGCAGATGCTCAACGTGCAGAACAAGAACTCGTCGTACTTCGTCGAGTGGATCCCCAACAACATCAAGGCTAGCGTGTGTGACATCCCGCCCAAGGGACTGAAGATGAGCACCACGTTCATCGGTAACTCGACCGCTATCCAGGAGATGTTCAAGCGCGTGTCCGAACAGTTCACGGCTATGTTCCGTCGTAAGGCTTTCTTGCACTGGTACACGGGTGAGGGTATGGACGAGATGGAGTTCACGGAGGCCGAGTCCAACATGAACGATCTTGTGTCTGAGTACCAGCAGTACCAGGACGCTACCGCAGAGGAGGAGGGCGAGTTCGACGAGGACGAGGAAATGGATGAGATGATGTAGACGCGTCGTAGTAGTTACGACCCTCCTTGCTGATCGCCTTTGTTCAACTCGTGACTAGTTTAGCCATCTACAACTCAGAGAGAGGTTAGTGGCTCGGCATTTACAGAACAGAGATCTTATTACCTTTCTTGCCTTCGCTGCGTTAAATCATGATGCCTCCCACTTGCGAAATACCTGCACTTCAAGCTCTATGTAGCCATCTGACGTCATCGATATCACGTGTCTCCGATCTATTTCGGTGGTAAGGTTGAAGTTGACCTCAAGGTGCAGTCGGTCCTTACCGCGGTCATACAGCTCAAGCCGCGATGCGCCGGAGCACGGGAATGCCCTCTTCAGGCCACGATGGACCTGGAGTCCTCCCTTCCAGAATGACCGCTTCGCAGATACGCTGCGTGGGGATCCCCCGGGCCTCGTACCCGCCCTTCCGCGAGTCCTTCTTCTTCGACCCACGCGCCAACACGGCACTCAAAAAGGGTGGGCGGCCACCGGACCGACAGGTGTACGCACGTGACTCAAGACGCATGTGGACGACTCAGGGCCCCAACATCGACTCGCGTCTGCCAAAGACGACGGTGCAGCCGGGCACCGCCTTCCGCAACGAATGCCTCAGTGCCGACCAACTCTACAGCTCCAACCGAAACTCGCTGGGATATGACGTCCATCGTACGAACCAAGCTATTCGATGCATGCAATTAACCCACCTTGCTCACTGTCAATTACTACTGTGGCATCAGGCTCCTTGCGGGGCACTAGTTTGTGCAGTACCACCAAGCGCTTTGCACAGGTACAAATGCATCGGTTAACGTGGTGTTTTACACAACGAGATCTCATTGTTGTTTATGCAGAAAACTTCTACACCCGAGTGTGTAGGGCCCGGGTCTTATGACGTAATGAAGAAGCCGAAAGGACTGCTTACAGACCCACCGCCGCCTAAACAAGGCGTAAGTGCTCTGTATTGTCAACTTTTGATTTCGCTTTTGTTCATGTTTTTTTGCACTATCAACACATTCAGGATGTTACTGCGCCTGATCGACTTGGTCAATGGGGTGGACGTCCTGACTCGCGGTCAATGGATTCCGCTGGCGAGTGGAAACATACGTCTGAAATACCGTCCGTGACGAAGTTTTCATTCCGGAAGGCGCGTGCATCCACGTGGATTGAGCAGGTTGAACAGCGGCAGCGGAGAGAAGACCCACTAGCACGACGCAAACCAAAGTTTAATGCAATGATCGCCCCTGAGCAGCGACTTCCTCACTATTTGCAAGGAACAAGTAACCCGGTCTACACGCATACGCCTGCCAACTTTAAAGCTGGCCCCCATTCAGCCCCTGAACCGGTTCGACCATTGGTTGTGTCACTCTACCCGCATTCGATGAACGATGACAGTCAATCAGTGTGAAATAGGCATTCAGCTCTATGCAAGTGACCACAAAATAACATTGTATTAAATCTTCAATCGTCCATCATACCGCAAAACGATCTGGTTCGTACTAGCAGGGGTGGGGACGATCCTTCACCACCTGACGTGGCAAGCCGATCGGAATGGCGCCGACTACTTAGCGGGACTTCAAGACGCTTAGACAGCGGAGAATTGTTGGAAGGGAGAAGACAGCTTCGAAGTTGATCGAGGGCGCAAACGTCAGCTGTATTCACCAGACGAATCTCCTGTAGATATCTCGAAATGACATCGTCCTTTACTGTCGCGTGATCCGGCGCCAAGAAATACGTCCGAGTGATGTCGTTTTCACTGATCTGCACGTGCTCAGTTCTCTCATCAACGCGAAATTCTGGGTAATCACGAAGGAGGGCGTACGTAGCTTCGGACACCTGAATGCGGCCTGGAACTCCTCGGGACTCCATGAGATTTGCGATGACAGTGTGTCTACCCCAAATGAGATAGCGTGGTTTCTTTATCCCAACAACGCCTCCCACAACACTGCCGGTGTGAATACCAATGCGCATCTGCAATTCCACATTCTCCTCTTTACAGAAACGTTCGATCTCACGCAGCATTTCCACAGCGAAGGCAGCAATCGCTGCAGCGTGGTGCTTGGTGCTTTTATGACTAGGCAGCCCGCCCACAACAATAAAGGCATCTCCGACGGTGTCCATTTTGTATACACCCAAGTCGTCAAGGTGGCGATCAAAGCCTGAGTAGATTTTGTTCAGCATCACACAGATGGCTTGTGGGTCGAGCTTCGATCCCAGTGGCGTAAAACCCACCATGTCGGAGTATAGCAGAGTTACTTCTGCCAGTTCATCCACAATGGTCGACTGCTGCATGAGAGCCTCGGCGTATTGTTTCGATGGCAGCATGTTGGTTAGCAAGTCCTCGCACTTTTGCCTTTCCAGCTGAAGTGTACACTTCAACAAGAAATCGTGCCGTAAACCAAGCTCTCTCTTGTATCCGAAGTGTACAGCGATCCACGCTATCGTGAATAATAGGTAAAAACTCTCGAGCATGTCCGCCCACGGCTCAGCACGTCGCAGCGATGAACATATTACATACACCACGAAACCCCATGCATTTACCAATCCCGCGTTGCGGAAGCGCAGTCTCATCGTGAGCCCAACAATCACAGCGTGGAGTAAATTTCCATCCAAAAAGGTAATTTTCTGCTGCCCCCTCGGTTGTGAGTCTTTGAAAGAAGAAGTATCAGATGCTGCAAGTAGCTGGATGTTCAAGGCCAAAATAAATACTAGCCCTGTTCCAGTACCCCACCTTTCCTTCAGCTTAGCAAGGTGTGGGTACTTCTGCAGTAGCTTCACAGTTGTCAGCAGCAGGACAATCGTGACGCCATAAATGGTGTACGCTCTCGTGTTTCGAGCGGCCCTGTTCGGGTATATGTCCGTGCCGTAGGCCCTGTAAATAATGGTAACCAGTAGGTAGACGGAACACATGCGTAATGACATGCAGAACTGCGGTGTGCTGTCACGATTGTGCTCGATGCGAAAAGCTCTCTCCATCTCACTCGCGGTGTTGTTCACACTTTGAATATGTCGTGGGCCTCTGACACTCATAGCTTGAGGTTGAGGATTCGAAGTGGTTGCAGCAAAGTTGTTGTCGGGTGCTACTTGTGCTCGCAATGGGTTTGCAGCAAGTTTAATCCAATTAGTTTTGCCACCCGTTGAGCGTTTTCGATGAAAGTCTAATGTTAAGCGCTGAATCTCGACATCCTTCATGCAGCTCAGATAATCATCACTCCGGTGATGAAGTGGCGACTTATACTCAAGATCCTTGGCGCGAATGGACTCTTCCACAGCAGTCTCGAACTCGCTATATACGCCAGGGTATGATGAGAATCTGTCGGAGCACGATGGTGCACCGCTCTTGCCTTCAAGCCAAAATAGCCGAACCATACCTTTACCTTTGAGGTTCATCATGCCTCGCTCCGAAATGATGAAGGTTCCGGTACGAGCGAGAAGCTGACGAGAGCGATCACTAATTTGGATCTTGCCAGCACAGCCTGAAGAGCAAATTCGGGAGGACGTATTTACTGTGTCGCCAAAGAGATGGTAACTATAAGTCTTGCTTCCAACTACGCCCGCAACCACAGGACCAGAATGAATACCGATTTGCAGTTGAATCTCCACCCCGTTGAAGCTCCAGGATTCTTTTTCGCAGATACGCATCATCGTCAAAGCCATATCTGCAATTTTTTCGCAATGAAACGGGTCACGCTGCGGGACGCCAGCCGCACACATATAAGTTTCGGCAATAGCCTCAACTTTATAGACCCCTTGCGCGTCTGTAGCTCGGTCGAAGCAAAACACGATGCGGTTCATAAGCTGCACAAGTTCAATGGCTGATGCGTGTTTCGAAAGTGCTTGGAAGTTGCTCACGTAGCAAAACAGAATTGAGACTTCGTCATAGCTTTCAGCTAACCCATCAGTGCGGTTATCCTTCAAACGCTCTTTAATGTGCACGGGCAGCATTGTCTCCAGTAAATCATCACGACGTTTGCGCTCTTCATCAACCCTTAGCCGCTCCACAAACTCCTGGCGCACGTATCTCTCGCTGTGATAAGCCGTAAGTATACAGAATGCTATCATGGCGAGGTTTGTAGTGGCATCTAAATCGTTCCACACGCATGCATGGCAAAAAATCACTGCAAACAGCCCCTTAGCCAACATGTGCCATGACGCACATATCGACGCCACCGTGAAGCGCATGCCGCTTGCAATGTAGATGATGAGAATAAATATTAAATTCATCGCCCGAACACTCTTTTGTGAGGCGAAAAGCGTAAGTTCTTCGTTTCCACTTGCGCCTGCTTCCACTTCTTCTTCCTCCGTGCAACTCACCAAAAATATGAAACGCGGGAGCTGATGCAGGAGATCTAATAGCGCATAGTGTGTGAGCAACAGTCGGTCGAAATATCGACGGAACCAGCTAGTATACGTTGCAGCTTGAAACATAAGTGACCAAACGATGATAGCGATGCGTGACACGAACACGAAGTTGCGCAGCAATTGAGTTTGTGTGAGATACTGCGCCACCAGCATTATCACATTAATCAGGCCCACGATCCGGTTTGCCATGCGCACCTTTTTGGTCACATACATATTGAAGTGTTTGCAAAAAGCTTCTTCCTGCACAGTATCACGAAAGCGCAGAGGGAATGTTTGCATCTCGACGTGCACCGAAGGGGGTTCCGTGGCGGAGGCGATTTCTGCGTTGAGTAGATTTCTCTCGCTTTGTCCTCCTGCCTCTTTAACTCGAATCGTACTTGCTTGCTCTGCACTGGTTCGTATAAAGTCACCGGGATGAATTTTGTGGCCAAACGCCACATCCGGGGAGAAGAGACTGTGAGAAGAGGAATGCTTCCTCGGGGTGTCATGGAAAATGGTGCCCACAGGTAAAAAATCTGTCGCCAATGGGTAGAGAATGCTCTGTCGATGAATACTTTTTCGTCTCTCGGAGGCAAAACTGGCCCTTTCAGTCGGCAGTTCAGGCTTAATTTGCCCATTCTCTTCCACTGGAGATGGCGGCGTTGCCTCGCGCTGCAATTCCTCGTCATGTCCATCCTCCATGCCGTTTTGAGATCGGCGACCGATCCAGCTTATTGTGCAGCCAGGGGTCCCAGCGATTCTCTATCGTGCGTTGCAGCGTGTTAAGATGGTCATGCACAGAGCTGGTTACAGAAGTCGACACTTGGATGGCGATGTGAGTCAAACGTCTGAATAGTGGCCGTTGCATTGCTGCTCACAGACGTCGTCCGCAAATCCGCAAATAGCCACGATAATGGAGTCTTACGAACCAAGCTGCTTCACACGACATATATAGAAGTTGCCAACATGAACTTGTCTCGACAACGTGAAATTGACGCAGTCATCGTCATCCCATACCTCACTGTCTTCGTCCACATTCACAGAGTTTAGTACCACACACTCAACACTGAAGACTCTCCAAAAACCAAAAAAAATCACACGCTCTACACTTCATTCCTCACTGCCGCCCCCTCCTCGCTCACACCTATATCCAACTACTTGGCAGCCTGCGGCTTGGGTCTCTTGGCCGGGTTGCGTCCCGGAATCTAAGCAACAAATAACGCGCAAATAACGCCTCAAGTTAGATCACCACGACAACCATAACAACCAATACACTAGCCAAGTGAAGCTGGGTGGTCCACCACTGACCAGAACGTCCGGGTTCGTGGGGTCCTTGACCCACGTGATGTTGCTGACGTTGGCGCTCTCCTTGAAGAGCAGCAGGAACTCGCCCACGCGTTCCACCTTGCCGCCCCATAAATACACGCGGTTGCTCTTGAGCACCAGCTGCGTGCCAGCCAATTGCAGGATGTCGCCCAGCCGCACGTGCAGCGCCGCCGTCTTGGGCAGCACGAGGCTCACACAGCCCGAGTCGTCGCCCACCAGCAGCGTGGCGTTGTTGCTGGCGTTCGCCTCGTCCTTGGCGTTGGACTCCAGCACGATCACCTTGACGTTGATCTCCTTGTTGCTCAGCGCTGGGGATAGGTCCTTCACGCGCGTCAGCGTCAGCGTCAGCTTCTTGGGCAGGCTGCGGCTCGACATGGCTTCCTTCCTGCTTCTTCGATACAACCTCTGCGCAATAGACACCACGTCTGTCATTGGTTGAAATAAAGTCAAGATTATATCCAATCAACGTAGAGCGACCGCTTGAAGAGGCAGTCCGCAATATGAAGCGCATTTTCCAGCGGCGGGTGCGCAGCCCCTCGGCGTCGTCCCCGTCCGAGAGCCCGACGCACAGGAACGCGCAGACGTCGCTGCTGTCTCCTCGGCGATCCGCTTCTGCATATGCCAAGGGTTCTGCGGGCAGGAACGGCCCAGAATTGACGGAGAATCGAGCTGATCCCGTGGCCGTTGGGAGCGACGCTCTGCACCCTCAAGTGGAGGCGTTTGCGACGTCAGTACATGCCCAAGAGCGGCAGCAAGCACTCAGTTATATCCACAAGGCTCTGGTGACCGAGTTTCAAGCCTCGGAAGGCGCTGGGAGGCTACTGGACGCGCGAGATACCAACACTCTCGTCAGTGTGGGAGGCCAGCGACTGCGCAGCTGCTTCAGTCGCGCGCTGGAGCTCTTCAATGCCGGGAGACTCGACGGCAATGTTAATACTACGTTCCTATTGTCTACAGATAGTGGGGAGAGAGACCACGTGCTGCAACTGCTGCAGGTGCTGAGGGTCTTGCTCGTGAAAGGAGACAATGCTCAAGCTCTGCTGCTGGTTAGTGCGAGGATCCCGTCGACGCTGGTGAAAGTGACGAAAGCACTGAGTGATGCAGGAGAGACAGACAGTGTTGATGAGCTTGTGCAGGTGATTCTGGACGTGCTCGGGGTGTTGGTGACGTCGCCCGATGTGGTGCAGGAACTGAACGAGAGCAGCACGCTG
The DNA here is from genome assembly GCA_033557925.1 of Phytophthora x cambivora. Taxonomy (NCBI): domain Eukaryota; phylum Oomycota; class Peronosporomycetes; order Peronosporales; family Peronosporaceae; genus Phytophthora; species Phytophthora x cambivora. The sequence goes on along the minus strand of JAUCEB010000031.1, from coordinate 1,442,844 downwards.
CACCGGATTTTTCACTTGGCGTTCCACCAGGAAACTCTGCAGATGAATGTGGTGAAGGTAGTGGAAGCTTTGGTCCAGGGTCTACAGCAGAGCAGATGGAGATCTATGGTGAAATTACTATACGAGGAGCGGTGTTTAGGTGGCTTGATCCACAATGCCAACGGAGTTGGTGTGTTAGCCAAGGCCTTATCGGTCACAGCACTATCGCTGCGACGGGCATTTACGGCAGGGCTTCTGGATTTACACAGGCAGATGAACGCGGACCAACAGCGACACAAAATTATGACTACGTTCACGCAGCTGTTCGAGTTCCGACAGAAAGTAATATGCGCTGAAAATAATGATTCAACTACTGTTGAAGCTCCCCATATACACGACCAAGAGCTTGCGGATGCAGTTGCAGATCTATGCTCGTCAGGCAATGACAGCACTTTACAGCAAGGCAATATTTACCAGAACAAAGCATTTAAGCTGGCGATTGCTTCTATGGAGAACATGGTGGAAAAGTCTTTATTTAACCCCGAAGCATTTGGATTGCTTTCCGATATTCTTGCGTACTTACACCGAACTACAAAGACCGAAGAAGAACAGCGTTGGAACGATGAAGCCTACGACAAATTGATGGACGATCGCCAACGACTTGAGTGCCATTACCTCCAGAAGCTTGGTCAAATTATCGTGACGTGTCGGTTTGACTACGAATTTGTGAGTGTAAGTAAAGCAGTCTTCGGAGTTCAAACTACTGCAAAAAATACCCACGGCTAACTTGTGAAAACTGACTGATGGTTTGACACAGAACGCAAGATTTCTCGCACAGGCTATCGAAAAATTTGATGGTTATTCAGAAATGGCCCAACACACTATCATGTCAGTTCTATCTGCAATTGCTATCGAAGCCCGCGTAATTCCGTACGTTGAGCTCGCCTCAATCAACGCATTCATCCAAAAGGTGTGTACCTACGGCTGAAGGCATCTTTTTCGTGTTATGCACATTTACCAACTCCTAAAGTGGTATATCGTATTCAGGGCACGTTTGAAAGGCATTCCATCCATGCATTGCTCGCCTTCATCGCAAACCTCTTTCGGTTTGATGAATCCTACCATGAAGTGCTGTGCTCTGTCGGCCTCGTGAGTACTCTTGTGGCTCTCTTCCTCGATCAAACAAGTACCGTTTGCTCCGACGCAGGGTCAACACAGATCAGGGTGGAGTATCCAACCAGCTCAACATGCACCAGTCGAACGCCCAACGATTCAACTGGCATCGACGAGAAATTAATAATTTCGTTGTTAGCGTCACATTGTCATCAACGGGCGCGACGGCGCCGTCAGTGCTGTACGGCAATGGGGCGAACCGACTACATTGTTCTCATCGACATCATGAAACTTGTTGCTGACGGTGCTCAAAGTCATACTGTTGCCAGAGACGAACAATATTGTCAGCGTACACTGTGTGGTTTACCAATGCTGGAGTGTGTTTGCACATTGGCTGGAAACGCTTCTTTTCAACAAGAAGGTATTTCACTATGGGTATCAATTATACGGCTGTCATTACGGCTGCAGCTTGATGATGCGGTCCTTCGGAATGTGATTAACAGCTTTTTACAAGCCTTGCGATACGTAACTCTAGCGGTCTACTTCCCGGAGGATGGCGAGGTTACGCTGGCATTCCCGGGTAATGTGGAAGTGTTACAAGGGGCTCTTGCGTATCTTGAGGCACTAGTGCGCCCCAAATCAGCCTCTACGATGGCAACCGAGTATGGAATATCTAGTGAGCAAGGTACTTGGCTTGACGAGGCTTCGATGAGGGAACACTTTTTGGGGGCTTTGCTCGACTGTGACGTCATCTTATCGCTTTTGGGTATCATGTGTGCTGTGGCGAAAAAATGGAATGTTAGTGTTGAGGCTATAAGCACCTCTGATGCTGTTCCCGCCTCACATTTAGCTATGGTGCTGTCATTGCAATCCATTTTCTCGCTTGTAACGACTAGTTCAGAAGCTGAGCGACAATTCTGCAGGTACGCACTGTCATTATGATCCAACCACGCATTTGAACCTCACGCTTAACATTTTATTGTTTTTAGCTTTATTTCATTCGGCTCCTTCGGTGACTTGATCAGCAACTTCCTGACAAGGGCAAATGCACCCGCAGCATACAATGGCATTTTATCGAATGCAGCTTCTCTGGGCTATTTTTGCGTGCGTTACTGCGTTGGCTTCTCGCTCGGTGATTATGGACTGGTTTGCTTTGATAAACCATCTCATGCAATCGCCAAGCAAGAAAATGATCGAATTGTCCCTGAAGCATTACGTCATCCCCAATTTTTTGGCATCGGGATTCAGATATTGAGCCTGCATGCTGATGGTCTCGGTGTGGATAAAGCGCGCCAACTGATGAATGCGTTCCTGCGCATTGCAACGTTGTAAGTGGAATTGCGCGGATACTTGTGGCTCGCTTTGCACTCTGAAATTGATTTAACACTGTTTATGTTCATACGTTTTAATGAAGCTCCACCAACGCTCATCGTCTGGCCTCGGCTAACGCTCTGGAGGCCCTATTGAGGTCGTTTACAGCAAAACCTGCCAGTTCAAGTGAGTTAACGGAGTCTGAAAAAGGGCATCTGTCGCAAGCTCTTCTTTGGGAAAACAATCCATTCCATGAGTTGGCTGTTGCTCTTGTAGAAAGTGTTGCGCTCGCTAGCGTGTCATTGACAGCAGCAGACTATTGGGTTAAGATGGTGATGTGCTTTTGCCGTGATCGGTCACTGCAATTAAGAAAATCGAGAAAGAGGGAGCGATTGCGCTCGATCCTACAAAATCCAAGAGACTCCCGTGAGCCAGTTGGAGATGCTACTGCGTCGACGATAGCACCTGTATCAAGTTTGCTGAGGCTGTTCGTGAAATTAACTTCAGCTACATTTGAGCGCACTGAGGGTGCTCCTGCCGTTGAGTTTGACGTATCAAAAGATGGGTTTGGATGCCTACAAATACCCGATGTTAACGCCCGCGCGGCATCTTCGACCGATTCAGCATCATCGACTACGCCTTCTCTAGCAACCTTTTCTCACAATTCCAAGGTATGGCCGCCACCCGACGGATACTCAGTGATGGTATGGTTTCGTGTGGAATCATTTGAGCGCAAAGACGAGCGTGAAAAGCTATATCGTGAGTGTTTTCTGTCTAACACGTGTATTCATTGCCGAGACAAAGTACAGAACGAGTATGTATTGAAATGTTCCCACCGAGCATGCCGAGGATGCATTGAGGCACTTTTGAATTATGGGGGCGAGTGTGCCGTATGCAATCCGCCGATGTTTTATCTTTTCCGACTTCGTTCAGTTGATGGTAAGTCAGTTTCGGAAGCGTTCCTGAAAGGGGGAAAACTGTACATGAGAACAAGCTCAAACCGGGCGTCCGTCTACCAATTTACGCATACTCCCATCATGACAAGGCAGTGGCACCACGTCGTGTTTACTCATGCCAAACAGCGTTTCCAGTCCAGCATGGTGTCTTGTTATTTAAACGGAATTCTACAGGAAAATGTTAAGATATCATATCCATCCAGTATCACAGGTAGCCAGCCTTTAAGTGGGTTGGTAGGAATACCATCTCAAGCGCGCCGGTGTTCCAGTGCAAAATGGGCATTGGGGCCATTTTACTTGCTGGACCTACCCATTTCAGCACCGGTAGTAAATGCTGTATTCGCGGCGGGGCCATCATATGACAGATTATACTCTGGTGCAGCTGGAAACAACGAGATTGGGGTCACGTTTGATCATTTAAGCATACCAAACATGGTAATGCTTGACTCGTATATGTGGGACCCTGTTCGGTCGCTTATCGATTCCGTCGATGTGGAGCGTGGTGGACGTAACAAGCTTCTTCGCCGAAGTCTGTCGCTTGCTTCTACAGCATCAAGTACGGCTGCGGCCATTGTTCAGGATATCAAGTCAAGTGCTAATGTCTTTGCTCGCATTTCTAGCGCGGTACCGTTGATCCACATTCCTATTCCGTCTGAGCGAATTGTTGTGGCTTATTCTGCACGAAATGGGGTTGAGAAAGAGTTGCCTACTGTCCCCAGCAGTAAGCTTGATGGACGTCCAAGCGGCCATTTAATGGGAGGCGCTACATTGAGCAAGGCTGCGACTATGGCTGATGCCATGTTTAACATTACCAGTTCTGGGTGTCAAATTGCGTATGGGTTACTTGAAGAAGCCTCAACAGAAGAGGAAGTGGAGTTGGCTCTCGATCTCCTTTGGCTTTCTATGCGAAGTAATTATCGCAATATGATAGGGATGGAGAACGATCATGGATATGGCATCGTGAATTTTCTTTTGCATGAAAAGGCACAACTTTTGAACTCCAAGTGTCTTCAGGTTCTATTCCGAATTGTTGGGGTCGACATTGAACTTGAGATATCACATCAACGATGTCAGTTTGTGTTTGCAAAGGCACAATTGCATCGAGATAGTGTCATCCGTAATATGCAGGCGCTCCAGTATTTTATTCTGGACTACTCTCTCTGGCAAAAAGTACCAGACACTGGTACTGCTAAATTGCTCTTTTCAACCCTTTATACATGCTTAGCAGCTGATGACGAGTCAATTCGTGAGCGTAACAGAGCGCAGCTGCAGTCCGTGAGCTTCGTTCGGCAATTACTGTCCGTATTAATGGACCCGACGGTCACAGTCGATATTTTGCGAGTTATTGTGGACGTGGTATTAGTGTGCTTGACGAGCTCCGCGCGTGAATCAACCTTGGAGGCAAATTTCGCGGACGTGACTTGCTTCCTTGCCGGCACGCTGTCCCCGCGCTTTTATCAACACGAGAGTGAAGTTGGGGAAGAAGGAAACATCGTGGAGAAGGAGTGGAATTTGAGAGATGGCTTAAGTGAAGCTGAAAGAGTTGAGGAGTTCAAAACTAACGCACTTGCAAGTCCCACAGGCAGACTTTGCTTGAGTCCCCGAGGCTCCCGAATACATGGTAGTTTGTGGGATACAAAGGTGCAACGTGGACAGAACGCAAATTCAGGACAATCCAAATCAAGAGCACGTTTTACTTTACACCAGGCTAAAATCCAGGAGCTTCTACTGGAAGCTTTGCTAAAAGCGGTGCTGAAGCTTGAAGTTAAGGAAAACAAAGATCACGCGGACGACTTTGATGGCTCAGTTTCAGATATGAATGTCATCGGGTCCTCCAAAGCGGTCACTATTACGAGTGCCACAAGTGCCAGCGGTGGAGCATCTCGCTTGCAATTATCGAACTCTTCTCGGTTAATGGGATTTCGAAAGTATTTGGGGTGGCACTGGATCGAGTATTTTTTGTTTCCCGGCGATGAAACGGAGTTTTCACTTGGTGTGGCTCCAACTACTGTCACTGCAGCGCTTAAACTGCTGTGTACGTTACTTGGAAATGCACGATACGAAAGTATTTTCAAGAAAGAGGGTTATTATCGTCTATTGGCTCAAGGTTTGCCGTGCAGTCACACAGTATTCAGTCACTTTCCGGTGGATGGAGGTGCAAGAAGTTTCCCTTTCCAAAAGATGTGGTATGCTCTATTTGGGGCGCTATTAGGGGCAGCCATAGACAGCATGCCTCGTGAAATACGTTTCGAGAGTGAATACCTGTGCCAGGATTTTGAAGTCAACATCAAGCGAGATCAAGGTCTAAACTCTAACCTGCTAAATGTTATTATGATTCTGCTTCGCCGCCATTACAACGATCCTGTAGCAATGGTAAGTACCGTTGGGGATTCAGCTGCTGAAAATGTAGCAACTCCAGCGACAACGGTGAGCCAGGAATATTTTTCTGGGGACCACATTGGCGTCAATTCTCCTTCAGCAGTGCCAACCTTCTCTACCGGCGAAGGTGATGCCTATCACCTTGAAGTACTTGATTTTCTCCAGTACATATTTGAAAATATGCCAAGTTTGCACAGTTGGTTTCTCTCGGGAAGCGAAAAAATGCGGCTAGAGTTCATAGAAGAATTGACTCGATTAATTTTCGCAGCTGCAAGGGCATACTTGGTCGAGCAGTATTCGCACACTCAAGAATACATTATCAATGTGTTACAGGCTAGGCAAGTAGCCGTAACTGAGTATAATGTTGCGGTAGGTCAAGCTGAACTCGCAGAGGAAACAGCGGCGACTGACTCGAGTGGAAATGACCCATTCTTACATCATGCGGTTGCAGCGCGAGGGTTGCGGCTCTTAATCGCATTATTGATGAAGTTTTTACTTGATGCTCCAAACGGTCAGGACCTTGTGGAGGAGTTCATCGACGGTACGGCAAACTCATCGGTTATGCTGCCACCCCTACATAATGGTTTACTCGTGGGTTTTCAGAGCCTTGTCGTTATGGGTCTTCTGGATCACATTCGCGCAAAGTTTGAGGATGATGAAATATTGGTAAAGCACAAGCGCTTCGGGGTGAATGTGCGCGAGTTCGTAAAATTTGTGGTTGGAAAAATGCATTGTTGGCAGCGTGCACAACATGGCGATGGTTGTCCAGCAGTGTTTGCGTACTGTGGGAAAGCACACTTCATTGGTGGTCCATCTCGATTGTTGGAGCTTGTTCTCTATATTTTGGCTGAGGCAAATGTCGGACATGCTAGTGTTCATGGAGCGGGGCCTTCTTCATCAGCAGCACCACTGACGCTGGGAGGAATACTTTCTGAAACGCTGAGCAAAGGAAAGAAAAGGCGGCCACTTCGACAGCTGATGGGCCGTATGATGCGCTCAACAGAACTTGAAAATTTATTCTCAGAGTTGTTCTCCGCTTTAAACGCTGTGATTTTGCACGTCTTCCATGGCCGGGGTGCCGAGGTCGGGGATACCGAATTGGAAGCCATGCTCCAACTTATTCATCAACATCGGGAAGTTGTGTTCGACTCGCAATACAACCAAGACAAAGTGTTCCTGACATGTTTCTCCCGATATTTGCTTCAGTTACTCGCTGACTCCAGCGTTTGCCCACTTCAAGAAGTAGCAGTACAGCTCTGGATAGATCTTATCCTTCTTCAGCGCGCTTTTATGGCTGATTTACTGATCGTCGAGATTCGAAAAAGCGGAGCACCCCCATATTCAGTGAATTTGATGAAAAACGGTTTTGACGCTCTTCTGGAAATTACAGCAATATCTAATGGGACACAAGAACTCAGTATAGTGCAGTCACCATCCTTTGTCCGTTTTTTAAAATGGCTTAAAGTTGTTGGCCCGCCATTAAAGGAACTAGAGAGCAACCTCGACCGCGTGTATATCAACGTTGTGATGGAAACCAAGGAAACTGTGCACGATATATGGGTTACATGCCGCAAGAAAGCTGCGCATCGGAAAATTAAGTACGAAAAACAGTTCGACGCGCGGTGTGAATGGTTATTGTCGATGGAGAACGAATACGTTGAATCATTGCTGCGGACTCAACAAACTGAGTTCCGTCGCCAGCTGAAGTGGAGACAAGACCGCGTGGACCGCAAAAAGTTTATTGGGCGCCAATGGGAAAAGCTGAGACTAGAGTTCCAGCGAAACGCATTTGGATCACCCGCTGAAAGCGGTTCTAGTCCAAACGCTATTGAAAACGCATCAGTATCTATTGGTAATAATTCTGTACTGATGGCTGAGGTCGCAAACCGAAGTAGGTATGAGCTAGTCTCGACGACGTGTCACCAATTCTCATGGAGACTGGACTTTACAGAAGGTCCATACCGAATGCGTAAACGACTTTCACGAATGGTACAATCACCGGAAACTGTGCACATTTTGAGAGGCCAGCAATCATCGCCATCGGACTTGTATGGATCCAGCACCGTACTGCAAACACGAAATTGTTCTCCGGGGAAAATTAGCAGCGAGCTGCATCAACCTCGTCGTCGTTATTCGGAGTCAGATGCCACCTTACGCGTCACAACGTCGCCAAGGAAATTAGTGACGATAAAGCATCGCATGACACGGCAGAGATCCGATGAAAGTGTCCCAGTACAGCACCACTTTTTCGCCACAAAGAGAGCGCTAACCGCCAGCGCGTCGTTCTCTAAGGTGCTGCATTCAAGAGATCAGCTTCGGAAGGGGTCATTTGAAGCTTTATGTAAGAAATACGTGAAGAATGAGCGGCGTCCATCCCGACGTGAAAGCTGGAACTTTCATCGACTATTAACCCGTCAAGAAAGTCTGCGTAATGATGATGAAATTGCCGATGAAGTAGAGGAAGAGAGGGCTGGTGTAAACAGTGGTGTAGAAAGCTCTGCCATTTCTGAAAGCGCTGCAAGCTCCAGTACTGTGGTAATGGAAGAAGTTGTTGATGAAAAGCTTCGGCCACTTTTGATGCCCGGGGACGATATAACAGACATTTACGATTGCTTGCGAATCGATGGCATGGATTCTTGTCCAGGCGTCTTCTTGCTGTGCGATGATCACGTCTATATCATTGACAACTACCAGCGTCTGAATCAGCAAGTGTCTTCTACTCCTGGAAGCGTTGAGAATGATTTTGCTCTGCAAAATGCACAGATTCGTGTTACAGAGGTACCACAAGGATCCACCACGCTACTGGAACGTCGGCTAAGTTGGCGTCTGCAAGAATCAGCCCAACATTCCACCCGGCATGCGGTTAGGAGGTCTAAAGACATCCACCAATGCAGATTTTGGGCTTACGAAGACATTACAGAGTTGCACAAGCGACGTTACCAACTTCGCCACGTAGCACTCGAGCTTTTTGCAAACGACGGCAGAAACTACCTGGTAAGTTTCATTGGACTTATCATATCATGTACTTCGGTAAATCCTTTTTTGCTAAAGTTTCCGTAATGCTGGTTTGCTACAGGTTACTTTCGAATCTCCAGAACAGCGTGAGCTTGTTTTTCACGCCCTCTTAGGAAAATGTCCTAACGTCCAAGGCGCAGCCAGTGGTCTAGATGGAGTGTCTGCAAGGGGTGATTTGTATTCCCAGTTGCGCAAATTGTTGCGCAACACTATGACAGAGCGCTGGGTGCAAGGCGACATATCCAATTTCGCATACCTTATGCATCTCAACACACTTGCCGGGAGGTCTTACAATGATCTTACTCAGTACCCTGTGTTTCCATGGGTGTTGGCTGATTACGATTCGGAGATTTTAGATTTGACCGAACCCGATGTGTATCGAGATTTAAGCAAACCTATGGGCGCACTTCGTCGTGAAGAGGAGTTTCGAGCCCGGTATGAAGGCTTGATGGAATCGACTGGTACTGCTGAAGGCGAAGAATCAGCTGATCATCCGCTAGGTTCGCGACCATTCCATTATGGTACACACTACTCATCAGCCGCTATTACTCTCCATTATCTAATGCGTCTCGAGCCGTTCACATCTCACTTTCGACGCCTTCATGGTGGTAAATATGATCATGCCGACAGATTGTTCACGAGTATCGTTGGTGCCTGGAAAAGCGCGGCAGGTTTCGAAGGTGCACAAAATGGTACACAGGATGTGAAAGAACTCATTCCAGAGTTTTTCTACTTGCCGGAGTTTCTTGAAAACGTGAACGAACGTATCTTTGGAAAAAGCCAAACAGGTGTCGTTGTTGGTGATGTAGAACTACCCCCTTGGGCTAATGATTCGCCTACGGAATTTGTGCGGTTGAACCGAGCGGCATTGGAAAGTCCGTACGTATCGGCAAATCTGCATCATTGGATTGATCTGATCTTCGGCTTTAAACAGCAAGGCCCAGCAGCGGTTGAAGCCTGCAACGTCTTCTATCATCTTACATACGAAGGATCCGTAGATCTGGATGCTATCACGGATCCCTCGACAAAACGTGCAATCCTCGACCAAATCACAGAGTTTGGCCAAACACCATCGCAGCTTTTTCGAACTCCACATCCCATTAGAGCAACCTCTGTCGTTCCGGTTAGCGCGAACGCTACGTCGAATATTTCGTTTTTTGGAGGTTCGTTGGGGCCTTTATCTGGAGCCAGCAATTCTCAAGCCGTGTCAAGCATGTCTACTGAAAACGGTATTGGAAATGATAGTAGCAGAGCTGCGGCTTCTCCGGTGACTGCCCGTGCTGCTCTTGCGAGTTCCTTTCTGGAAGGAGGAGAGATCATTACTCGGATGCAAACTATGCTATCTAGTGGTCCAGGACTTAGTGGTACATTTGTCAGTGCGACGGAAGCCACCCCCTCTCCTGTTCTCGAGAATTCGGCATTGCTGAAACAGGAACTGCGGCGAGAGGTTCCAGTTAATCCCCTTCTTGCATTCTATCGACGCGGGCAGCAATCAAGTCTCGGATCGAGTAGCAACACTCATATTCATCACATTGCATGGTCAAGTGGTGGAGTTGGGAGAGAGGAAAGGGTCGCTGCTGTGGGCCCAAATTGTCTTCTGATACCTCCACGCAACAACGAATACATCGCGTGGGGCTTCCAAGACCGTTCAGTGAAGTTTATTTCAGCCGGCTCGACAGATATTGGTGGTCATGGAGGCGACTCGAAGGTGGCGGCATCCTTGGAACTAGATACAGATATTGATGTGGCTACAATCACGACTGATGGTCGCATTGTCATCACAAGTAGTCCGGGGTTTCCTGTGCTTCGCATGTGGAGATTCAATTCAAGTCGGCGTTCTTTAGCTGCTTCCATTGCAGCCGCTTCGGGAACTTCTTCCGCGTCGGCTACGTCGTCTTCGGCTGCAGCGGTGGCAACGTCTTTAGCAGCAGCATCATCGTTGAGTGCTCCTCACCGGCGCCGTACGTATACTACAGTCATGGGGGCTTCGAGCACGCGATCGCTTACATTGATAGGGACAATCGGCACCCCTGCTCATCATCAACGTATAACGGCGCTACAAGCTAGTCGTGCGTATAGCATTCTCGTGAGTGGTTGCGCTGGTGGTGTCGCCATTCTGTGGGATCTGAACCGCCGCAGATTCATCCGTCAGCTGCCGTCGATAGGTGGACAAGAAGCTGTCAATGCAGGAAAAGCAAGAGGCATTACGGCGATATGCATTAACGAGGTGACAGGCGACATCGTCGTAGCTGCTGGATCAACATTTGGGGTATTCAACGTCAATGGAGCACTCCGCGTGCGTTTAGATGACAGTGTCGTCATCTTCCAGGACCCAACAGCACTATCTCCTGTTTCCATCACATCGCTTGCGGTGAACCGCGGAGAAGCGTGCGAGTGGGGCGCTGAAAAACACGTTGTGACGGGCCACGCTGACGGCACTCTCTGCGTCTGGGCGTACTCTCAAGCTGGCACTCGAGATCAGAACGAGCAATCTCAACGCAGTCGGAGGAAGGATGACTGGATCATCGAGCTCCAGGGTCGCCACAAAGTGACGCCGAATAGCGCCATCACCGCCCTATGCGTCACGCCAGACAAGCGCAAGCTCTTCACTGGAACACGAGATGGTCAACTATCAGTGTGGACGGCCTCCATACCTCGGTAGGTTCGTATCGTTCTGTAAACCTCATATAAAACCCCGCAATACGACTCATGAGTGGAAGAGAATAATTCTTCACTCAAGTCTTGACCGCATCAGTTTATCTGATAAACTTTTGATTCCTATCGTGAAACTGTGCGTGGCTCCACAAGAAAAAGACGCGGTTTTTGTACCAGATGCGCAAACAGTGTTTTGATTGAGCGCGCAGTCTCCAATTGTGTCATTCCTGCATTCGAGGGATCCCTCGATAATGCTACACCGCTCTCGCCTATCGCGCCTGGGCGCCGCTGTGCGCCGCCTGTCAACGCAGTCGCCGCCCAACTACCGCCGCATGATCCTCGAGTCGCGCGTGTACGACGTGGCGGAACAGACGCCGCTGCAGGAAGCGCCGGCGCTGTCGCACGCGCTGCAGAACCGCGTGCTGCTCAAGCGCGAGGACATGCAGCCCGTCTTCAGCTTCAAGATCCGCGGCGCCTACAACAAGATGGCCAGTCTATCGGCCGAGGAGAAGGCAGCCGGTTGCGTGTGCTGCTCAGCCGGCAACCACGCGCAGGGCGTGGCTCTGTCGGCCCGCAAGCTCGGAATCCGCGCCAAGATCGTCATGCCGCTCGCCACGCCGGACATCAAAGTCAACGCGGTGCGTCACCACGGCGGAGACTGCGTGGACATTGTGCTCCACGGCAAGACGTTCGATGACGCGGCGGCGGAGGCCCGCAGACTGGTGCAGGAGGAGAAGCTCACCCTGATCCTGCCCTTTGACGACCCCTACGTCATCGCCGGACAGGGCACCGTCGGCATGGAGATTCTGCAGCAAACCAGCGGCTCTGGAGAGAAGCTGGACGCCATTTTCGTGCCTTCTGGAGGAGGTGGCATGCTCGCGGGTATTGCGGCGTGGGTCAAGCAGATCCGGCCGAGTGTCAAGGTCATTGGGGTGGAGGCGGCAGATGCCGCCGGTATGACGGCGTCGCTGGAGGCTGGAAAGGTGGTCGAGCTGGACCATGTCGGACTGTTCGCTGATGGTGCGGCGGTCAAGGTGGTTGGGTCGGAGACGTTCCGCGTGTGTGCCGACTACGTGGACGAGATGGTGACGGTCTCGACTGATGAGATTTGCGCTGCTATCAAAGCGGGTTTCAATGATACTCGCACGATCCTCGAGCCGGCAGGTGTGCTGTCGATTGCGGGTATGACGCAGTATGCCAAGACGCGTGGACTTTCGGGCTGCCAATTCGTCGCTGTCACGTCCGGTGCGAACATCGACTTCGCTCGTCTGCGCTTCGTGTCGGAGCGCGCGGACTCGCACGAGAGGCTACTCGCTGTGGAGATTGACGAGAACCCGGGAGCCTTCCTACGACTGAACCGTCGGCTAGATGCTGTAGGTGTCCGCATCACCGAGTTCAGCTACCGCTACGCCGACGAGAAGAAGGCGCGGGTGCACTTGTCGTTCCACTCGCCCAGTGCTGAGCACGCGACCGCTGCTATCCGTGAGCTGCAGGAGGAGGAGTCTCCATTGGGTTTCGCTCGCGGTGGTGCGTACCAGGTGCTCGATCTCTCGGACAACGAGCTGGCCAAGGTGCACACGCGATACCTCGCCGGTGGCAGAGCACGCGGTGATGTTAAGCAGAACGAGCGACTGTACCGCTTCGAGTTCCCAGACCGCCCACGCGCTCTGGCCACGTTCTTGGAGGCGCTGCAGAGCTCTTGGAACATCAGTCTCTTCCACTACCGCAACCACGGAGCCGATGTTGGTCGGGTACTAGTGGGTTTCCAAGTTCCTGAGGAGGACCACGAGCGCTTTCAGACTTTCCTCAACCAGTTGGCGTACGTCTTCCACGAGGAGACAGACAACGAGATGTACCAGGAGTTCATGCTCTGAAGCAAGAATGTATAAAGGATTGCATAGAGAAATGGATGATTGTTGTGAACCATAGTGTTTTTTTTCATCGGTCGATTGAGGTGAAGAGGAATCCAACAGAATGACAAATGACAACACTAAGCTATACGCAGCGATCGAGAAAACTGATGCGACGTAGCGAAGCTAACTAAACTGTAAGTTCGCCGACTACTACTTAAGTATGACTACTGGTACTCGAAGCCGCCTGGATGAAGGTGATGCGAGAACGCAGGGCCTGCACTTGCAATAGAGAGACTGACGTTCCGCATACGCTCTAATCCGAGTCGGAGTCGGAGTCGTCGAGAAGGTTGAACGCATTGGTCGTCTTCGTAGCAGCGGGGCCCGATATCTTCGTAGTAGGAGGCTCGACGCGCTTCGGGCGAGGCTCCGACTTTCGTGCCGGGGCGTTTTCCTTAACGTGGGCTCCACGGCCACGACCACCCTCCACAGGGCGACGGTCACCGCGGCCACGTCCTCGGCCACCACGGGGTGCCTCGTCGCGGCTATTCTTGCGAGACAACGCTGCAGCCTCAGCATCCGCCTTGGACTTGGCCTTATCCTTGACTTCTTTCTCCGCCTTGGCCTTCGCCTTGGCCTCCTTCTCCGCCTTGGCCTTCGCCTTGGCTTCCTTCTCCGCCTTGACCTTGGCCTTGCGTTCCAGGTCGAAAGCCTTCTTACGCTCCAGGTACGCAGCCTCATCGCGAGGCTTGGCATCACCGAAGATGCTAGGCTTGTGTGCATCCGAGTCCTTTTTCTCGGAGGAAGTGGAGCGCGGAAGCAGCGACAAACGCTGGCGCTCACGAGGGGCGCTGTTGCTCTCACTGGTTGGATCACGGAATCAGAACGTTGCACTGCATTCAGTGACATTGCACCAAGAAGTGGTGAAGCAGCCACAAAAATCACTCACCGGTAGCGGTCGCCCGTCGGGCGATCACCGCGCTTCTCGGGGAAGCCGTTGTCACGCGGCTTGCGCTCGCGTTCACGGTCCAGCGCCACGTCCATCTTGATCTGGCGGCCATCCAGGTTGTCGCCGTCGAGCTTCAGCGCCTCCACTAGCTGCTCCCTGTCGTAGAACTCCACGTAGGCGAAGCCCTTGGGGCGGTTCTCAAAGTCACGCGGGAAGCGGATGTCCTTGATGCTCTGCGGACCGATGAACTCCGCCACATCGTCCTCCGTCAGACGAAACGACAGGTTGCCCACAAAGAGCTGCAGCCACACCAAGACACACTCAGTCCACCCAGCCAACTCCCCCACCCAGAGCATCATCCCAAGCAGGTCTTCACCTTCCAGGGACCCACGTCCGGCACCGGGTTCTTGGGGCGCTCCTCGCGCGGCGCGCGGCGCTCTTCGTAGCCTCCACGACGGTCGTCGTGTCCGCCGCGACGGTCGCCATAGCCACCGCGGCGGTCATCCTGGTAGCCACCGCGGCGGTCATCCTGGTAGCCACCTCGACGTTCGTCCTGGTAGCCACCGCGACGCTCGTCCTGGTAGCCACCGCGACGCTCGTCCTGGTAGCCGCCGCGACGCGGCTCTATGAGGGGCGCAAAGCATTGCAAGTCAAGCGCGTGTCAATCACTACCAGTGACGCAATGAGCTCTCGTGGCCAAGACGTTACCGTCGCGCTGCTGCTCGTGGTGCTGGATTTCCTCCTCCTCGATGGGCTGCGGGGGCTCCGACCTGGAAGGACACGAGTGTGAGAAGCATGGAAAGGGAACAGCTGGGTCGCTTCAAGCGCAGAGAGAGAGGAACGCACTGCGCGATCTTGGGGGCCACCGGCAGCGGCTGGAAGTCCACGTCGTCGTCGTCGGCCCAGGAGCTGGTGCCGCCGCGAGCGAAGCCCAAGTTCTGCGCCATATTGATGCTGCTGCTGCTCTCTTCTTGCGGTTGAGTTGTTGTGTATCTCTATCACCGCTGTTTGCAAGCAGTCTCAAGGCGGTCTACAGTGATCCACATGTAATGCATGACTAGACCTCTCAAAACAAGTTACCTTGTTGATCTAAATAGTCGTTAATCTATCTATCGACATACATATAACCTTGAAATATGATGTCCTACCAGTTTGCATAGGTTAATCCAGCTTGAATGAAGACACATTACTGTACATATGCATGGGAAAATCTACTGATCGCATTGTTACTAACGACTTTGATCTAATAATTTACGATAGTAAAAGTCAGTGGTTGTCGTGACGCCCACCACCAATCAAGCGCGGCCAATCATCGCTGCTGGGCTTTACGTCGGAGGACTCTATTACAGCAGAACCCAGTCGACGGCAGGATGGCAGGCGGCGGCAAGCTCATCAAGAACACGGCGGGCAAGCAGGCCCTGCGCGCCAACAAGAAGGTGTCCAAGCAGACGGCCAAGCAGAGCCGCAAGGTCACGAGCGTGGCCAAGCCCAAGCGCCTCAAGGCCCATGTGCAGCGCGCCATCAAGGCCAAGGAGCCCAAGCTCGTGGAGAACACCAAGAACCTGCTGGTGATGCGCGGCAACAAGACGAGCGAGGAGGTGAACGAGCTGCTGCGCGACCTGCGCATGCTCAAGGCGCCGTTCGCCAAGTTCATGGGCAAGAAGAACGACATCCACGTGTTCGACGACGAGAACAAGGTCGAGTTTTTGACGCAGAAGAACGACGCGAGCCTCTTCCTCGTGGGCAGCAGCACCAAGAAGCGTCCGAACAACCTCGTGTTTGGTCGCACTTTTGACGGCCACATCCTGGACGTCATGGAGTTCGGCTTCTCCAACTTCAAGCCCATCAGCGGCTTCAAGTGCAAGAGCAAGAAGGCGCCCGGCTCCAAGCCCAGCTTCGTGTTCACGGGCGACCAGTGGGAGAGCGTTGAAGCCTTCATGAAGCTCAAGAACTTGCTGCTCGACACGTACCGCGGCACAATCGTGCAGAGCGTCAACGTCAAGGGTCTGGACCACGTCATTGTGTGCACGGCCTGGAAGGAGAAGGTCTTCTTCCGCTCATACTCGGTCGACTTCAAGAAGGGCGACGAGTCGCACCCGCGCGTGGAGCTGGATGAGATGGGCCCGCGCTTCGATCTCGAGTTCCGCCGCACCAAGTTCGCCTCGGCGGACTTGATGAAGGTCGCCACCAAGAAGCCCAAGGGCCTGGCGCCCAAGAAGATTAAGAACATCTCTCGCGACGAGCTCACGGGCGACAAGCTGGGCCGTATTCACATGGACCACCAGGATATTTACTCGATGCAGAGCCGCCGGGTGAAGGCGCTGCGCAAAACGCCCGCCGAGCTCAAGAACAGCAAGAACGCGGAGGACGCTGGAAACGACGAGGGCGACATCGAGATGGAAGACTAATGTATAGAGCATGGCTAGCTTTTAGACGAACAAGGCGTTTACTTTTTTTCACAACACAAACAGCGCATGATGCGGAACTTGTTCATGTGTGTAGACATGCTGTATACCAGCTAGGAAGATGTTACATCAACAATGGTGTGTGGTTACTGCTCCAAGTAGCCCTCCATTGTCTGCTTTATCGCGGCCGGGCTCTACTGCAGCAGCTTGGTCAGGTGGTCGAAGTCGGTGACAAACAGGTCTGCGCCCTCCTTCACGACGTCGCGGGTGACGACACCACCGAAGCCGACGAACAGGTCAGCAGGCGGTCGAGCCTGAAGGTCCGTAACGCCATCACCAACCATTGCGATCTTCTCGTAGCCATGAATCCGCTTGATGCTGGATAACGAAGGAACGAGTCAGTAACAGATAGTAGAAGTGCACCAATTGGTACAAGAACGTACACGTCAATGGCCTTCGCCTTGCCACCGTCACGCGACGTGAGCTCCGCATCGTCAAAGCCACTGTAGTTTCCGTCGTCGTCAAAGAAGATGGTGTTGGCGTAGATGTTGTACAGAGGAATGCCCACCTCCTCGGCGACGGGCTCAATCATGAGACGAAAGCCGCCCGACACAAGGAACACGGCAATCCCCTTGTCCTGCAGCGTCGACATAAGCTTCTTGATACCTGCATGGACATGCACACCACGACCATCAGCTTGCGTCAAACAGCATCATACCCGCTTTGCTGCATACCCGGCGTGAACTTGGGCGGATGCTGCTTCAAGCAGTCTTGGATGTCCTGCCTCGACGGCTTAATAATGTCCAGCCGTGCCGCCAGCGCGTCCTCGAACTTGACGTTGCCGTTCATGGCCCTGTATCAAGAACACACACATACACACCACTTAAGAGAGGCCTCTTCAACGACCACTTCAACATGCAGTTCCAGCCACGAACTCACTTGGTGGTCCACTCCTTGACAGCCTTGCCGGCCCCGCAGTGCTCTGCGAGCACGTCGATGCCCTCATCCTCGCACACGGTGCTGTCGACGTCGAAGCACACGGCGCCGACGGAGCGCCAGATGTCGCTCACCGTCTCGGTCTGCGTCGCGGACGACGTGAAGCGGTCGAGCACGGACAGCGCGCGTGTGTGCTGCTGGTCCGTGACGGTCATGGCGCGTCGATTGCATGCCACAAGACGATGCGTTAGTGAGCTGAGCTGTGGTTAAATGCTCGGGCAGCGTTGTCGAGGCCGAGGCCGAGGCGCATCCCCCTCCCATCAGGTGCGGCAAGGCTTACCGGCGCTGCCACGGAGCGGGTGAGCTTGGTCAAGCGGTGCGCGAGCATTGCGATCGTGGAGGTCGAAGTTGTTGTTGGGTGATTGATTGGCCTTTTGCGGTGCGTCAGCGAGCGGCTCCTTTTCACAACACGCCGATTGTGAGCCGGACGGTGGCGGGAACTGTATTATATGGGACTCAATGTGTGGCACACTTCGTCCGGTGGCAAGTTGAGGCATCACGAGATGGCTACAGTACATTCGCATGTGGAAAATGCTTTATGCGAGAACGAGAGGAACGAGAGGCTCCGCTTTTGCTCGCTTGCTCAGCCGGCCCCCGGCGTGTCTCAAGCAGCTGCACTGAAGCAGGACTCTCACTGAGAGTCTCAGTGGCAGCAGCGCCGTGCAGTGCTGCGGTGGAAATGCGCTCCATCCTGGCCGAGTCGAAGTGGTAGACGTGCGTGGACACCTGTAGGACGTATCCGGTGGTCGCGCCACATGCAGGAGCATCTTCATAAGCTCGACTGAGCGCTGCCTGCTTCCCATTAGGTCGTAGCCACATAACGGTTGCTGTTGCTGAGTTTGCTGCGTTGCCTGGGCACAAATGGGTGGAAATTATAAACTACCGGTAGTCACTTGTGCATTTTTAACTTGTCACTTTCAATGGATGTCATAGTCCTGCGCATCGTCGTCAGTGACGACTCGTCGCCAAAGTCGACGGCGAGCACACTGTGCTGCACAGTCCACTTCGTGATGGGCTTTGCAGTCATAAGGTAAGTCGTTTGTTTGGCACGTCTGCTTCTTCGAAGAGAAGCTCACAGCGCACATGGGAAGAAGTTGGATGAGATCAAAAACATCCCGCGAACGTGCTGCAGTGTTCTGTGGTGGTTGGTAGATGTAGCGTTCAATTTATTTCTGCAATGTGCATTATAGTTCTACAGCAAACGCTCTCATACTCCAACGTGCAACATATCCGATAATACATCCGTGCGCTAGCGAGAGGCAGTCTCCTGCTCCTCCCACTGGGCAATGTTCTTCTCGATGCCGTTCACAAGCTCGTTCACATCCAGCCAGGGGATGCTGTTGAGGGTCACCACGGCCGGGAGCGCCAGCTTCTTGAGGAAGCACACCTGACCAGTCAGGAAGCTCGCGTACGTCCACTGGTCGCGGAAGCAGAACGACGGGCTCACGCGTCGCTGCTCGCGCTCGTCCAGCTCGCCCTGCTTGTAGTACTCGTCGTTGAGGCGGAACACCCACTTCTTGTGGTTCATGAACGGCTTCATGGTCTGGCTGATGTCGCTCACGTGCATGGCGATGCGCAGCGCGCGCACCTGCAGGCTCTGCGGCAGCACCGCCTTGTCGTCCTCATCCTCCAGCATCTCCCACTCCTCGGCCGTCGTGTTGTTGATCTCAGCGAGCAGCTCGGGTTGATAAATAAGAGCTGTCGCCGAAATGGTCTCCCGTACGACCTCGAGCACTTGGTCGCGCTGGACCGGTGACATCTTGGACAGAACGTCGAACTTGGGGTCCACGATCGCCTGCAGTGCGAGGTCCATGTGCTTGGACTCCATCGGGGCCTTCGTGGGGTACTTCTGAGCAATGGGGTGGCTAGTCTTGATCAGAAAGTCGTTGGTCAAGCCGACGTGCTCCATGTCGTGCATCACCGCTGCTAGTAGTGCGCCAACCTGGTTGTGCTGAGAAATCTTCTCACCCAGACTCGTCCTCCACAGCATCATGAACAGCGTGTGCATCACGTCGGCAGCGTGGGTGGCGTTGTGAAACGGCATGCTGCTGTCGTAACGCTCCTGAATATGCCTCAAGAAGCAGGGCAGGACACTGAGGTCCACGAACTCCTCGCCGCAGTCGATGCTCTCAAAGATGAGGGTGCCCACGAACACGACGACGTTGCCAGGCATGAACTCCTCCAGGGCGATCACATCCAGCTCGGGCGTGCCGAACGACGACTTGACAATCTGTACAACCTGTTCAACGTATTGCTCCGGCACCTCGCAGCGCGTGCAGATCTGGCGAATCTCTGCCTCGCAGAAAATCTCACTCGGGTGGCCACGTTTCCTGGACGTAGGGGTCGCGGCCATGACCTCGTTCAGGTCCCCGAAGCTCCTGCACTCCTCCTCGTCAATGTCGTCCCACGATAAGGTGGTCTGGTGCTCCACGCTGCTGTGTCTAGAGACAATGACGTTGAGCTTGGTGCGCATGGCGGCCGGCGTGGGCACCGACCTCCGGTAGTACGCCTGCGTGAGGCGTGCGCGGTCGAAGGCCATGCTGCGACTGCGGATGCCCGCCGAGACCGACTTTAAATAGGAGGCCAGGGTTTTAATCTTGGCCTCGATGGCTGTTGTCCTGAACCTGTTGGTCGTCATCGACGACGACGTTGAGGCCTTGAGGTCCTGCTTCTCGTACGCGTAGTCGCTGCCGCCGGCGGGGCTGGCGCGCACGTCCGCCGTCTTGGTCACCGGGATGTGCATCTCGCTGCCCAGCTTGAGCTCGAACTTGCGGCTCTCCAGCTCATCGTCGTCCACCGGCGTGGGGTCCTCGCGTCTCGCCTCGAACACGAAGCAAGTGGGGCTGGAGGGCGCCGAGGACGCGGTAGGGACCGAAGGAGGGGCCGCGACCACGTTCGACGGAGGGGCTCGGGAGACGAAGAAGTGGTCCATGCGGCGAGTCATGAAGGCTCGCGGCTCGGAGGCGACTAGTTTGTGGGAGAACGTGGTGGCGTCCGACCTGCACCTGCTATTTGCCTGCGCTGCTACCTGCTAGTGCTGCGACCCCCGCGCTCTGCACGTGCCGACTATTCTGTCCGTTGTTCTACTCGTCCCCGCAAGACTGCAAATGGCAACGAGCCCCATGTCCCCGAGCCTCCCACGCGGCCTGGAAACCTCGCACGGCTCTCCGCCGCTTTCTGGGCAGCAATGTGAAGTGTCTCACCAGAGCGAGGGGGCGCCAAAACAGCACGCCACCCCATCGCCGAGCCGCAGCATGACATTACCTCCAATACAGAATACTGATGTGGACTATCTTTTAAGTTAAGATAGATTTACAATTATTCGCATAATTGATAAACCTGTTGAGATACATCTGCTCGAGGAGTTGCGAACAGAAGTGATGCACTGTTCGTGAAACGAATTGTGACAATCGCTGGCGTTTTGACAGGAGTTGAGTATGGCTCGCAGCGTACATGTATCCACCAGCTCAACTGCGCGTGAGGAGCCGAACGGCGAGGTTATTTGGGCGTCGTCACTCGAGCGCACGCGGCGAGCTCGACGTCGATGAGGGGCGCTCCAGCACTTGCCAGCCACCAGGGGTCAGCAATGCTGCTGTCCATATGCCGGCGGCACGCCATCGTCCTGCTGCTCCGATCGGAGCGCGGTGCGCTTCGCAGCCGCTGCGGCAGCGGGGAGAGGCGAGGGTTTACTGTTTCTTTTTTTCGCGCTCGCATGGCATAACTGCAACTTGTCCCGGCCGCAAGCAATCCAAGCAGACAGACACGCGAAGTGCTTGTGCAGGCTATGATTCAAGCCATCAAGCGGCGCTCAGATGCCGCGGGCGATGAGGTGCAGGCGGCGCGCCGAAGGGACCAGGTTTCCCCCGCGCCGACGCCGACGCCGCTGTCGATGCGCGATTGAATGGCCGCAACCGAACACGCCCGGCGGCAACACGAGTGCCAGGAAGCCGCGTCTGACATGAGCCATGCGGTGAATCCATCCCAGCGCAGGCAGAACCGGTGCGCTACCCGACGAAAACGAGGCGCGCGCTGCGGTACGTGATCGCCTCGGGACGCGCACGGACAGTTCAGGTGGCTGCACTGCAGTCGCTGCCCGGCCGACGAGTGCGAGTGCTTCAGGCTGCAGGCCTGTTGAGCACATGCAGCGGGGCAAGTCGAGAAAGATCCCCCGGCAATTACGCTTGACATGTGTGTCGCGGTGGTATCGGGCCAGCTCGAACTGGCGAGCGGCTCCCCGCTCAAAGCGATATATGGGAGATGTGCACGGAGGGTAGGGTTGTTCGTCTCGACAAGAGTGGCATGGTGTGAACCACATACCCGTACAATCCCACAGTCCGCGCCACACCATTTTAACACCACACCACCAAACGTACAAGTGAGTTAATGTAATTCCAGCAACTATGCTGTATTGATGACCGCCATTTTAAAACTTAAAAGTCCCGTAATGTTGCTAACAGTCGGGATGAAAGACTCAGCGGCGCCGAGTCCACGCGTACATGTACTTTCAATGGAAGTTCCATCGCGTTCGTCGCGCTCTTACTTTCGAGGGTATGATCGGTCGGGCACGGAGACTTCAAGTTGTCCCATCTTCTTTTGTGTTTCGAAACACCTGGGTTAACTGGGGGGATTTCGGCAAATAGTAAGAGTTAACCGTTTGTTTTGTGATCTCATCAGTGACGGTGGCAGTGCCATTCTGGGAAACGTCAGCCTACGACATATCGAGCTGCTGTACCGCCTCACCAGTATTCTTCGCCGTAAGTTATGACAAAAAGAACGCTTGCATCGAAGTTTCCCGTTTCACTTTAATCAATCAAAATCGTGTATTTAACCCCTTGAACGCGGAGGGGTGACAAGGACGTGATAAGAAAATGCCTTATGCTGTTCAGAACAGCATAAATAATAATATGCGTTAAAGTATGTCATACTTTATACTAGTTTCATTTTGCACCTTTTGCACGCAACATGTAGCTAAGCTCCCTGGTTATAATTCCCGCAAAGATGATGTGCACTGTGACACACGCATTTAAGCCAATAGCAACCGGTTCATGAATCCTGATATTTGTGAATTCAGGTGGCAGGTCGCCATATCGCGTTCTGCTCGAAATCACCCAAGCCACACCACCGACTCGTGGGCGGCTTTCGGCTGCCCCCACCGAAGAGCAGAGCCTCTTTCTCGACGCGCTTACGCTCCGCCCGCTCGCGACGGTCGATGTCGGCTTGGAGCTTACGCCTAGAGACTAAATACTACTCCAATGCGCTCTTCAAATTGCAAAGGACAGTATCGTGTGCGTTCCCAGAGAAGGCTAGGAAGCGATGAATCCAAACGAATTGACATGTATTGCATTCCCTATCTCAGTTACCCTACTCAGCTGCTAAACCTCTGTCTCTGATGTGGCTTGCAACTGGCGCAAACTCGCCGTTCTCCCATACAATGTGCCAGATCTGCGCGCACGTGAAGCCCTCATTCTGCGGATGACCCCGCACTTTGTTGCACAGAGTGACCAGGCCTCGCTTACCTTCCGAACACTTCGCGCAGTAGTATGTTGATGTCCCCCCTCTCTTCTTTCCTTCCGGCTTGTAGACAGAACAAACTTTGCATTGCCTTTGTCTGAGACGCTGGACACCACTATTCACCCGCGCGTCGGTTGTCTGCGTAAGAGCATGCTCACTTTGAGTCACGACAGGCCGTTCCGTTGCCAATTGGTCGGTGGATGGCGCTCGCGATTGGGTGAAGCTTTCTTCCGTCTCGTCCACAAGCTTCTTGTGAAGTTGCGCAAGAAACTCGAAGTGAGAGTTCTTCTTTGGTCGCTTCTCCCACAGATGCCGATGAACGATGTAGGCATTGACCAATGCCATGTCAAGAAGTCCGAGAAACAGCCCTTTGTAGTACTTGTTGAATCTGTTGTTCAGAACAGTATAAGTTAGTACTGGTAAACAGATCATGTCAGCTTAGCAGTAATACCTGATAGACAACTGCATGGAGTACGATTGTAGACGCAATTGGTCGTGCCGGTCGACGCCTCCCATGTATCGCTGATATTCAGCAACAAGTCCAGGACACGGCACAGTGCTGGGGGGTCCTGATCGTTCTCTCCGTCGAACAGTTGTCGATTCAGCTACGACTTGCGAGGATAAGAAGTAGACGATCGTATTGTCGGCCCACATTGTCGCCACGAGTCCCGGATTAGACTTGGCCACCGCCATCTTGAAAGAACCACGGGGTGTTCTCGCTTGGCGCTTTTTTTGGGGGTAGTTCAGCTCCGCACACCAACCCTTCCGGTCATTTTGAATCGTTCTGACGTAGTTGAACCCCATGGTTCGGAGCTGCTGCGCCAGCGGAATCGATGTGTAGTATCGGTCACCGATCACAAGTCGGCGACCTTGGTATGATAGTCCCCGAAACACACAAGCAATATTGCGAATGACGGCCGCCGGTCCGTTCTTGGTATCCATAGACTGTGAGCCTTCCGTGTCGCCAGATCTGCCGATATCCAGCTCGACTCTAAAAGGAATAAGAAACATGTCAGTATAACAGCCAATATTTATGCATAACACGTCAGCATACGAACCTCTTGCAGTATCCGGTCTCAGCGCAGCACGTCATCACACACTTCGAACCCCAGCGGTGCGGCTTATCCTTCATGAATGTCCTCGTAGGGTTGCGCCGATTGTGTGACGGAAGCACGCCTTCATCTATCGCGACCCGCGAACCCAGCACGTATCCCTCTTTGAATGTCTTCTCAAGTGTCGCTAGCACCGACCGAATCTTCCAAGCTCTATCTGTGGCAGCGGTGTGGTTGGTGTTATCGGTGAAGTGGATGAACCTGGAGATTTCGCGAAATCTGTCCCACGCCATGACTCTCCCAAACGTGCCAACAGGAAGCACGCCAACCTCCCTTGTATTCCAGTGTTGATCCATCTGCTTGCACGGGCTCAGCGCATGAGCTAGCATCAAACCAACCCATTGCACAACCTCGTGGGGGGAAATCTTCTGAAATTTCTCAAGCTTTCTTCGTAACTGCGCACTACTACGTTGGGTTCGATTCGTCACCAAGCGTTCCTTCTCTTCAGCCTTCTGTAGTCGGGCCTCCAGGGTCTGTCTCCAATACAAGTTCGTCTGCGCTGCAACCTTCCTCCAAAACGTTTTGGGCATGAAGTAGTAAAAGAGCTTGAGAGGCGACTTCGCAGCTGCCATGATATCTCTGGATGGTCCGCAGTATCCGTCGTACAACTTGTCCACCGCCGATTCATTTGTAACCTCCGCGACAATGTTATCCGGCAACACCTCCCACCCAGTACGTTTCATTTCGTCGAGTTGGTCATCATTGTAAACT
Organism: Phytophthora x cambivora; assembly: GCA_033557925.1. Taxonomy (NCBI): domain Eukaryota; phylum Oomycota; class Peronosporomycetes; order Peronosporales; family Peronosporaceae; genus Phytophthora; species Phytophthora x cambivora. The sequence goes on along the minus strand of JAUCEB010000031.1, from coordinate 1,417,902 downwards.
TCAGATGACTCTGTCAGCATTATAAAACAATTAGCAGATGATCATGTCAGCGTAAAAAAATATATTCTCACCTTGAATATTCATGTGCAAACGTTCCAACTCTTCATTGCTGAGCAGCTCAGTCACACGACTTAGTTCTCGTTGTAAACAGTCAGTCTTGCACAGCTCACTTGTATCACTGGACGCATCATCACTTTCACTCGCTGCAGCTTCTGCAGCGTCGTCATCGCCTTCTCCGTCGGTATCTAGCGAGTTCTCCCCGTCTGGATCGACAAAATTAGGGTCTAAGATGTCGGCGTAGTCGAAGCGTAGCGGAGATGTCCCACCCTGATCGCGCAAAACCCGTCTGGAGGATTCAACACAAGCAGGGCGCGTGTCGGCGACCTTTGTCTCCTCATCGCTCGCATCATTCACGTCGTGGTCGCCTTCTTGGTCCTCATCGTCGTCGGGGTTGTACGCCTCATCCTGAGAGTCCGCCGTTACTTCCTCCACACTTTCGTCGCTGCTGTAGTGCTCATTATCAGCATTCGAAACACGTGTGCTGTCGACATCAGCACTGCGAAACGCCACCGAGCTTTCCGAGTCAACATTTACCGCTGGCGAAATTTCGACACCAGCATGTGTTTCAGCAAGTGAACAGTCCGCGCCTGCTGTAGCAGCAGCCGACTCGCCCGTGTCAGCATTAGTGGCTAATGCAGTACTGTTCACGTCGGCAGTAGTTGGGACTCCGGCATCCTGGTCAGCATTATTCGCGAGAGCTGGGCGGTCCGTGTCAGCACTAGTCCGAGCAAGTGCGCCCGCGTCAGTATTACCACTCGACGATATACCTTCCACGTCAGCATCACCGGTCTCGTCAGCTTAATTCAACATTACATAAACATCCCCAGTCAGCATTAGACTATGAACACGTGAGAATAGCATAACTCCAATTTGCTATACCATCCGATGGTTCTGCACGAGGTGGGGGAGACGCCGTCGACGCTGGTGTAGTTGGAGGTGGCTCCACAGATTTTCCGTCGGCGTCTGTCCATTGATCATCACAAACATCATTAGATGGAATATTAGCAATCAAGAGAACAAGTTACCCACCTGTGATGTTCCGATGACCCCATACTTTGTCGAAAGCAGCAAGTTCGCGCCGTCGCTGCTTGGCTTCCTCGTTCATCTGCTTCTTCGTTTTCTTTTTGGGGGCTTTGGCAGCTGAGTGTTTGTGAGCGGCCGTAGAAGTTGGCAACGTCTTTGGACGCTTGGCTGGGCGGGGATTGCTCGATGGCTTCGGCGCAGGTGGTGCAGGACGAGCAGGGGGATCTTGAACGACTGTACTGCGTACTATACCGTTTCATAAAGAATATTAGATACTGTGCAATACTCAAGGCTTTAAATAAATACAAGCGTACGTACTTGCGTGTTGATTTGAGCGCACCATGACGTTGGAGATGTTGAGTCGCGCGCACAACTCTTTGTCGGACCTCACATAGGCCAACAACTCGTCCTCACCGTTGAAGAAGTCTTCGCCTTGTTTCCCCCCTCTAAGTTTTCGACCTGGTTTGACGTAGTTGTGGCTAATTGAATACCAAAAGAAAAAAGTTAGTAAACGCTAGTCCCCTCAGCATACACAAGTGTTCATACTGGATCTGGATCCCGGTCGCTGCCTTCCATGTCCACTTCTCCTTGCGTAGAAGCGGCCAAATCGCCTTGAAATCCATAGCGTAGTCCATGGCTTCTCTGCTGGACGACAAAATCAAAGAATGAATGGCGTTGTGGGAAGGCGGCAAAGGGGAACCGACATTTCCCAAGTTTTCAAAAAAAATCAGTTTGTACTGATCGGCGGTACTTATCCCACCTGTTTCTATACCCAATAGGAATGCGCTATTTGTGCACGTGGTCCAATCAAAATCGATTGACATATGGGAAGGGGCGACAATCCACTTTTGCGGATTTCGGAGTATAGTGAAACCAAGTTACTGTTATGCTATTCTGAACAGCATAAGACATTTGTGTACCCATCCGCGTTCAAGGGGTTAAGTCCTAACTTATTTGAATTTGGATTTGAAGTTTTTATCGTTTTGTCTGGATTCCAGACTCTGGAAGATATTTTTAATCATTCTGCTATTATTTGATTTTGCCATGAATAACCAGACGAATATTTTCTGAAAAATATTTTCAGACCTACTGTAATATGGGATTAAAACTAGAAATCTATAGAGGTTGATACTATTTAAAAACAATGCATGTAGTACATAAGCTTACTAACAAATTTTACGGTTAGCACCTAACGCCCTCTGAATAAATGTAAATTCCAAAATCTCTTCCCACAACATCCAAAAATCATGTTATTGCGTTTGTTGTTGAAATGGAAGCTTATAAGCAGCATCCAAGAAATGGGTTATATTCAAAGATTCATGAAAGTAATTATACAGACCATACGTAGTTTTGTTTTAATTATTTATGAATGGATATGCATATGGTCAATAACCAGGTCATCGTGATTACTAGTATTTGATCTGAAATATTTTTTTAGAGAATTGGATTTTCGATAGGTTCTAATCTGAAAAACGTAACACGATACAGAGCAGCCGCAAACACCGCAGCAGCTTTGATCTATGCCAGGGTGCATTCAACCAAGATTGTCATTACGCCAACACCGACACCGCACTTCTTTCGGTGGTTGACGCAGGTGCGGGATCACGCTTTCAAAGCAGTGCTGCCTAAGAAGTCGCGGCTGGAGACCCACTGGACAAGGAGTCCTTTTGTTGCATATGATGTTCTTCGAGTGTCACAACCGAGAAGATGTCACAGGAATGACACTAACGGAAGTTAACCAAGCGAGAAATCGCAGAAATATCATACTTCATGATCAAGTCACGGACGAGATCGATCTACTCGCGCACGCACCAGTGGGTGCAATCTCGTGGTTTGCTGCTATCGCGCCAACCACAAAGTTCGCGCTACTCTTTGCGCACAAACTTGGCTTGTTTGTGCGCTACTCTATAGCATTGGGGCAGTCCCGGTTCGAGCACGTTGCAAACCTTGAACTATCGGTGCAGCTGCTTACCGTCCCTTTCTGGGATATCACTTGGTTCTTCTTTTGGAGTTGTTCGTTCCTTGTTTGGCTCAGGGTGTTCTGAATCGCAACCATCAAGCCCATGAAATCAAGTCATGAAACCAAGTCATGGGCCTGATAGTTGCGATTCAGAACACTCTGAGCCAAACAAGGAACGAGCAACTCCAAAAGAAGAACCAAGTGATCTCCTAGAAAGGGACGGTTAGCAGCTGCACCGATAGTTCAAGGTGTGCAACGTGCTTGAACCGGGACTGCCCCAATGCCAAAGAGTAGCGCACAGACTCATAGTAGTCGCTGCAGGTCTTGAATACACACATGCCCCTGTTCCCGGTGACCATCGCCGGAGTTGTCGAGACCAATCTTTGATACAGTAACATCTCTACGCGAACGCAAACTCTTATCGATAAACACCAGCTGATGGCCACTAGCGACCAGGTCAGCACGCATCAGACTGGAATTCTGCCAACGCTGCATCAAAACCTTTTATATTGAGTTTAAATTTGAATGTGCAATACAAGATTGGCGGGAATTTTGTTTAATACACTTAGCAAGAAAGGCCTGATGCATAAGAAGATTACAGTCAGCGTTGATCAAGTTCTCCTATCCCCACTTTTGTCTTAACAGTATAATGCCAAGTCCTTAGTATTGTGAAGCTCATCACAGGACCCAACCATCATTTTTCTACGTTGCTGTCACCCGAGCGAAATCTATGTTCGGCATGAATATCGCTCAAACGCTCTCTCACGTTTTGGTATTTTACAGCCTCTCTATCTGCAGGAGAAAGAACGTCTTGTTAAAGTTAGTTGGGGTCACCGCTGCTCAGCGAAACCGTCAGCTTCTTCTAACTGTCGAAGGTTTAATTTCTCTATTAATTGTTATTTATGCAACTTATTATGAATACCTATCCGTGCCCGAAAGGGCGTTGAATCACATTAATAACAGTTTGAGAGTGAATCGAGTGCCCATCTGGAGACATGAATTTTGATCGGCCTTTCTTTCCACAAGCGCACCCTCGCTTTGGGGTCATCCGTACCAAGGTACAGCGTATACAACGTATACTGTACCTCCGTGTGAATCGTGCCACGTTTGAATTGAGTGGTGGCCGCCGCCCGCGTGAGGCCATTCGAGATTTTGGCGGTAATCGGGGCGAATGGACCTGCGCCCGCGATTCGCGCAGAAGCGCAGGCTGCACGCGGCCGCGAGCGACGAGAGCGATGAGAGCGACGACGACTGGACTGCGCCATCCATGGACCCACCCGCCGATTCTTCTGGAGCGTCCAGCGCTGGTTCTTCCGGAACATCCAACCAGATCGACACGCTGAGTGTGCACAGCGATCCTGTCGAGCTCGTGCCGGATCCGTCCGAGCCGGTGCTTCCAGCCCCTCTCGAGTGCATGCAGTTCAGCTCGTGGGAGTCGTTCCATTCCTAGCTGGACGACTACAGCGCCCGAACGTACCAGGTATGTGTTCTGTGGTGGGTTCGTGGTGTTGGTTGTACATTAACACTGGTGATTTCAGAGTTTTCGCGTCCGAACAAATAACAAAGTCGAGGAGCGGAACAAGAAGATCGAGAAGGAGAACTCGAAGGCGTCGCCGATCCCATTAGAGTGGGATATGTACAACAAAACTCTGATCTGCACGCACGGCGGCACGTTCAAGTCTCGTAGCAAGGGCAAGCGGGCGCGGCAGGAGTCACGCGCAACCAAGTGCGGAGCGAAATTAAGTAACTGGATGGGCTCGGATGGGTGCTGGATGTGCTCAGATGGGTTGTCTAACAGAGTATATGTGTGTGCCAGATCAATGTCTGCGTTTGCGTGACCAACAAGAAGTCGGGCGACCCGGTCTTTGCGTTGTGCGTGACCAGGGCGAAGCTCGCGCACAACCACAGGCTCGACCCGACGACGTACCAGCATTACGCGTCTGTGCGCACGTCTCTTCCTGCTCGTGTGGTGGACACCGTCGACATCCTTCGCAAGGCTGGGGCCAAGAAGAAGAAGATCCTCGAGTACATCCTCGAGAACGCAGACAACAGCGTTGAGATTCGAGACGTGCATAATCTCGTCCAAAGGCTGAAGGATTGAGAGGCTGCAGGGACTACAAGCAAGGAGCGAATGAAGACGTGGCTGAAGGAGTTCAGCGAGGAGCCCGGCAACATCGGACGCATCTTCGTCGAGAAGCGTGCAGATAGGGTTCGCGTGCATTTTTCTGTGCTTGGTATGATGAAGTAAATTAACGCACCACTCGTTCTCTTTTGTGTGCAGAAAATTGCAACATGCATTACTCTTCAAACCAAGCGCATGCGTGAGATGTTCTTTCGCTTCCCTGAGGTGATGCTGATTGACGCGACGCACGGCACCAACTCCTCCAAGTACAAGATTTTCTCCTTCATGGTGCATGACGCGTTCGGCAAAGGCCAGTGCAACACGCGGTTCTCCAGAACGAGCGTGCCGCAACTCTGATGACGGCCATCGAGGAGTTCAAGAAGAACACCCCGTCCTGGACCAAGTTGCAGTGCGTGGTTGTCGATAAGGACTTCACCGAGATGGCCGTCCTCAAAGCTGCACTGCTCGGCGTCCGCGTTCTCCTGTGCCAGTTCCACGTTCTCAAGTACCTCCGTGAGCAGCTAGCGTCCGCCGAGTATGGACTCTCCCCGTGGCAGAAAGCTCAACTGCGGAGCGTTGTTTCGCTGATGGTGTACGCGACCACTGAGCGCGAGTTCGCCAAGCACCGGGACTACATGCGCCACATCCTGTCGATTGGCACGCGGTCTGCACGTCGCGAGGCCACTGAACACAGCCATGGCAGTTCCCCACAGCTCGTGGATCGGTCGATCCCTGATGGTGATCAGCTGGGCACTGATGGTAACGTGCCCATCTTGGACCAACTGCATGGGCATGTGCCATCGACAGTTGCAGATGCCGAGCCGCACCCGTTCGAGATCTACTTCCGAAAGAACTGGGACAAGTGTAAGGTGATGTGGGCTGCTCATGAGCGTCAAAGCGCGGTGACGTTGGGGAATAACACCAACAACCGGCTTGAGTCGTCATGGAAGCACTTGAAGGACACGATGAGCAGCTTCATGGGTTTGGACGAGTGCGTGGCGGCCATCATCTGTTATCAGTCTCGCACAGAGCGGGCGTTCGACGCGAAGGTGAGCAAGATCGGCGTAGTCCACGACCCAAAGTTCGACAGAGAGATGTCGCTAGTCGCGAACTTGGTCAGCAGCCACGCGTGCGACCTTATCTTCGACCAGTACGCGTACGCCATGAGCGCCACAGCTCAGTACATCATAAATGAGGCAATCCCAGGCATCATCTTCATTAAGAATGAGGCTGTCGCTGACAAAGCACTGGACGAGCACTCATGATGTGATGGAGGAGAAGGACACCGCGGAGAAAGAGAACTCCCAGCAAGAGCATGACGAGGTAGAGGATGCCTACTACCAGGAATCAGAGGAAGAGGACGGCGTGAAAAATAACATGTCAATAACAGAGGAGAACGCCGAGAAGGAGACGGTGTCAACAGTGGCGGCTCCTGTCCAGATGGTCAACGAGTCCGTCCAGATGGTCAACGAGTCCGTCCAGATGGTCAACGAGCCCATCCAGATGGGCACGGAACCCGTCCAGATGGGACCCCAGACGGAGAAGACGGATACGGACACAGTTCAGATGGACATGGAGCCGTTTCAGACGGACATTGAGCCAACTGATTCGGCCGCCCGCCCTTTTCAGACGCTACAGTTGGTGCAGATTGGCGGTGAAGACGATGACATTGACTTCGAGTCACCACCAAGGTCGAGAGGACGTCCAAAGGCGAAGCCTTCAGTTGTCAAGGCAAAGCAGAGCCGTGCCGTGGCAATGGCAGATTACGACTCCACGCTCCATAGCATGCACCTGAGCCTGGCCACTGTGGCTGAGATCGTGGCTGGTAATCCCACTTACCTATCGGACGCCTCAACACTCAAGAGGTTCAAGTTGTTCGTGTTTGAAAAGAAGACCAAGCCGCCCGTAGCCCGGGAGAGCAGCAAACTCCCCACCAGCAAGTATATCCTTGACACACACGACCTGCTCCGCGTACTCCCAAAATATATGCTCAGGAAGTGCGGAACCAAGGTCGTGGCACTCCAGAAAATGAAGACAGGACTCGCGGAGCGAGATATTTCAGTGGAGATCCCAGGCATCGGGGTTTTCATGACGGCTACCCTTACCGTCATGAGGAGCTACCATCGTGCAATTGCTGCTGTGCGACAGGTGGAGAAGGCAATGACCTGGATCCCGACAGTAAACCTGAGTCTGCCCGTTGTTTGCCACTTCAGAGCACACGAGGATCCATCAATGACTGACAAAATGGAATCGCTCCGGCTGCTGTCATCGGAAGTAAGTGTAGCTATACGTTGCAATACTGACCATTATACACTAACAAGTGTCATACCCTACAGATGGAAGTGCTTGATCTCGCCGCGACCGGGTGTCTGAGCGACAACACCATGACCACGCTGATGGCCAAACTTTTTGGCCCGGACCCCGCGAGGATTGTGGGGAGCGCTAACTTGGTAAACGTGACCCTCGGCAATAATGTTGCGGTGGATCACGCCGGCGTTGAAGCGCTCTTCTTCGGTGCGTCAGCGGAGCGCGTGATGATACCTGTCAACTGTAACGGCAACCACTGGTGCTCGATCATGATCGACTTCGCCGAGCAGAAACTCTTCTACTACGACCCGATGGAGTCAAGCTATAAGCTGGGGCTTCGGGTTGCTGCTCAGTCGATCAAATCAATCGTTCCAGGATGGCAGTCGCGCACTGCCCGTGTCCAACCGTACACCAGCACGCTAGGTGTCCAGACCGACAGCTACAGCTGCGGCATCTACGTTTTGGTCGCATTCGAGGTCTTCAGTGGCGCGGAATCGCCTGGAATCGTCGACAAGAAAACCCTCCAGCACCTGCGCTACCGATATCTTAGCATGTGCATGTAATTGAATTTCTTTGCGCAGAGTTTGATAGATGCGTAGTATAACTCTGTTCAATGCTGGATGTGCTTGTGATGCTCGGCGGTCTTGTACTCATGTACTTTTGCGCCAATCGTTAATGAGGTAGAGTCAACGTAATGAGGTTGGGCGACTGGCAGTGACGATCGCCATTTAGTTTGCATCCGGATATACACATTGCACACGTATACCTCGCCCACGTTGCTTGGTCTAGCTCGATGGCTGATGGGCTCAGATGGGCATCACTTGGTCATGGATGGATATGGATGTGCACCAGGTGGGTACAGGTGGTCACAGATGGGCAACGTGGCTCGTCTCAGATTTCTCCAGATGGGCGCAGCAACACGTGCCTAACAGTTTTAATACCTCTGATGTCTCTTAATTCGCAAATTTCAGAACTTCTTCATGCGCAGCAAGCCTTTCTCAAAATGGTATGTCGTACCACAGTGGAGTGTTAAGCTTATGAGCAATAAGTCGAAAACGATGCGTACGAAAGAGGACAATGTCATGTTCCCGTTCGATGCACGGACAACTTCAATACTTAAGTAAGATATAATCACATCCAATCCAGCTTTAACGCAGTCCTATTAATAGTCGTTTCTTCATGAGATCGATACGAGTACCACTTATGTTGCGTCGAATTGACATATGCTCAAGTCAGTGGCCGTACCTACAGCTAACCCAGAAATTCATTGTTCATAGCCCAGATGCTAGAAGAACAGTAAATCGTGACAACAAGTTGCAGACTGGGATGCAAGTACACTTGATATTTATCATCTAAATTTTATATTTTTGCCTAGAATTCTCGTACATGAATGAAGAAGAATCCTCGAGAATCAAGGGGGGTACGGAGGCCCTTGTATCCGTGGATAGTGGGGATCTCTTGGAGGCTTGCTATAAAAACATTACGTGTAGTAACGTTTCTTTGAATGTCCCTCGCTATTTTTCTAATCTCAATATTTTTCGTAGAAAAAAGATCGAATTTGGCGAGTGGAGCCAAATGGCTACATGTGTATTGATCTTGAAGCGCCGCGACTCGCGATCAATCACTTTGCCATGCCCAGCGCAGAGTCCACGGCCAGGACGGTGCTCGCTGCTGCCGGCACTGCACGGACCAACCAGGCCGAAATCGACCTGTCCTCCCCGTTGTTCAACGCCGCGCGATATCTTGCTGCCACGCATGCGGTACTGTTGTAGGCTCCCTCCGAGATGGTGTGCCGGACTTCGTAGACTAATCGACCGACATCTCGTTATCGCCACCAGAACACGAGCTTCCCCGAACTGCAGACGGCGCTCACGGAGCTGCGCAAAACCACGTCCGACAAGACCGCGCAGCTCAAGGCGCTGGTGAGCGCACACTTCGACCAGTACTTGAGCTGCCATGAGGCCGTCCGTGCCTTGGCTGCGGACGTGAGCGCACACCAGCAAGAGACCGAAGCACTGGTGGGCGACATGCAGAACTTGAGCCGTGTGGCAGACGCTTCGTTGGCCGTGATGCTGCAACGAGCGAGAGAGCAACGTCGCATCCGCCACACGCTGGCGGTGCTGGCTCGCCTGCGGCCCATCCTCGAGCTGACGAGCAAGATGAAGGCGAGTCTGCGCGTTCAGGACTACGGCACACTGGCAGTGGACTACGCGCGGCTAAAGTACCAGAGCGGCAAGATCGCGAACCTCGCTGCGCCCCTGAAGCGCGTGGTGATTGCCGGCCACGACATTGCGGCGACTGCCAACGCGGAGCTGCTCAAACGACTCGAGGATATGTCTGCATCGGTGGCCGATCAAGTACGTTGCAAATGATATGCTGTAAATTACCTGTCTTAATCGTTTGTGGTGCTCAATTCGAATGCGTCTGCTTCCCTTCAGAAGCGCGCTATTGACGTGCTCACAGCCCTGGGGTTAGTGGAGAAGCCCATTCTAACCTGCCTCACCAAGCAATTCGAGTACTTGGAGCGGAAGCTGACGGAGATCGACGCCCAGGAAGCTGGTCGATTTACCAATGAAGAAGTCATGAAGGAATGTGTCGCTATCGCTGGTCGATTTCGGAACGGGTTGTGGGGATTTATTTGCGAGCTGTTCAAGACCCCAGCGAATAGTGCGGCGGTGACTAGCAATGCCATCACGTCGGTCGAGGCTGAGCGCGTGCAGCAGCAAGCGTGGGGCATTCTGTCAAAATGTGCTGGCTTGCTGGAGCAGCATGCAGCACCACCCTCTGCATTGCGCCTCAAGTTATTAACGGAAGCCTTCCGCCAACTTCGATCTCTCAAGAAATGCCCCAACGCCGCGACGCTTAATACTAATATCGAGCAGCTCAACGAAAGTTTCTGCGGTGAATTCCGGATGTCGGTCACCCTGGGGTATCTGGATAAAGTGTGTCAGTCCGCGCGGTCGGAGTTGCTCGCTGAATATTTTGAGCCGGTTGTCACGGTTCTTCCATCTCTTTCAAGTGAAATTGCACTGGGAGCACACAATTCATCCGCGCTCACCCCCGTGGTAATGTCAACTGCTCCACGAACGAAGGTCCAGCGCGTGATAATGGAGGCTCGACAGGCTTTTGATGTCATCAGGAATGCATCGACGATATCCTCCGAGTCAAAAATTCTTCTCCATCGGCCGCTTGTGTTTACAACTTGCGCCACCGACATTCTGCAGTGCTGGGAAGGTATCTGGAAGGATGTGGGGCAAGTATTGCTTGACGTGTTGGATATTGCGGACCGCACCGACAGCAATAAGAGCCGGGGAACTTCTTCTCCTGATACCGACCTCGATTTCCACTTCCGAACTCAGCTTGTCCAGGCCCTCGAAAAGCTCTTGCGCGACATGCTGTCTGAGTTCCTTGAGAAGGTAGTTGCTGCATTTGTTGCGGAGATCATTCCACCTGTCCCGGTTGAAGCTTTAGCTGCGACCGTGGCCAACGACAACCAAAGCGGTGCGCGTGTTTGCATTTTGCTAGCAATTGTCGCGAACTGCGTCGAATTGCGTGAGAAATGCCTTCGTATTGTGGACGGGTGGGTGGCGCAACTTAAGTATGGTGATATTGACGAAGATGCCTATAAGAGCATGCTGGAGCACGGTCGCGCAGCTACTTCTGGCACTCGAGCCCTCTCCAATTTGGTGCAGAATGTGGAAACCAAGTGCATGGATATTTATTCATCCACTCACGCAGAGCCCCTCCAGCAGATTCTGCGGGCCGGGGCAGCGGAAGAACCATTCCAGTCTCATAACAGCGGTAGCAGTGGTGGTGGGGGTAGCCGACACAGTTCTCGCACAAATCGATCGGGCAGTCTGGGGCTCCCGACACCTGCGTCATTGCAAGCTGCAGCCTCCAATCCTGTAAGCTCGGTATCCACACCTTCGGACCCTCGCCAATACGTGTTCAACGTGCTTCTGCAGCTTATCACACTGCGCAGCGAGGTCGAGATGTGCGTGGGAGATTATCCTCAATGCTGGGACTACATTCGTAGCGTCACGGACCCGCTGACGGCAGCATTGGCCGAGTTCCTCCAAAGATCCGTGCGTGAGCTCGATAACGCTGCGGGGGCCTCGACTTCTAGCACTTCGACTATCGACGAGTGGAAGCGCAACCATGTACGACCACGGTGTAATCTGTACACTGTGAAAATGTACTAACGATAGTCTTGTTTTCCTGTGTTCGATGTAGCTGCTCGTCGAAGCGCGTTTCTTCCAGTTAGCACTAAGTGACCTCATGGCGGAGAGCACCAAGTCCCAAATCGAGACCGTGGAGAAGCAGCTAGCGCAGGCCAAGTCGGCGGTGGAACAGGCGACGAGCGCGGGCCACGTGACGTTGCTCAACCAGATGAAGCACCAGACCAAGCTCTATCTCCTCGCACTTCAACAGTGAGCGTCCGCCAAGAAGAGGCGGTGGTCAGTAGCCAGAGAGGTTATCGTCCAAGCTGAACCTAGAGACTTGTCGTGTTATCTTTCTTCTCATCACGACGCCCCTGCATCTGTAGCGGTCATGCTGCCTCCTTCTTCATCTCTGCGAAATCCTATGGTGCGGCCAACTCGGAGACTCAACAAATCAGCCCGACTTCAACTGAGGTCGAAGTGAAAAATGGCGATCGGTGATTGGTCGGATCAGATCGGATTTTCCAGGGATTTTACGGAGAAGCGGGTAATCCCTCCCGTGTCTGTTCACTGTATCATCACCCTTAGGAGGGGCGACATCTTTCAACCTGAAGAAGCTTTTCCCCCGACATCACTCGACTTTAGACTTGAGGGCGGAACAGCGGATCAAAACAAGATGCACCTGCCGAGGACTTTGCTGCTCGCCGCGGCGCTCGCCACACCCGCCGCCGTCCACGCGCGCGCCATGGACGTGGACGAGTGGCCGTCCACAGAGGTGCGTGTCCGCCCCACGGCCGCCAAGATCTCCTCCCTATTGCCATGTATCTAACCCTTTCTCGCGCGTACGTACTTAGAGCGACCACACGAAGCTGCAGGTGGTGCTGCCCGAGAAGCTCATGAAGAAGGACGGATACGCGCACAAGGACGCGCTGTTCGGCTACCCGGCGTACTCGATGGGCTCCCTGCAGACGCAGCTGGTGTACACGAGCGAGTCTGGCTGCGAGGAGATCAAGAACGGCGACTGGGAGCCGCCCTTCGCCCTCATGCTGGACCGTGGCGACTGCCACTTCGTGGAGAAGGTGCGGCGCGCCCAGCACGCCGGCGCGCGTGCCGTGCTCATCGCAGACAACAAGTGTCTATGCACTGACGTGGAGTGTCTGCGCGAGACGGGCGACGACTTCTGCGAGACGGTGCTGCCCTTCATGGCGGACGATGAGTCCGGCGGCGACATCTCCATCCCCAGCATGTTGATCCGCAAGAGCGACGGCGACGCGATTAAGCGCGAGATCGCGCAGAGCAAGGGAGTCAGCAACGTGATGGTCAAGTTCGACTGGGGGATCCCCTCGCCCGACGGCCGCGTGGAGTGGACGCTGTGGCAAAGTGCCTGGGATGACCAGTCGCTGTCGACGCTGGCCAATCTGGAGGAGATGGTCACGGCACTGGGCGACCGCGCATTCTTCACGCCGCACTTTGTGTCGTACAACGGAACGAAGGTGGGCTGCCACGAGGATAGCGACCCGAACACATCTGCTTGTGGTAATATGTGCCTGAACAACGGCCGCTACTGTCTGCTGGATCCGTCTCCTTTCCACGACCGCTCGAGTGGCGCGTCTGGAGCCGATGTGGTGCTGGAGAATCTGCGCCGCAAGTGCATTTGGACGCTGGAGAGCAAGACGGACCCTGGCGTGGGTTTGAAGTGGTGGAAGTACGTGAAAGCTTCGGGTGAAGCTTGCGGCAAAGACGAGAACAACTTCCGTGAGCGATCGTGCGCTGAAAAGGTTATGAAGGAGCTGAGCATTGACGTTAAGGCGGTGGAAGAGTGCATGCAGCCCTATGGCGTCAACGTGGACGAAGTGAACCCGCTGCTTGAGGAGGAGCTGAAGGAACAGACGGCACTTCAGCTTTTGCGACTCCCAGCGCTTTACGTGGATGGCGTGCACGCCCGTGGCCGTGTGGACCCGACCAGCATTTTGGGCATGGTGTGCGCTGGCTATGGTGTCCACGACCCGCCTGAGGTGTGCTCGTGCGCCAGCCAGTCGTCGGTGGGTCTGCTGGATTGCGTCAAGGTGGGAAGTCTCGCGAATGCTGCCGCCATCACGGCCAGCGGCGGCTACTCCTTCACGTCGCTGGTGGTTGTGCTGCTTGCCTTTGTGGGTATCGTGGCTGCCGGTGGCTTCGTCTACTGGCGCCGTACGCAGCGCCACATGCGCGACCAGGTTCGCAGCATTTTGGCTGAGTACATGCCTCTCGAGGACCAGTCCATGGACGACGACTACGATATGGAAGACGAGAGGTCTCGGATGCTGCACCCGGCTGAGCGTGCAGCCGCCAAGAGTCCTCGTGGCTACATGCCCTCGCGCGGCTTTCTAGATGAAGATGAGGAAGAGGGCATGTAGACACTCGCCCCCTAGTCGGTTGAAGAGAAGGTGGCGAGACTGGAAGCATGCTGTGTTTTGTATCTTGCGCGAAGCTTACTGCCAGGAAAAAAGTATCAAAGAAGAAGAGATGGAAGCAGTAGGCATGGAATGAACACGGTGTTTACTCAAAACATTGATAGCAGCACCAGCCGCGAATTGAATATTGCAAGCTGCAGCTAGTTGGTTGCGTGTTTCTTCTTCATTGTTGCTGATGTGCAGCATTCTGGCGTCGGAGCTCGGTTGAAGAGATGTCGTTCCTGAACGCGGACTCGGGCAGTGGCACGAAGAGGTGGCGGAACACGGACGGCACCGACTTCTCCAGCACTTCCTCAGCGGAAATGAAGCGGTTCTCCACCTTGTTGTCGAACCGACCAGCCACCACGAACGAGCAGTGATTTCGGGCGATGTGGTCCAGCGCCAGCACCATCTTATGCTCGTCCATCTCATAGTACTTTTTGTCCACGATGCGAACTGCCGTGTCGGCGCCAATGACGAACGCGCAGCCAGGGAGCAGTTCGGACTTCTGTCCAAAGAGCGTCGCGTTCGTGACCAATACAGGCCACGCTCCCAATCCCAAGGCGTTGTCGTGTGAGAACTGTGCAACGCGCGCCGAGATCATGGACGAATCAATTGCACCCTTGTCAGCGTTAGCTACTGCAAGCTCAAACGCCACCGGCAATTCCACCCCCGTTTGCGACTTCAGCACCTGCTGAGCAACGCGCGCGAGATCGACGTGGCCCTTGTGCAGCGGGTTAAAAGACCCTGGTAGAATCAGTCCGCGGAATTCAAAGTCTCGCGTAGCAGTCGTCATCATAGCAGCAGCAGTATCTTCAACTTCGGCGCTCGTCTTCTCCGGGAGAAACGCGACGCTCATCAATGTGCTCGACTTGCCACTGCAGATATCATGTAGTGGGTCACTGGCACTAGCGTCTTCTTCATCCGACGTCAACTTTACCAGCACATCACTCCCAGTCTGTGCAGCCAGCAGCTCATCATGGAAAGCGTTGCAAGTATCCGTGTCGACATCAGCAGCCTTGGCCAAAAGATACACGAGCCAGCGACTCACGATGTGGTCTTCCTCCGTCCTCGTGCGCCCCAACGTCTTGTCCAATTGAAGGTGGTACGTTTCGCATTGCGGTCGCAAGAGCGTAGATCCACGAGCCCGACACACTGACAAGAAGCACTCGTGCGGCCCCTTCTTGGGGTAATTAGTCGCGAGCCCAGCTGTGCACGCGATGCCCAGGGACGCTCGGAAGCGCTTCAACGCACTGGGCAGCAACGCCGCAGCTTGTGCATCGTCCTCTTCAGCCTCCTGACGAGTGATCTCGTTCGCCTGTTTCCACGCAGCCAGCGCCATGCGCTCTGACGTCTCCGCTGAGCAGAATTTGAGCTTGGAGGAGGTTGAGGGCACCGAGCTCAGAAACGACTGCAGACTGGCACGCGAGTAGGGCACAGCGAAGTGCAGCATAGTGGAGGAGCTGCCCGGTCGGAACAGACTCTCGGCAGCGGAGACGCCGCCGCCGGTCACCGCTGCCACCACCTTCACGTGCGGCTCGCGGGCGTACACGGCCGACAGCAGGCGCTCGGTCATCGACATGGACTCAGAAGTTGAAATGATCCGCTAGGAATTGTAGCTTTCGGAGTAGATGTTGTGATTTTACGCGTTCGATTTGTACAAATTCATACATCAGCACTTACTTTTAATTGGCCAAAAGAAAATAGATCGGGATGTGTTTTCAGCCAGTAGGAACGCACATATCCCTTCTCCCCCCTTCGTTCAGTCAGATACGGCAAAAAGATCACAGCGAGCAGCACCCAAGAAGCACCATGTCGAGACGATACGATGGCCGCACCACCACCTTCTCCCCAGAAGGTGCGCAATGACCTTCCTGTCAGTTTTATCTCCAGTATCTATTGATGCAGCAACTTACGCAGTACGTGTGGAATTTGTATTGCGGTGGTAAATGACGAGCAGGCCGCCTCTTCCAGGTGGAGTATGCCATGGAGGCCATCAACAACGCCGGCTCGGCCGTAGGCATCCTCGCAAAGGATGGCATCGTGATCGCAGGTCAGTGCTAATTGTATTTTCACTATGCTGTACGAGTCCTGCGCGTGGTGCTAACGGACTTAATTGTGTTTTTTATTGTAATAGCGGAGAAGAAGACGGTGTCGAAGCTGCTGACGCCCAGCAAGACCAGCGAGAAGACCATCAAGCTGGACGATCATCTGATCTGTGCTGTCGCCGGTCTGACCTCTGACGCCAACATCCTGGTGAACTACGCGCGTCTGTCGGCGCAGCGCTATGAGCTTGCGTACCAGGAGAAGGAGCCGTGCGAGCAGTTGGTGCAGACCATTTGCAACTACAAGCAGGCGTACACGCAGTTCGGCGGCCAGCGCCCCTTCGGTGTGTCGTTCCTGTACGCTGGCTGGGATCGCCACCACGGCTTCCAGCTGTACCACAGCGACCCCAGTGGAAACTACGGCGGCTGGAAGGCCACCGCCATCGGTGCCAACAACCGCGCCGCCAAGAGCATGCTCAAGAGCGACTACGAGGAGGGAATGACGGTGGAAGAGGCACTGGCCTTTTCGGTGAAGGTCATGAACAAGACCATGGACTCGACCTTTCCCAGCGCAGAGAAGCTTGAGTTCACGACGGTGACGCGGAACGCCGAGGGCAAGATCGTGCACCGCCAGCTGACTCAGAAGGAGACGGATGAGCTGCTGCAGAAGGCGGCTGCGGACACGGCCTCCTCGGGCGACATGTAAGCAGCATGAGTCTAAAGCAGTTTACTGGTGATAAGTGGGCATTGGTGCCGTAGCTGTTGAAGATCATCACAGAAATCTTTGGCAAGGATGCCTCACCAACTAATGAAAAGACCAAAACGAGGATTGCATTAGTTCCACCTACTACCTATATACCGTCTTTAGCTATGCCGGTAGATGCTTTGTTCGCTGCATCCGTTGCTGCACCAGAGGCAGTGTCTGCTATTTTGTTTATTCCGTCCCCTGCCTTATTCCCCACGCGTGTAGCGCAGCTGGACAGGTCTGTTCCACAAACCATGAACGTCACGACTAGCGCAAGTGCAGCCAAGGCAAGGGTGCCGTAGATCCAGTATTTCACGTTCATCCACCAGTACGCATTTTTCAGCTTCTTGGCGGACTTTTCGTACTTCATGGCATCCTGCTGCAACTTGGTCGTTCGTGTGACCAGCAACTCGATCTTCTCACCACGCTCCATTAACTGCCAGCACAGACCAAAAGCATCGGTTTGTATGATTATCATTTTCACTTCTTTCACAGCAAACCAAACGCACCTGGTTGACGTTCTCAATCATCAGCGTCTTGACTCGCTCCATCTTCTGCCGCACTTGGGACATCGGCGTCTCCAACTTGTAGTTGTCGTACTTCTTCATGAGCGCATCTAGCGTTGGATTGAAGGACGCCATGGCATAGGCCAGTGCAGTCTGCGCCTGCAGCTTGTACTTCGCCAGGAACGTGGTCTGCACCTCAGCGAGCATCATGAACGCTACGTTCGCGTGCACCCGCTCCTCCGCCATGCACATGTACGTGATGCCATCGTCGTGGAGAAAGAAGAAATTGAACTCGTTGTACGGGAATACGCTCTTGGAGGCCGGGGATGATGCACCAGGCTCGTGCTGCGCCAGGTGCTTGAGCACGGCGCGAGTGACCGTGGGGAAGTTGCCGCTCTGGTCCGTGTGCTCGCATAGCACGCTCTGCTGCCGCGCCACCAGCGTGTACACGATGGACATGATACGCCTCGCTGTACGCGCTCCAGCTCCTGGTACCGGTACCAGCTTACGACGAGCGTTGAATGACCTTTCGGGCCCGATCCAAAGTGTACCCATCTCATTTTCGACCAATCAACTACCGCCATGACACTAACTCGCCGTTTCCTAGTCAAGTCGTGATCAGCATGAGGAGGACACAGCGTCTCGACATGGCACCGCGGCTGCTCGTCCTCACAGCTCTAGCGATCCTCCTGTATCTCTCGTGCGCATCTGCAAGCCAACCAGACAGCAAAACCGCGGAGACACTGCCAAAGCCGCAACAGGCTGCGCACAGTGCAGCGAGCGCCTTCAGAGCGAGTGACAACGACGACTGCAACTCTCTGACCGGACCATTCTGCGCGCACACGGGCTCCATGGCCTTCTTCGCGTCATACATGACACCCATCTCCCCCTCGGACCTACAGCAGAAAGGCAGCGAGGTGTCTCGCCGCAGTGCCGTGCCTAAGGCTGATGACGGCGTGGCCAAGTGGCAGCGGAAAAAGTGTTTTTTTCGCCACTTCTCCGGCAGCTGGATGGACAGTGGAGGCGACGTTAACGACCTCATGAGCCAGCAAGTTGCGAGTGTGGACGAATGCGAGCAGCTGTGCTGCGAGCACCCAAGGTGCCAATCGTTCACGTTCTGGCGCGGCCGCACGTGCTTCCTGCGCGCCAAGAGCAAAACCCCGCGGCAGGACGCCGACTCCTTTTCGGGTATACGCTTGATCTAACGTGAAATGCAACGAATTTTGGTTTGTTCTCCGTTTTTTTTCAAATTTCTTAATGTGCGAGTGCGGAATCCTTATAGAGAGGTTCAAGTTGAAGTGAGCAGAGTGATTGTCATTCTTCAATTTGCCGCCATGGCAACAGATCGTGGAGAAGGAGCAGCAGCAGCCGAATGGAACGCCTTGTCTCGAGACGAGGTGAGTCCCTCCCTACTTCCATGAGCTCATTGAGCGTATTATCAATATGCACATTGTGCCGTGGTATTGGGCAGGTTTTGCGGCGCATTGAAGCGCTGGCAGCCGATTTCTTGGAGTGTCTTTCGGTACGACCGAGGCTTTGTGTGTTTATGTGGCTTTTTTCTGATGAGATTGCGGTGCAGGACGGGAAGATGCTTGAGTTGGAGGCTGTAAGTTCGTTGGCGGACTTGGTAGCTTGGCATGTGAGGTGTTGTACTGACTCGGTGTCAAGTTGAAGCGCAATTCGTCAGCATTGGTGTACGACCATCAGAAGCAACGCCACGTCCATGGCAATGACAAGCGATTGGTGAAGCTGGTATCAGTGCATTAAAAAGCTGCTAGTTACACTATCCTCGGCTAATTGTCCGCTAGAATCGACAGGGAGGAAGGAGATACACCGGAATTTGGCTCATCTTGCAGACAGCACATGCCCTACTAACAGAAAGCAAGACGGCAACTCAGGTCCCCTTTCCATCGGTACAGATTGTTCTTTTTTACTTGATAACCATCTTTTGTTTGAATGCGCTGCAGAGAGATGTCTATTATCTGCACCCGTTCTTCAAAGGACAAAGTGAAGCGGACGAGGCGATTCTTGGTAGGGTGGTTTTCCAGACCACATACGTTCCCACGGCAATTTCACCGTTTCCGTTTACGCAGACGCAGGAAGTATATTGGGAGTTCCAAGAGGATGCATGAACATTGTCGGAGCAACCAAAGGCTGCTTCACTGGTGACATCAGTATTTTAGTACGTTACGGTGTCCGCGCACGAAGGCAAAATACTGGGGATCTAACAAACTACACTGAAGCGAGATGGCAGTTGGAGGCATTTTGGGAGTGGAGAAGAGGTCTCTATTACTCAAGAGCTCTTGCAATTGAAGCCAAGTGACGTGTACGAATGTTTTTCAGAAGTGTGCGCTTCCCTTTCTATTGAGCATCATGGCGACGTCGTGCTTGGATTTTTTCTTTTTTTTCAGCCAAAGCAATGCCAAGTGTATCCTCGTGATTGAAAAAGATGGTGAGTTGTAGCACACAGCTAGACGAATTCTAGCTGTTGCGATTTTTAGTCATTAAAATACTGATGTTTTTGTTGTGTTGTAGGCATATTCAATCGCCTACGGTATTGTCCAGAGCGTTGGCTAGATCTTGTGTACCCCCTCACCAACTCACCGTCACTTAGAGAGGATAAGTTTTACGAGATGGTTCCAAGTATCCTGATCACTGGTCGGGGGTTTCCAGATCTAGCTACGAGGTAAGTGCTTGCATCCAAGCTTTGATGCGGAAATTACTAGCGTTTAAACATGTTACCATCAGGGTGTTTGTGAGCCTGCTGAGCCATGCGTTGAAAATCCCAGTACTTGGTCTCTGTGACTGCAATCCGTTTGGCCTCTCCATTATGGTAAGAGTGAGTAGGATACGAAAACAGCCACCCGTCGATACCCTAATGCAATTTTGGCAGCTTACGTACAAACTTGGATCAGCTCGGATGCCGTTGGAGTCGCTTGAATACGGTAGGGTTTACGTGTTTGACGAGCTTTTATGGAGCTGACCTTGTCGAGCGTTTTTGTTTGTTTGCATAGCCGTTGACATCAAGTGGATCGGTGTGCGTCCATCCCAAGTCGCGACCTTGGGCCTGCCGCAGTCGTCTTTTAAAGCGCTCACTCGGAAGGATATTGCTGTGGCAAACTCCTTGATGCAAGCAAGCTTTGTACAGGTATGTTGTAGTCGTGAAAGGACAGTCTGCACTCTTGCTCATATGGGTATGGTGATATCAGGCAAACGAGCATTACAAAAGAGAAGTTCAAATGTGGCTCGAGGACTCGCTACCGTGGAAAATTGAGCTCGAAGCTCTTCATTTCTTAGGTTTCACGTTCTTGACCTCCTTCCTCCAAGATTGCATTCAGGGAGACAATTTTCTATGAGGCCGTAATGAGCTTTCGTCAATGAAAGCAAGCGTATATGAGTTCGCATCTATCGGATGTGTTATAGAGGGACACCAAGACTCAGTGCACTACTCGCAAAGTCAACGAATACCACCCGAAGCCAGAAGTACATCGTGACGGCCAGTAAAATAGAAATTGGCAGCGCCGGAAGTGCTTTCTGGTAAATTCCGAGAAGAAACAACGTGCCTCCAAGACCCTGGCATAACAAGCAAAACACGTAAGCTAAGCCGTGCTTTCAGCTACCAGGAAGGCGCAGGCACGTACCATGAGGACAGACACCAAACATCCGACCATTGCGGAGAAGTCATACTTGGCAGCTCGGGACACTAGAACGCTATAGAAGACGAAATCTCCCAAGCCCAGCTTGATCGTTTCATCGACTTCTATAGGGCACCGTGCCGTTAGAACACCAACCAGCATTCAAAATGTGAAAACACCAGGCAGCCTTACCTCCTTCATCCGTGATGTACTTTTGGTACAAGTCGTGCCATAGTTCAGCTTCTCGCCCATGATAACGCTCCACAATCTTGTCCACGCGGGAAATTGCCGCTGGGTTGTGCTTTGTATAGAATTCAATCAACCGGGCGCGCAATTGCACTTGACGGGGGGTCAAAGAAGTTTGAACGGTAGGATCGGGGGACGCTGGAGCTTCCCCTGGCGAACCGAGCCGGAGCGGGATTTCTGTCTCACACTGATAATACACATTCTCGCGCACGGGAGCTGCATTGCTTGAGTGATCGCGACGAATTTCAGCTTCATAAAGAAGGCCTGTGGGTAACATCAATACGAGCATACAATCAGGAAAATAACCATAAATGAACAACCATAGATCTATCGTAATACTTACCAGGCAGTGGGCGCCCCTCTTGCTGCACGAGATTAACGAGCCACTTCAATGGTCCGCATGGTGTCAACACCGCGCACAGGTCATAGAATGCCAACACTATGACTAGCGCCCACGTGCTCCACTCTGGAAATTGCCCCAGCTGCCAAGCCATGATGACCGACGTGGCCACCAAGTACGTCTGCGTTAGCCACATAGGCATTCCCTTCTGGTAAAAGATGGACAACACGCCAACCACCGAGAAATTGTACATGGCAAACAGCAGCGTGAACACGTCAACGGGGATCTCCATCTTGGCGATGACGATGACCAGCATGTTGCCTCCCAGCATACCCAGCAGCATCGCCGACGAGAACATCATGTACCCGATCAGCATCTACAACAACACATCACCTTTGTCACGCACTGCAATACTCAAACCAAAAAGTATCTTTCGCATCCCCCACCTTATTGAAGTTGAATTTGTAGCAGCAGACAATCACGAACGTTGCCACTAGGAAAAACGACACGATGGCGAGTGCATTCACCAGTGCATTCTCCATCTTCGTTCCCGTTGACGCCCCCTTGTCCTTGTCCGGGCCGTACACCAAGTAAGCTCTGCAACACGACAATCAATCGTCATGCAAGAAGCTAACACCACATACTTTTGCGCGTTGCAACGTACTCAGCCAGCGCCTTTGCCGACGCTTGATCCACCACATTAAGCGACACAAAGCTGCAACAATCCATGGCGTTAGCGATAGACATGTACTGTATCAAATGAAGAGCTCAATGTACCTGGCGATCAGCATGGTCACGGCCACAGGCCACACCACAGCGGAGAAGGAGCCGATGGAGTGCAGAAGCTCCTCGTGCGTGAAGGAATCTTGCTCCTCGTCATCGTTCTGCGACGTGGAGCGGGTCCGGGCCGGCAGCAGACGCTCACGCACGTCGCCAACCTCTAGAGACTCGACGCCTGACATGACGCTGAGGAGGTCTGCAAATAAAGCTCGGAAAAGATCATCGTGAATTAACAAAGAGAATACATGAAAAACGTATGATATAACGAAGGTTGAAGTGCGAAACGACGTCAAGTGCGTGGCAGAAATGCCCAAAACCGATTATGGCGCTTCGATGCGAGCTTGTGGCCAGGAAGAACCACTTGGCCTGGAAATGGGCGGCGGCGACGAGTTGGATGTTTGATGACGGGGTTGAGATTGCAGAAATGGCAGTCGGACGGGATTTTGCGATCTATTTGCTGACTTCGGGGCAGTTGATGCACTGCGGGGTGACACCTCGAAAACTTTCGTACGAGAAGTTTCGCTTGAGGCAAGACAAGCGACGTAGTCGTGCCCATGCGATCGGAGCAGAGTTGAAGCGGCTGTCTACGCGCGAACGGGAACTTTACGATGGGCACAATTGCGACTCCACCTGCTGCCCCGTAGAGCTGCCTATGACGGTCAAAATTCGTGTACAGCAGGTCGCATGTGGAGCTACACACTGCGTGGCGCTGGGAAAGAATGATGGAGCGGATGGAATGCAACTTGGACTTTTTTCGTGGGGGCTTGGCGAATACGGCCAGCTTGGTCTTGGGGAGTGTCAATTTGCTTCAGCGATGACACCCATTACACTGCCCGAGGAGCTTCGGATTTTGATGCACAACTCAGACCAGACTCACCCTCTTATTTTGCGCTGTGGAGTATTTTCGACGTACTTGCTTAGTCGAGGTTCTTCTACACTTTGGCATTGGGGATTGTTGCCGTCCGACAGTGAAGACTCACGTTTTGTTCGTCAAGGGGTACCAGTGAAATTCCCTCTTCTTGACGAAAATATTGCTCTGATCGATGTTAGCGCCGGTGTTGAACATGTTGTGCTTTTATCTGAAAATGGCTGCGTATTCACGTGGGGTTATGGTAGATCAGGGCAGTTGGGTCTCGGACCTGCCGTTACATCTAACGTGGATAGTGAACACCCCACTCAAGTTGATTTCTTTCGTCATGGCAATAATCACCGTATTGTTGCTATATCCTGCGGCTGGAATCACACCGTCGCCATGTCTCGAAGCGGCGAAGTTTATGCATGGGGAAGCAACGCGTTTGGTGCGTGTGGCGCAAAAAGCAAGTTCTGCGAATATTTTCAACCGGTTCTTGTTGCAATACCGCATTCTAAATGTATGACTTCCTCAACTCAGTACATGCAGGTTCGATGTGGAGGAAACTCGTCCGCTTTTCTCATACTTCGGCGCGGAAACGAGAGCTATTATATAATCGAGCGAGCCTTTGTGTGGGGTGTCGGTGCAGTAAATGTTGTATCACTACTACCTCTGGAGATATTTTCTTGCGAAGACAGTCCAAGCAAGTTTACCGATCTGTGTGTGGGGTGGGGTATATTGGCGAGTCTTCGTACTAACAAGAATAGTTCCCTGGAAGTTTGTCCAGCCTGGGTTGTCAAGGATGTAAGTACGTGTGGAGACTCACGCCAAGGAATTGAAAAGGGAATGCCATATTTGCACGTTGGTTTGGGGGCTCAAATTCATATTCAACTACAGTCAATAAGCAAAAGCGCAACCAACGCGATCATCAATGTATCCGATGAAGGTGATAGAAGCGCAAAATTATTTGAGTTAAGTGTACAACAGAATAATGGCGCGTGCGTGGCCATTTATTCTGTGACTCGGCAGATCGAAGGTAGTAGCAAGAATGCAACAGCAGAAGTGATTTTGGTTTCCCAAAGCAAAGGCAGAGCTACCATTTCTCTTGTAAGTTCAATTGGTGGGATAGTTGGAGGCAACATTTTTGTCGACGTTGCCCAAACGGAACATGAGACACAGACTATTGCAATTGCACCAGACGAAAACGGAAATGAAGGCAAGATTATCACTGTTCTGGGCATACACGTCGAAGGGTGCTCGACTGAAAGTCAGGAGCACGTAGATACGAATTGGTACAAGCTTTACTCCAATTGCATTCGCGTACATACGGATGATACTGTGATTGTACTAGTTGAGTCTGGATCAAACGATATGGATCCTGCTGTTCAAGTAGAATTTCGCGATAATCATTGGCAGTATGGGTTAACCCACCTCGACATAGTTGGCGACAGTGAGTCACAGCATAAAAATCTGGGTGTGGTGCAACTACGATTTCCATCACCCGGCCAGTATTTTATTTACCACACTCGGCATCCTGAAGATGAACATGACCGACGCCCCCCACTGCTGGTTGTAAGTTGTTGTATGAGCAGTCAAAAGAGGGAACGTGTTTTGACGACAAATCATGGTCTTGTATGGTCGAAGTACCAATCCGCGTTGACTGAAGCCCCACCATCAGCACATTTTTCTTTCTTTTTATCTTCAGTGCTGCAGCATGCAACGCTTAGAGACGCCGTAGTCTGTTCCCCCTGGGCAGCTACTTCCGAGGAAGAGTTCAGTGAACCTCCATTCGATTTTGATCGCGAGCACGAAGCTCAATGTTTACTATTAGCGAACACAGAACGACCATTTGTTCTGTGGGGTCCGCAAGTTGGGGATACTTCCACTTTAGATACACCACACCAGCTTCCTCAGAATCAAGGTTCACTGAGTCTATGCTCGATTCTTCCCGCTTGGGCTGATAAAGTATCGTCAAAAGTGGCGTTTCGAATCGCAACCTGGTTAGGAAAACCCTATGCTAGGTCGAAGGAGATCTCCAAACCAATTGATTATCAAGAAGTCCGCTCAAAGGCTGCAGGCACTGGTTTGTCCGTCAAGCAGATTCCATTTGACTTTTTGGGGACCGTGTCTCTCATGAACCAGCGCGCAGTGCGTGACGCACTCGCACCTGTTATTTCCAACATAGTCGGCGTTTACGACTCGATTATGTCTTGGCGAAGAAGCAACGGTGACTTGTTCTACTCGGTGCAGTCAAATGATCTGGTAGTTCGGCGATACGGACATGAAAGCCACGATTTCCCAGAAACTGCTAAAAGTGGCCGCATTTCACGATTGAAATCTCAACTAAGTGATTTTCTTTGGCAAATTGGGGAAGGCAAGAAAATCGAGGAACTGTTTTCTCTTTTCACCACCCCGTCAAAGCAAGACGTGCAGCCGCCGAAGCTAAGCAAAACTTGCGTGAAGAATGTCATTCACCTACGCGAGTTGATCTTCCACTCGACATCGTGTGGTTTCGCTGAAGTGATTGAAGTACCGAAACAAGAATGGTTTGCGCTGTTTCGTGGGATGCAAGAGCTGTCTCCACCCAATTGCGGCGGTATCACGTTCAGCGCGTTTCGCACGTTTCTCGTGGACCCCTTTCACCAGGTAAGGAATACAAACCTGTTATTATTATACTCATATTTGGTCTGATTTAACTTCTCATTTTTTGTTGCATAGTTCTACTGGAAGCAATATGTTCATCAGATCCGAGAACAAGCGAATTCCAATCGTGAATTGATTAACCGCGCGCTACTGGAAAGCTTCGAGGTGAGCAAAAGGTTAACGCATGGAGGACACCGCAGTAATAATGAGGCGGACTCAGCGGGTGGTATCATCGAAGAAACGTTCATGGTACCATGGCAAGACTTCGTGGAAAGCTTAACGAGCTTTCATATGATTCTCGGACAGAAGGCGTTGCGTCCATCGGATTGTTGCCGTCTACTCTATCGATTTGATATTCAGGGAAATGGACAAATCTCTATTCAAACCTTCCGGGGTAGCTTGTTATACGCACTAGACGACATCGACGCAGCTACGAAAGAATTCGATTTTACGAGGTCAAGAACATCAAAATCAAGTCGCGTAGTAAAGGGAAAGCGCCCGCTGAAAGTGGCGATAGCTACAGGCCACCGTCACCCCGACCTCGAGTTGTTTACATCGAGTGAGGCAGTGCACAAATTATTTGCAGCTCGTGCGAAGATTCGTCCTCATACCTCTACTCGCACCAAGACTACATCCGCGTCTACCAACGTCGTTACTGCACTCCGCGCATCTGCAAACACTCACTTGGCTCGTATTCGTAACCTGCCGATTTCGCATCTCTTGAGGTGCGTATCAACGTCAACACCGAAACAACACACGCGATTTTTTGTTATTGACAGTCGGTTTGATTTTGTGTGCATGCAGGGAAGGCGTTAACTTTCGACCACCACGGAGAGATCTGTATCGCTGTGATGACGAGGGAGGTAGCACTCAAGCCGAAGTCATGGGCGCTGAAGAATCATATTAAGCTTAACCCCATAATTCAATAGACTTTGAGCGCACCAACCGAGTCCTGCAGCTTACAGCCGCGCGGCAGCGTCCTTCTTGTGACCGAGCAACCTGAGTCGGCTGATACCGCCATCGGGGAACATCTCGAGCTTGATGTAGTTGACACCTCCAGGAATAAGGTTCACATTGCCGTCCGTGACGGAGAAATAGTGCTGCTTGTGTGCCTCCAGCTTCACCCGAGGCAGCAGAACTTTCCACTTGACGGCTCCATCCTTTAGCAGTTTGCCTTCATCGTCGTCACCGTAGAACCGCGTCCCGTAAACCACACAACTCTCCGGGAAGTTGCCCTTGAAGTGGTTCGTGTCGACTTCAACTTGCTGCACCACTCCCAAGTGCCCGAGCTTGAGCACGACCCAGTCCTTGCCTGGCACTTGCAGCAGTCCGGTCTTCGCGTCATTCTTCAGAATGGCAGGGCGCGTCGCCTTGCGCGCAGTCTCCCACCCATCTGCCATTGTCTTGCTGCGTCCTGGCGCCATCAAATTGCGCGGGTGGCCGTAGTGGGCGTCATTGAAGCCCACCACCTTCCCGCCATGCGCAACGCTCACCAGATCCAGCAGCTGCGAGCTCGACACTCGACTCCAGTCCACCACCACCTGCCCGTACGCCCGCAGACGTGCAATGCCTCCGTCAGGGAACATGTTGACGCGCAGGTGCGTCCACGGTCCCCTCTTGGACGGCGACACCCGCAGCAGATTGTGCCGCGTCTCGGGGTACCCAGCTCCGAGCGTCGTGGGCGGGACGATCTCCGTCCACTGGTGCGACTGGAGCTGCTCGACCAGCTTGAGCTCCTCAGCAGAGGCGCAGACTCCCATTGCGCGGTGCTCCGTGGCTCTGGCCGCGAGGATCCGCAGCGCGTCGCTCTCCTGGGACAAGTCGGCGGCCTGGACAGACACGCGCGGCGCGTTGTTGCCCGTGAAGAAGGCCGTGTCCACGTCCACGACGTCCACAGCACCGCGCAGACCCAGCGCCAGCACGCACCAGTCGTGGCCCGGGATGCGCTTGCGACGCGACTCCCAGCCGTCCATCCACTTGCCGAAGCTCGTGAACTTGTCAGTGATGAAGACCGGCGGCTCGGGGCGCAGCAGGTCGCTCGCAGGCGCGAACCACTCGTCCGTCGCGAACAGCACGCGAGAGCCGTAGGAAGCGCTGGCCAGGTCGGTCAAGGTCTCCACTTCGGCGGGCGTAGGGGGCGTCATGAGAGGCAAGGGGGCGGAGTGCTGTGCGGAAGATTGGCGAGTGAGCTCGAGATATGGACCGCCCGACGGTATTATCAGTTCGCATTCAGCGTCAACTGCTGCTGACGCACGAGGCGTCGAACGAGGCGTCGAAGGAGATGGGCCAAGCGAATTGTACACTATAGACGATGCCTTTCGTCATCTTGCATAACTAAATAGCTGTCCATTATAAGCAGCAATAAGCTACACGTACATGTAATTGCACGCTGCTGCTCGTGACATTGCTCTGCTTTTTTATTGCAGGTCTGTAAATGAGCACTGCGCTTTCGTTCACATGTGTATCCTGATAGCATATAGCGACTGTACCAGACCAAGTCAAGGGCACCAACACGTAGCAAGCACAGCTGCAGCCGAGCCGCGTCAATCTCCTTCGTCAACAATAGACCTGCCGCGTCGCCAACCACCACAACGACGAAATCGACAATCAAAGCGATATACCCCTCGTTGCGGCGCCGTCAAAACGCGCAGTAAACATAATCGCATCTGCTGACAACTGCGATCAGCCCAAAATGGTCTCGGGACCGACCGACGGCGGGCGCTATTTACAGTGTCCACTCAGCATGTTGTCGCTGATCGGTCCCGTGCGGAAACGAACTGTCGAGAGCCAAATCTCCGAACGCTAAACTATGACGCCAGCCAGCTTGACCTAGCGAGAGGCTTGACGAGCAGCAATGTCCATAATGACAAGTTGCCCTTGTGGACCACCGCCATGTTGCCACCCTTCTCTGCCCTTAGCTCGCTTCAAGTTGCATCGCGATCTATGGCATAGAGAGGCGGTGGATTCGAGCGTCGCCGACGATCTGAGATTTTAGTATGAATTTTTGTATGCGGCTGAGCGCGGGAAAAAAACCTTCGACGTGGAAAAGGCGCCAAAGTCACCCCGCCTGGAGTGATCCCCGCGGTTGCCAGCCAGCCCCCTGCACCAAGACAGCCTAACGCCACACACGCGACTGTGTCGGCCTCGGCCAGGTCGCATCAGCTTCAACTGCTCAAGCTCACGCAACCCGGCCGTAGCTCCCTATAAAAAGCGCGCGCAAAACGGAGAGCCTATGGGACGACATAGTATGCGATAAGACAGGTTTACCACCGAAAAACCCCACAATCCAGAAAAACCTCGCGAGAAAACCGCGAACGCGAAGCGCGCAGAGAAAGCCAAACGGACACGAGCGCAGGCAGCAGGCCATGGAGATCACGGACGGCGCCGCCGCCGTCAGGCGGCCGCTCAAGAACACGCCCCGCCACCAGCTCACGCGGGGCCTCATGCGCACGCTCAACGTCATCAACGTGGTGCGTCATCAACAGCCAGCGAGCGAGAGAGAGAACGAGAGATGGAGGAGAAAGAAAGAAAATGACGTTGCCTGACCTCCTGTTGCCTGTGTGTAGAACTACTACCGGAGACACAATCCCAAGCCCATCGTCAAGAAGAAGAAGAAGGTGCCGGCCAACTACGTCTTCTCCGAGACGGGAGAGGAGACGTTCAACGGCCGCTACGTCGTGCGCGGCAGGAAGCTCGGCGCGGTACGACAACAGGGCACAGAGGTGGAGAGACAGCTATAGAGAGGTTACTGACTGTGTGATTCTACTCTTCTGCTGCTGCTACAGGGCTCCTTTGGACAGGTCGTGGAGGCGCAGGACCTCGTGACCAAGAAGTTTGTGGCCGTCAAGATCGTGCAGAAGAAGCAGCAGTACACGGAGCAGGCCCAGACCGAGATCAACATCCTGCAGCAGCTGCATGTGCCGCAGCAGCACGACGCCACCAACCACATCGGTAAGTGCTCGTGCCGTCTTAGGAGCCGTCTCCTTGCTCCTTCCTTGGACCTGCCTTCATGGCTGGTTTCTGGATCTATTCTCGGAGAAGAAAACACCCAAGAGTCGCTCCTTGTTCTCTCTTGGCTGATTAGTGCGATGATGGTGATTGCTAACCGTTGGCGTTGGTTTTGATTGTCGCAGTGAGACTTACGGATGCATTCATGCACCAGGGGCACCAGTGCCTCGTGTTCGAGCGACTGGGACCCAATCTCTTTGACGTCCTCCGCGGAACCAACTTCAATGGCATCAGCTTCAAGCTGCTGCGCAAGTTCACGCGACAGATCCTCAAGGCGCTCGAGTACATGCGTCACCCCAACGTCAACGTGATCCACTGCGACCTGAAGCCGGAGAATATTCTGCTGGTCTCGCACGGACACAGCTCGTTGAAGCTGATCGACTTTGGCAGCTCGTGCCTTTCGCGCAATCAGGTGCGTACCGAGTCGCGGGTTTCTGATGCTTGGAGCAGGTTGAATGCTGACAATTGCTGTGGTACTGCTGTATCTGTAGATCCACCGCTACACACAAAGCCGCTTTTATCGCGCCCCGGAGGTTCTTCTTGGCATGAGATACACTGCCGCTATTGATATGTGGAGCCTTGGCTGCATTTTGGTCGAGATGCACACAGGGAAGCCGCTGTTTTGCGGCTATGACTCTGCAGACCAGCTGCACCGCATCATCAATGTCTTGGGCCTGCCGCCGCGAGAAATGATTGCTCGCACCAACCCTAGCTACCGACGTGAATACTTCGATGAGGTCGTGATAAACGAAGGCAACAACAAGTGGATTGACTATCGCCTGAAAGTGCACAAGATTGTGCCACCCAAAGGAGTTGATGTGGTAAGTGACTACTCGGACCCATGATGTACCTCGCCCTCTCGGTTTTTTGCTGACAATTGGTTTCCTGTGTTTTCGTTTAGATCCCCGAGACTAACAAGACGCTTGCAGAGATTCTTGCCAGCGCGAACAAGTATGGCACTCTGAACCACAGTCCGGAACAGTACCTAGCATTCCACGATCTCGTTATGCGGATGCTTGATTTCAAGTACGTTTGCATGAAAGACGAAGTGTTTGTATTCCTTCCCTAACAGCAGAAACTAACGCGCTTCTGTTTCTGACAGCCCGGACACGCGAATTACTCCGACCGATGCGATGCAGCACCCGTTCCTCATGGGTATGCGCCAGATGAAGCCTGATGAAACGATGGATGAGCCGGTGGCTCAAGGAAAGTTTAAGTACATGCGAGCTTCTACGATGTATGACGTTCATGGGCGCAATGCAGAGACGCAAATGCCACCACTGAACCGTGCCAAGCAGCGCCGCTTTCTCGACAAGTCGCCGCATGAGCGATGATTGTTTGGTTTACTGGATGAAAACAGCACTGGCCAAAGGTTGGCAGTCTGCTGCACCTCCGTTGGTTGGCGAGCCTGAAGTTCTTCTATAGGGATGCAGGTATCAAGCACCTGGCTTTGAGAGCTCCAGTGACTTGCCACACCCGCTGTTGGGGGGCACCACGGCAATTTCGGCGTCTGGTTAGACTTGCAGCGTTGCCGCCACCTCCGTCAAACGGAGACGCAGCATTGGCAGCCTGCAATGATGGAGGAGACGAGAATGCGGATCATCGCGTCCTCATCACGCCCAAGCGGACTCATCTTGATGCTGCCTCCGCCTCGGCAAACCGACCCTGTTGAGAGACATGCGCAAAGTGAAATTTCGTGCTTTTCCGGATGAAGGAGAAGACGATGGAGTGCGGGCGCTTCAAGCCCCGAAGGAATAATCGGACACATGCGTTTTGCTAGAGACCACTAGCAAGTTAATTGAAATGACAAATGAATCGGTCGACCGTTCGAAATTCACTGTGTCATGCCTTTCATGCCTTGATGAGTATCCTACCTTGTGACTAATACGCTACACAAACGATAAGGTAGCGAAGACAGCGATGAAGGAAAACACACGCGACACAGTTGTTGGTGTAAAAGCTTCTGACAGAAGCCTCAGTTCCCAATGGAAAGCGCTAGCAGCAGCGGCTCCCCCGGAGTTCGTGTTATGATCGCGGGCATATTTACTCGAACCTGCACTTGGTCTCCTAGTTCACCGACTGGTTGGACTCGTTAAGGGTCCAGCTGCTTAGTTCTCGCCCTGGCGCTTGAGGTAGTCCAGCAGCACGTTCAGGGCGTGGGTCTCCTCACCGAAGTCCGTGATGACGGCGCACGACGTGGACACGACCTTGCGGGCCTCGCCCAGAGCGTCGATCTTGCACAGGCCGCACCACTCGCCGAGCTGCTTGCCCGAAGGCACCAGGATGAGGTTCACGCCGTGCTCCTCGCACAGGGCGCGCACCAGCTTGCTGTAGCTGGGCTCGTCGCAGTCCTGGGCCAGGCAGCACAGACGCGCGCGACGCGAGTCCAGGGCCTTGGCGGCCTCGTGCAGGCCACGCTTGAGGCCGTCGTGGATGAGGGCCTTCTTGAGCACCTCCTTGAGGGCGTCCATCTCTCCCAGCTCCTTGGGCACCTCAACCTCCGCCACAACTTCCTCAGCCGACATGATTTCTTGTAAACGGTGGAGTCCTCGGAACGAAGCTTTTACGTAATGACCCACCGACGCATTGCCCGGTGCTCGGCTTGCTGCATTTGACTGGTTCAAACGCGTCGCTTTTGAGTGGTGTGCGCCACACACACACTGTGTATTTTACACACAAATATGGTTTCAAAAGAGTGACCATTCCCCGTTTCTCTGACATTGTTAGTTAAACACACGCCTTCTGTCATTGACGAAATGAGAGGCTTGGGGCGCGTGTTGCTGGGTCGCGCGCTGCGGCGTCCCGAGGCGCTAGCGCGGCACAAAGGCGCCGTTGTGACCGCCCTGCAAGCGCAGACGCAGTATTTCTCCAGTTTCCGACGCATGGACGCGCTGTACGAGGGTCAGGACTACTCCAGGCAGGTGGAGAAGAAGTTCAGCGAGCTGTCGGGGAAGATGCCGTGGGAGCCCGACGTCAAGTACCTGGAGGGCCTCAAGAGCCGCTGGCAAGGACCCGAACCCACGCTGAACGAGCTCGTGCGCGAGGACGTCCCCACGGCTCGGAACTTGTTCCGGAACGTGCTGCAGCGCCGCTACCCGAAGGATATGGGCATGTGGAACAAATGGGGTGCCATGGTAGGGCGATCTTTTCTTCCGGTTGTTGGGAATTTATTGGTGTATTAAATACGCAATTATTACACTTGATTGCAGGAGTGGAAAGCGGGCAACTACGGGCTGGCGCGGATGATTTTCTCCAAGGCGTCGCGAATCTCATTTGATGTGGAGTTGTGGACGTCGTGGGCGTCCATGGAGCTGGAGGTGAAGAATATGCAGGAAGCCAAACGCATCTTCAAAGTGATTTTGGCGACGGATCCACACAACGCCATGGCGGGGCTGGGGATGGCGCTTTGGGAGGTTGAAGCGGGACAACCGGATGAAGCTCGCGAGAGATTCCAGGAACTGCTGGAGGAACACCCGAAGGACGTGCTGATCATGCAGGCGTATGGTGTCTTTGAGGCCAAGTGCCAGCATGTTGGCTTAGCGCGCAGTATCTTCCAGAATGCTGTCTCTCACCCGAGAGCCACGGGGCAAGTTTGGCACGCATGGGCCAAAATGGAGTATGACGCTGGATTGTACAAGAACGCACTGGCGGTGATTTCAACTGCCTTCGAACGGTTTCCTACACACAAGTGGCTTATTCTTCTCGGTGCAATGGCTCACTTTAAGCTTGGTGATGTGTACGAGGCACGCCGCGCGTACCGGCGACTGATCGATGGTGGGCTGTACGTTGAGGCGTCAGCCTACAATTCGTATGCTAAAATGGAGGAGGAACTGGGCAACGAGGATGCAGCAGTGGGCTTATACATAGAGGCTTTGGAGCAGTACCCCGACCACGTGCCCAGTATGATGTCTCTTGCTGTCTTATACAAAAAACGCAATCGTAT
Organism: Phytophthora x cambivora; assembly: GCA_033557925.1. Classification (NCBI taxonomy): domain Eukaryota; phylum Oomycota; class Peronosporomycetes; order Peronosporales; family Peronosporaceae; genus Phytophthora; species Phytophthora x cambivora. The sequence goes on along the minus strand of JAUCEB010000031.1, from coordinate 1,384,097 downwards.
GCGGCATGCGCGCAAGGTCTTCGAGAACGCGCTTCAAAATCTTCAGCATACCGGTCCGGTCCTGCATGCTTTTGGTGATTTTGAAGAGCAGCATGGAGAACTTGATAACGCGCGAGAGCTTTACGATGAGGCTACGGCGGTGCAGCCAACGGTCGTTGAGTCTTGGCGAGCGTTGGCGCGTGTTGAGGCAAGGTTGAAAAATTACGAAGCGGCGCGTTCAGTGCTCACAATGGCAAGTCAGCACGTGCCCAAAGACGCACCTCTGCTAATTGAGTTAGCCAAGATGGAACAACGTAATCGGCGGTTCCCAGCTGCTCGCGCAGCATTGGAAAAAGCGCTCAAGATTGATCCTTCAGATGCATCAGTGTGGAACTTGCGAGCATTGTTAGAGTTACCGCTGGACCCGGAACGTGCTAAAACGATTGTGGAAAGTGCCTTGTCCGAGGTTCCTGAGTACGAAAAAACTAGCTGGAGCATTTTGATGTGCACGTACGGGCGCACATTTGCAGCGTTGGGCGATTTCCAGCAGGCTGTTGCAGCTTTTCAGCGGTCGTTCAAGCTGCGTCCAAAGAACTGGGAGACACACTTGATTTATGCTGATAGTGTATTAACGCCGAATGAAGCATGGGGCGAAGCCGTAAAGCATCTCACAGCTGCTCGCAAATTGCTCCCGCGTACTGATAGACGCCGCGCTAATGTTGAGCGCAAACTTCGCGCTGCTGAGGCAATGGCTAAGGCGAAGCAATACAATCACGCCGCAGAAGGCGATGACGATGACGATGACCATCATGAGGAAGAGGGCTCGTAATAATAGTAAACAGAACGATGAAGCTCCGATGAAGTTTTTTAAAAACACGCGTTTATTAATTAGAGAAACAGGTCAATGTTACCAGCATTGCTCCCAGTAAGCAACACAGCCCCAGAAGAAATGCTGGAAGATTGAAATTCTGCACAAATACAGGCTGTTCGGCGCTCGTAAACCTGAAAGCTCTCCACCAGCCCCCGCTTGCCTCCTGCGTTGTAGATTGCACCTCGTCCATTAGAATCACCCGTTGCCCAGAATTCGCCATCGCGAGAAAAGCTGCACTGGATACTGTAGCCGTCAACTTGATGTCCACCTGAAAAACGAAGAGGTGGACGACGCCCGCCAACACTGGGACCTTTCAGGCACTTGTACGGAGCATTTGACGAATACAGTGTCGCATAGCTGCCGGTACATTGTGCTGCGAAGTAGGGCCTGCTCGGATGTGCTCGTAAGCATGAATGTGCCAGCATATTGTCGTCAAGGCGGTCGTATAGTAATGTGGCAGACCGCCAGTCCCAAACTAACAGTGTCTGATTGCTAGAATCCCGCTGCATCACTCCAGCACTGGACACAAACTGTTGGCCATCATCCCCAAGAAAAAGCAGGTCGTGGACGTCACCGAATGATTTCGTATAGGTAGACACTGCACGCGCCGGGTTCTTCTCGCGAAGGTCATGGCAGTAGATTTTCCCTTGATTGGTTCCAAGAAGCAGCGAGTTGGGCTCAATTGGGTGGAAACACGCGCTTGAGATGCGCTCGATTCTTGCAGAGGAGATTGCAGTATCAGGCCTTCGCAGCTCATGCTGTGTTTGACCAGTCTCAGTGTCCACACAGCACGCCAAACCATCGTATCCAGCTGAAAGTATATGTCTGCCATCAAACGACCACTTGGCGCGTTTCACCCCGAGCGAATGGTGCGTCAACACACGCCGAGACCTTTCTTCTGAGCATTTCCAAACTCGCACTGTAGCATCCATAGACGCCGACAAAAAGACGTTTGGATGCTGCGGGTGCCACTGCAACTCGTTCACTGCCTTGTTGTGGCCAAGAAACCGTTGTCGGTCCCTTTTCCGCAGTGGAACTACCGTCTTGTGCTCAGTCGAGATGCTTGAGATTTCGTCGCTGCTCTCGAACAAAGGCAGAGCATTGCTTGAGTCTTTACAAGCCAAATCAACTGTGGCATTGGCAGGCGGCGGAGCTTGTCGACGTTGCCGCTTGGCTGCGTAACCGCGGAACCTGAAGGCATCTTCCTCTTTCGTGCTCCGGTGCGCAAAGGTTCGACGCTGGCCTGCCAGCCGCTCGGCTACTTGCAGGCGCCGTTGTTCCTCAGCAGAGAGTGACACCGAAGGCGCTGAACTTGGTGTGGTCACTGTTGGACTGACGCTGCTGCTGCACGGCGACGATGGCGGCGACGGAGAGGAGGCGTACTGCAAGATGGCGTCCATGTTGATCGGTTGGGCTCAACTGAAGTCCTTTGCGTTGCGCTTGTCGTGCAACTTAAAGTGTTTAACATGCGTTCGTCCAATCAAAATGCTTTAGACCAGGTTTCATCCAATCAGAGGCAACCTGTAACGGCGGAACGTCAGGCATTCATAGTTGCACAAGTCTCCAACCGAAAGCTATGCCCGCCGATCGAAACGCAGCCGAGCCTCCGCGCGTGTATGCGGCGGGCGACTTCAGCTGGATGGAGGACGAGCGCTACGGCGGAAAGAAGTCGCTGTGGACGCGCGTGAAGGAGGACCCGCTCGTGCCGCTCGGTTGTGCGGCGACCACGGCCGTGCTGCTGGGTGGACTCATGACGTTCCAGCGCGGCCAGTCGAAGCTCGGCAACAAGTTCATGCAGGCGCGCGTGGTAGCGCAGACGGCCACGGTCTTCGCTCTTGCGGGAGGCGCAGCACTGGCCGCCGGTGAGAAGCAGGAGAAGAAGAAGCAGAGCTACGAGGACCGCATGCAGATCAAGCTGCGCGATGAGGAAAAATGAGCTAAAAGTGCATTGATATCGGAGCAGTTACCGGTGTGATAAGTACCGCTCAAGAAATAAGAAGATGAAGGAGGAGAAGGAGACAAAGGAGAAGAAGGAGAACAATATTATGGTCGATACTATTGAAACGACATGTCACTATGTCGAGGGACGAACTCGCATCACTGACCGATCTTGAAGAGACGCGATCCTTCGCCGCTCTCTGCATTCATCGTCCGCCAAGGTGTCGGTCCTGCTCTAACGGCCATGAACGGGTACCTGCGCAGCAAATGCTCGTCGGAGCAGCAGCTGCTGAACGAGCTGGCCAAGCTGCTGGGTGCCAAGGACGTGGCGTCGCGCAAGATGGCGGACGTGCTGCGCGCGCTCACCTTCTTCTACACGTCGGCGGCGCGGGGATCGCTCATCCCGCAGTCCCTGCTCAGCGGGTTGTGCAGCCTGCTGCCGCAGCTCAAGGACAAGAAGGAGATGCTTCTCCTCAAGGACGAGCACCAGCGCATCGCCCGCATCGCGCTGTGTCTCCTCGCGCGGCTCATCGACCAGTTCGAGATCCAGCGGGAGGTGGCAGCCAGACTCACGGACTCGCAGAAGCTGAGCCAAGAGCAGAGTGTTGACCCAGCAGAACAAGTGCTGAAGAGCTTCTTGGTGACTCTGGAGACGGTAGTGACGACGCCCACTGGTCTGTTGCTGCCGAGGCAGCGAGCTACTCTACGAGTGTACGCACAACTGTGTCGGGTTTTCCGGAAAAGGGAGCAACTGGTGACGTATGCCACGACGCTATTGCAGCAGTCGCCCGTGCTGGCTGAAAATGCAGTCGATGCGAAGGGGAAGAAAATTGCTCCACCGGGACCTGCACAGTATGGAGCTGCGGCGGGAGCTTGCCATGCACTACGATTCCATACTGTGCAGGACGAGCAAGTTTTTGCAGTGGATAAATTGGTGCAACTTGCCTTCACGATGCCATCGGGTACAGCGTCTCGTCACGCAGCAAAAACGTTGCTGTCGCTGTTGACGTCGACCTTGCTGAGTGAGGACAGACTATCGAATGCAGTGACGACAGCGAAAGCAATTGAACTGTATTTGCTGAAAGCGCGCCCGCGTACGTTACTTGGTGGCGACTCCTTGACTTCTGTGTACCTGCTGCGATTGTGTGGCCAAATGCACCGATTGCCAGTTCATCAACAACAGCAGCAGCTAGAAACACCGCTCAGTACACAACAATCGACTGAGAACCCGGCTCTGGATGGTTTTTTCGTGTCAAATGCGCTTTCAGCGCAGCTACAAGAATATCTCGCGGATGTTGTGCAAGATGCTGTGACTGATGGCACGGTGCCCCCCGCTGTGCTTCTGGTGGCTATAGAGGAGGTGTTGCGGGGAACTTCCCCGGAGACGAGCTTCCGTAAGCAGCCGAATAGGGGTTCCGCGTGCATTATTGAGCTTGAGGCAGCTGCATTGCTATCCCTGCTTCCTACTCCAGCGAAGCCAGTATCCAGCACTGTCACGCTACATCGCGTGTGCCGCGCTGTGCAATTTGTAGCAGAGCGACTCGATACAATCGTGCTGCAGCTGGGTGCGTCGTCCGGTCAGCCGATGGTGATTCCAGCCTACTTGAGCAACATTACACCGCGTATTCGCTCGCTAACGGAGCACAGCAATGCATTTGTAGCTTGCGAGGCTCTTCGTGCCTATGTTTGGTTGCTTCCGCGTTGCAGCATAAGCGCTGAGCAGAACGGGACGATTGAAGATGACTGGGCAAACCTCTTTTGGCAGCTTGAAGCGCTTCCGTTTAACCGAATCCAACCAGAACGACGTGCTGCAATTGCCTGGACTTTATTTCGCCGTTGCGTGACGACACCCAAGTCCTACGGATATGCAGTCGAGACACGTTTGCTTGCTGGCTGCCTTCGCATTGTGCTCGCGTGGTTTCGAATGCGACCTTGTGTCTGGCAAGCTGCTCTGCTCACGGCAATTTGGCACACTGCACTTCGAGAGTGTCTTGCAGCCTTGGGGGACGCCGTCTTTTCATCCATCATCGAGCTTCTTGATTTCCAATGTGCCCCTACGGACAATGCCGCCCCAGACAGCCTTGTGGTGAAGCAAAGTGCTATACAATTCCTGAGCCACCGAGAGGGGGGAATGAGGTATGCTGTTCGAAACGAAGCGTGGAGTTCCCCTCTTCTTTTGCGTCTCACGAAGCAGGCGCTGCTTGAGATTTGTACATCGCAGCGATTAAGCACCCGAGCGCTCTCACAGCTGCGTGACGAAGCACAGCTTCAAGGGTGCAATCCGCTTTCACAGCAAGTAAATTCAACTTTGTGCTTCTTGCAGAAGACATCGCGACAATCAGCAACCGGCGGTGATGATTCCGAAAAGCAGGATTTTTCTCTCCACGACGAATCTTTCTCTGATAGAAGAGCTAATGGAGCTATAGCCGCCACGAATGACGATCCATTTTCCGATATCAGGGCTCCTGATGAAGCTGCCAGGTCGACGGAAAGCAGAACCCTTGAGGATCCTTTTGCTGATGCAGTTGAAAACAGCTTTGTGACAACATCCGATTTTACCATTAGCGACATTAACGCCCCAGCACAAAGCTCGTTCAATGCTAATTCGTGGAGTGGCAATGGCGTCACGGACGAACAATCTGCATTTGAATCATGGGGCGACGGAAACACAAGCCAACCCACATTTACTGCAGATGACTCTGCATTCGAATCAGCGTTCACTAGCTGGCCCGAACCCCAACTATCGAGCGGGTTAAACGATACCCCAACTAAACTAACACCTGAAACCACGACAGCACCATCAACGGACGCGCTCACAGACTTTTCGAATTGGAACCAGTCTAAAGCCACCGCCGTAGCGACGGAGTTTGAGGCCGTCATCACCTCTTCACCTGAAAACCCACCATCGACAGCTAATTGTTTTGAGGACGAGTCGAGTGGGAAGGCATTTGACTCGGTCGTAGCTGAGGAGACGAAGTTTGAGTCGACGGAGTTTGAGGCGACGGAGTTTGAGGCGACGGAGTTTGAGGCGACGGAGTTTGAGGCTGGCATCACCTCTTCTCCTCCATCGACAGCTAATTGTTTTGAGGACGAGTCGAGTGGGAAGGCGTTTGACTCGGTCGTAGCCGAGGAGACGAAGTTTGAGGCGACGAAGTTTGAGGCGACGGAGTTTGAGGCGACGGAGTTTGAGGCGACGGAGTTTGAGGCTGGCATCACCTCTTCACCTGAAAACCCACCATCGACAGCTAATTGTTTTGAGGACGAGTCGAGTGGGAAGGCATTTGACTCGGTCGTAGCTGAGGAGACGAAGTTTGAGTCGACGGAGTTTGAGGCGACGAAGTTTGAGGCGACGGAGTTTGAGGCGACGGAGTTTGAGGCTGGCATCACCTCTTCTCCTCCATCGACAGCTAATTGTTTTGAGGACGAGTCGAGTGGGAAGGCGTTTGACTCGGTCGTAGCCGAGGAGACGAAGTTTGAGGCGACGAAGTTTGAGGCGACGGAGTTTGAGGCGACGGAGTTTGAGGCGACGGAGTTTGAGGCTGGCATCACCTCTTCACCTGAAAACCCACCATCGACAGCTAATTGTTTTGAGGACGAGTCGAGTGGGAAGGCATTTGACTCGGTCGTAGCTGAGGAGACGAAGTTTGAGTCGACGGAGTTTGAGGCGACGAAGTTTGAGGCGACGGAGTTTGAGGCGACGGAGTTTGAGGCTGGCATCACCTCTTCTCCTCCATCGACAGCTAATTGTTTTGAGGACGAGTCGAGTGGGAAGGCGTTTGACTCGGTCGTAGCCGAGGAGACGAAGTTTGAGGCGACGGAGTTTGAGGCGACGAGGTTTGAGGCGACGGAGTTTGAGGCGACGGAGTTTGAGGCTGGCATCACCTCTTCTCCTGAAAATCCACTATCAACAGCTAATTGTTTTGAGGACGAGTCGAGTGGGAAGGCGTTTGACTCGGTCGTAGCTGAGGCGACGGAGTTTGAGGCCGTCATCACCTCTTCTGAAAGCCCATCAGCAAATGCTGGTTTTGGCGACGAGTTTGACGAAATTTTTGGCGATGCTCCAGTTAACGCTGTTGATACAGCGTCAACTATTCATGAAGGTGCAAGCGGATCCTCTGAAGTAGCAGCCCAGCTGGACAAGTACGACGAGGAGTTTGATGATATATTTGGTAATGCAGGACAAGGACAAACCAGCTCGGATACAGCTGCATTGAACATTTCACCCTCTATCGACAACACTGATAATGAGGCCATAACGATGAAGCATAATACCACGGCAGATGAGGACCAAACAGTCTCAGGTGTGGAAGTACGCACAGGAACGCCGGCGTCAGATTTTTCATTCCGCTAGCAAAGATACTCGAAGAAGATACATGTAGTACTAACCGCAACAGATCAAAATAAAAGGCAATCGAAAAGGGGTAAATGTTGGCACGAGCTGCAGTGCTCTTCGCCTGCTTTCTTGAATCTGCTACTACATGTAGCAGTACTTCGAAGTACTTGGTCGCAGTCGTCGGCTTTCTTGGGGCTTTGACTACTTGCTTCATTTAAACGTATTGAAGTCGCGAACCTCGTTCACAATCTCTAGGGCGCGCTGAAGTAGTGTTCGCATCTCGTCACAGTTCGAGCGCCGGGCAGCGATATCACCCGTCTCAGCCAACAGCTCCGTGAGCTTGTCATCGCGGTACAGGGATGACACCAACTCGTTCTGAATATTCTCCTTTGAGTGCCCCACCATGAAGCACATAATGGCCTTCGGCACCAGATCCAGGAAGTTTTTCCGCACGATATCGAAGTAAGACGCGAGTAGACTCTTAATGATTTCTGTCTCGATGCGCTCCCGATCCGTCGGGTCATCACCCTGGCGCATGCTCACTGGTACCTGAGGAAGCTTGACAACTGCAGGTTTTGAGCTAGCGGAGCTGTCCGCGCCATTTTTCTTGCGACCACCACCAAAGAACGACAGGAGACCATTGCCGTCCTGCTTTTCCTCAGCGACACCAGCGTGTCCAACAGGAGCGGCACTTTGCTTTACTGGCTGTCCCGTGCGGCGCGGGTCCTGGTTAATCATATTGTTCGTAGGTACTCCCGCGGACGCCATCGTCTCGCGCTGCATCTTCTCCATCAGCTGCGCCACCGCACGACTTCCACCGATAAAGTCAGGGTGGTTTGTGTTCACGTAAGCCAGCTCAATCTGAATAAGGTTCTGAATCATAGCTTGCGTCGGCACCAACGAAGCACGAAGCATGCCATTCACTACTTCCATGACGCGGTCACGCAGCTCGGGGAAGCGCGTGAGCTCGATAGTTTCACACTGCGACGTCACACGCTGCAGCTCGTCAAACACGAGGTCCACACACTGCAGTCCAGGCTGCTCCAATCTGCTAATCTGGCGCTTGGCGAGCAGCTCGAACGACACTTCCGGTACAAAGAGCGATTGGCGCGGGCCGTTGGCGTTGCGAATGGTTGTGCGGATGTCTTCGTCACTGAGTCCATCAAAGGGGTTGACCTCGCGCAAGGACTTTGAGAAGATCTCGTTAAAGATGTAATTGATCCGCGCGCCGCCGTACAGTTCGTCCATTTCCACCAGTTGGTGGTTGCGTCCGTCCAGCGAGTTGGTGAAGTTGCTGGAGAAATGCGACAGCAGGTTCAGCAGGCAGCCGCCCATTTCCGTGGGCGACATTTGTTCCGTCGGCGAGCCCATCTCACCGAGTTCTTGGTCCATATCGGAGATCATGCTGCTGATCTTGGACTTGATGTCCGGCAGGCAGTCTCTGATGTGGTGCATTAGGATCGTGTTGAGCGTCTTGGAGAGGTACTGCGTGCCCATCCTCGAAGCGATGGCTCTGTACGCCGGGTGCGTCTTGAAGAAGTTCTGCTCCTTAGCCAGCGACTCACGGATCGACAGCTTCGAGTTGATGTCCGCCTGGCTGCGGTTCACCACGCCCACGTAGCCTCTCTTGAGCGGGATCACGCGTCCTTGCAGCATGTCCATAGCGTCAGTGCCGTCGTCCATGAGGTCGAGCTTGGTGAGCACGCCGATGGTGCGCAGTCCGTCCGGGTCGATCTCACGCGCCATCTTGAGCGCGTCACTGTTGGCCAGGTCCGTGTTGGCGGACGTGACTGCAAGGATGATGCAGTTGGGGTTCGAGATGAACTCAGTGCACATGTCTCGGATCTGCTCCTCAATGTTGACAGGCTGATCCCCCACAGGCACCTTCGTGATACCCGGAAGGTCCACGAGCGTCAGGTTGAGCACGTGCGGCGAGAAGACCTTGAGGTTGATGCTCTTGTTGCTGATGCCCTTGTTCTTGCCCGTGATGCGGTCCGTCTCGCGCTCGATCTCGCGGCGGATCTCGTCGAAGTCCGTGAGCTTCTGGCCGGGCAGGTGCAGGAACTCGCCCCACTCCTCGGCGGCCTCCTCGGCGTCGCCGTCCACAGGTACAGCAGCCGACGAGTTGTACAGCTGCAGCACCAGCGGACGACGCGTGACGATGCCCGAGCCGCGCGGCAGGAAGTCTTTTCCCACGATGTTCTCGAGCACCGACGACTTGCCGCTGCTCTGGCTGCCGATGACCACGATCTGCGGCAGGTTGATGGGCGACTGGCCGATGGCACTGAACACGTCCTGCAGCTTGTTGATGATGGGGATCAGCTGGTCCATGGCGGCGAACGAGGGGGGGAATGGAGAGCGAGAAAGTCGCGGCGCCTCGTGCCCTTGCGGAAGATGTATGAGCTTCTCGTAGATTTTCCTTCTGTCTGTCTGATTTTTAATTGGAGAAGAAAAACCTCGGTGAAAAAACAGCAACGAGGTTTATCTCTCTATCTTGAAGCGTTGTGTGCACCACATCATTTATAATATGTCGGACTTGTGTTCGCCACTCAAAATAAAGCCATGGACGGCAAGAGCTCCGAGCTGCAGTGGCGTGACCTGAACCTGCTGCACGTGCACCAGGACACACTGCGCTGCGCCTTCACGCGATGCATCGCCTGCTGCTACAAGATCGCGCTGCACAGCCGCCCGGGGCTTCTGCCCAACGTGCGCCCCGAGATGTGTCCGCGCATGGCCGCCAAGTCGACCAAGTCCGTCGGTGATGACCAGCAGCAGCAGCAACACCGCATCGGCCTGTACGACGCGACGCAGGCGCAGCGGCTCTTGACGGTGGGCGACGGCAACTTCTCGTACTCGTTGGCGCTCGCGCGCGCGCTGGGTCCGGACTCGGGCGTGACGCTGGTCGCTACGTCGCACGAGAGCAACGAGACTGTGCTGCAGACGTACCCGGACGGCGAGAAGATCCTGGCCGAGCTGAACGCCATGCCGCACGTGACGGTGCAGCATGAGGTGGACGCCACGGACGCCGCGCAGATGAAGCAGCTCGGACTGTTCGACCGCGTGATCTGGAACTTCCCGTGCATCCGCGCGCCGCGCGGAGAGGACGGACAGAACCAGGAGATGGAGATGAACAAGCAGCTCCTGCACGGATTCTTCGGTCATGTGGCGCAGATGCTCACGCCCACGGGCGAGGTGCACGTGACGCACAAGACCAAGGCTCCGTTCGGTCAGTGGGGCATCGAGAACATCGCCAAGACCAACAAGCTGCGCCACCAGCAGTCCGTCATCTTCGATCGGTGCTTGTACCCGGGCTACTCGAACAAGAAGGTGCTCTCAAAGGGATCGTTCCCGATCTGGGACTCGCAGACGTTCATTTTTGTGCCGGAGGACCGCGCGGAACCTGAGACGTCAGCTGAAGGCGACGACAACGCTGCTGATGCCAAGGAGAGCAGCACAACGGTCGAGCCGGTCACGATGGACACCCTCAAGAAGGTTTACTTGCTGTTGACTCCATCGCTTGACGACATACTGGGCTCCAAGAAGAAGAAAAAGGGGTACAGCGGCATCAACGCTCCGAAGATTGCCAGCAATCACGAAGGCAACAGCGGTATCAAGGGCAAAAGTGCTAACAACAAAAACGACAACGCCAAGAAGACCGAGATCAACAACAAACGTAAGCGCCCAGCTCCAGCTCCAGGCAATGGCAGACAGCCGAATAGGAAAAAAGGCCGCAGATCATGATCGGCGCCGACTGAGGATGTTTCCCACAAACGCTCAACAATAGACTGCATCAACATTCGTGTTTCATTTCTTGCTTACGACATGCTAGTTCATCCTACACGTACACACAGTCAGCCTTCTTTACTTCCTGTTCAAGGGTTGAGGAATTCCCTTGTAGACTCGGTAGCGCTTCTGAATCCTTGTCGCTGCACGCTCCAGTGTGTGCGCTCCGATCAAGATGAACAGTCGATCGGTGCTCAGAATTTCGAGATCCGCCTTCGGCGTCGTGATGACAATTGGGAGTTCAACATGGTTCGATGATCCCATCGCTTGAGTGGACATGCGGTATATTCCGATGCAAATGCCCGAGTACGAAGATCCAGCGAACAAGTGAAAGACGTCTGCGTACGTGCAATCGTTCTGCAATATGCACAAACATTAAACAAATGAGTGAGATAAGCACACACGCCTGAAGTCTTACGATCATACGTACTCGAAGAGCGCGTGGGACGGAGAAGGTGTGAATCACGCCTGTGCAACGAGGCCCTCCAACCAACTGACGAACAATCTTGTGAATTGACGGATTGAAGTATGTCTGCACAACCATGTTCTCGCACAGCTCAGGGTGGAGAATCCGGCCTGACATGTACAGAGGGAGCCCAAAAATCTCCTTTTCCGATTTTTGCTCAGGTGCATCGTGCTGCAGTATGTTATCCCAAAGATTAAGCACCTCCATGCACGAGAAGTCCGCTGCGATCCCGCTATTTCCACGTTCAGCGCTTGACGACACAGTTTGCAGCTGGTTAAGTTGAAACGACATTCCCATAAACTTCGAGTTTGCCTCATCAGCGAGCTCAGTCACAGTAAAAATCTTTGAGAAATCCATCTTCAGTTCCACTAGCATCGTCACAAAAATGGCCTCCGCATCGGCGATGCTTGATTCCAATTCAGCATCAGATGCGGATTCAGAAATGATGGTGGTTTTCGCTCGCTTTCCTAGGACAACGACTGCAGCCGCAGCTTTTGCACCAGCACGTTGCAAGTCTGAGTACACCAGAGGACTCCCCCGCACATAATACTAAAATAATAACAAGACCTAGTTAGATGGGGAAAAAGTTAGCTGGATGAGCTGCTTGAATACGTACCACATTTTTGAAGGAAGACAATATTCGCATCAAGACAGGAGATGGCTCCGCCGTATCCAGAATGGTGATTGGGGGGTGGCTGGTAGCGTAAGGACTCCGGAGAGGCAAAATGAGCCACTGCAAGCTCTCGAGAGATTCTTCGCCCAAAAAACTACAGATCACAATGTGATCTGGGTGTAAGAGTGTATCGAGTGACGGGGTTTTGAGGGTTTTGTTGGACGGCGCAGAGAACGAATTCTGAGCCACATCACCTCCGCGGTATCCAGCTTGGACTTGAGATACTTCGTAGGGATTGCCACTTGTAATGGTGCGATTAGAATTCCTGAAATTGAGAGCAATACTTTCCAGCGAGCGATCCTGGTTTGCAAAAACAAACTAAGCGTTAGATGTAATCTAATAGATTTCGCAGATACTACGGTCGCACCAGAACAAGAGATCCAGTCGTTGATGTTGTCAGCTGACAAAGCGATCACGACAAAATAGTATGAGCTGATGAAGCACATTCAATCAATGGTTCAGGGGGAGACTTACTGGGCTGCGGCGCTTCATGGACTCGTAATTCGGGGTCATGTACGCTGTGTACGCTGTTAAGCTCCTGAGCTCGTCGCATGGTAGATCATCTTCGTGGGTAGCGGTAAGCATAGGCTGGTACACGTCCCCAGTTGGGTTCATGAATGTTGAAGTGCTGCCTGGGCGCCGCATATCTTCCCGGGTCACTTCCATTGGGCAGATTTTGTAGTTGAATACTTGATCGAGATCGTCAGCGATGCAATAACACTGAATCCACTCCGTCATAAGCAAACTTTCTCCCGGATTCAGTAGCACGCGTGACTCGACATTGTCGTTAAAACCTGAATCTTCATCGGAGAACATGACCTCCACGCCGATCAGCAATACTGTACCTGAGGTGTCTTGGAAAACCTTGATTGCGGCTTGAGAAAAGGTTAATCCCGCGTATTTCTGTTAGTCACAGCATAGATAAACCGTCAAATTCAACATGTGTGGCATACGATTAGTAAGGAAGGCACATTACCTTGGATAGATGGATAAGATACATCTCCTTAGCCGCACCCGCATAATACTCCTTCAGCCAGCTACATTCAGGTAACCCCTTCTCAGCAACATCAGTGGCCAGGATATCGGGGCCCATGGATTTATCCTTTCCAATCACGTTGAGTAACGGAGTCGAGCTTTCGTTTGTATCTTCGCTTGTATGGACAGAGAGACTGGATCCAAGGTTTGACAGCATCGTCGAGATTCCATGTGAGACTGCATTCTGAGCTAACGATCCCATTTTGATGACATTTTCACAGATGATGTCGTCTGGGTGCACACCAGCAGCCAGCATGTGTCGAGCATTCTCAGCACGGAGCACCATAACCAAAAAGCGTACAGATGATCTACAGGGTAAATAAGTCAGACAAATGATAACAAACCTATATAGCGAGTTGGTACTCACCCGACGTAGCGCTTGGTTGCGAGCACTCGCATGATATTCATCGCATCTTCCGTCGCAGCATCGCCCGTGAGCTTGTCAGGAAACACAAATACTGCTCTAGCATCGCGGGCTATGGATCGTTCCAAATCTTCGGATCGCGTAGCATTGCCGGCAACGTACGTAACTCGAGATGCGAAGATGGGATCCGCCTTGAGTTTTGCGATAAGAGGTTTTGTAAACTTGGAATTCCTTTCACCAAGCACAACGGCTTGAAGCTGCTGTGTATCGGTGTCGCTCAAATGATCGGCGTGAAAAAGCTCTCGCAGAATCGCTGAAAGCTGAGCGAAGGAAGGATTGCCGATCACAAGCACGTGCTTGGAGTCAAGCTTGGGTGTATAAGGTGGATTTCCAATCTGACGCAACTTGTACAAGCTGATGAGGTTGTCAATCTCCATCGAGAACAAAATGATGCCCATGGCGATAAACATAATGGCCAAGAGCCGACTGGGTACTGTTTGTGGTGCATTGTCGCCGTACCCAACCGTACCAAGTGTCTACAAGCGAAAGAAATCACAACGCACAACATGTTTATTGGCACCGGCGATATCCAGCACAAACAACACGTACATACGTACCACAACAGTGAAGTAAAACGCAAACATAACGGACCAGGTTGCATCGGAACACTCGGTCGACTCGACCCTTGTAACAGATCCGTCCGTGCAGCTGTACAAATGTGCGAACCCGTTGTCGGTGAAGAAGGGCATTTCCCCCAGCGTCTCGAAGAAGAACATGATCGATGCACCGACCATGATCATAAGCAAGATCTTGATGCCAAGTCGGACCATCATCCAGCCTTTCGTCGACCTGGGGATGTGCTTCTCCATCTCCAGATAACTCCGCAAGATAAACACCGGGCGCATGACGGAGAAGTCCAAGTACGTGCGCGTTCGCACGCCTCCAATGACTTTGACGGAGCCAAAGCCGACGCCGAAGTTCGACGCGAGACAGAGCAATTCCAGCAGCGTGAGGGGCGAGAAACAGAAGAGAAGTTTGTACCTCGCTGCGAGGAAGCGCACCACGTCGTCCACGATGGCGACTGCGTAGAGCCCCAGCACCGTGTAGTAAGACCACTCGGTCACGTCGTACGAGTTGAGTCTGGACATGGTGAGCCCCAGGATACCGAAGGACACGAGCAATTGCACCGGTCGGTTCTGCGCAACGCCACAACGAAGGGATCAGCTAAGAGGTGACAGCTCAAGTCAAGGTTAAAGTCAAAAGCTTATTCCATCGTACGATGATGGCGGCGGTGCGAGACGTGCGCGCCCATCGGCGGCAGTTGAGCGAGAAGCCGAGCTCGCCCTTGCGCAGCGACTTGCGCTGGCGGCGAGAGGCGGCCATCCACACCACAGCGATGAGCACGAGGCCCGCGAGCAGGTAGGCGGCATGCACCACCTGCTCCTGCGTGTGAGCCCAGTCGGCCACGCAGCGCGGCGTGCTCGTGGTGAGGTTGGCCTCCTCGTTCTGGTTCACGCAGATCATCCCCATGGCCGACGACGACGGGATGCGGAGTGACGAATAACTATCCTATTGAGTGCGGACAGTCGGGAGTGCGGTTGTGGGAAAGGTAAAAGCAGACGGTGCTACAGGACGGTCTACGTGGTGGTGGACTACAATTGAACGGGAGAGCCCATCGCACCGTGCTGCTAGGCTACGTGACGCAGCTTTGGGAGATGCAGACGTCACACCGCGGAAATGCCTTGCATGGAACACTCCGCCTCGTAGTGTTCAGGAGTTCCAGTCAAATTTTAGTCGGCCACCGGCTGACAGTGCTAGACTGACACCGCACTGCAGCAGGCATGGATGCAAGTGGTGGACTAAACCGACAATACGGCAGACTGCATCTAACCTCTACAAGTTCTCGCTCTAGCAGACGAACTAGGAGTTCTCTACTCTACAGCCAGCTTCTACTACTACTGCTACCGAAGAGTGCAGTGAACACTCAGTGAGATTGATAAGGATGTAGCATTGAGACAGGTCAAGACGCAAACACTAGAGAGTTCGCGCTTGGTTTAAAGTCGCCGTGATCGAGTCACTTTCTATTCCGTCGTTCGACTTCTGCTTGCCCAAGGTACAGGTGGCGAGCATACTTATTTTCCAACGGGACTCAGCGCATCGGAGATGCTCAGAGCTAAATCAACATGCACAATAAAATCAACGCAGATGCACACGGTTCCCACTTCACCAGACTTCGCTTGACAATCCGCTGGTAGAATGTGTTATGAGGACTTCCAGTTGAAACCTGCAGGCTTCAATCCCAGCCAACCGTTTTGTCTG
Source organism: Phytophthora x cambivora (assembly GCA_033557925.1). Lineage (NCBI taxonomy): Eukaryota > Oomycota > Peronosporomycetes > Peronosporales > Peronosporaceae > Phytophthora > Phytophthora x cambivora. The sequence continues at coordinate 1,368,336 of JAUCEB010000031.1, read as the reverse complement.
AAGTATTTTCCCTCTCTAAGACGACAACAGGTTACGCAGGTTTCTAAGCATGACGTCTGTTGGCCCAATTTCTAATGGTGTGGTGTACTCAATGATGTGGTGTCCCAAATTATTTATTATGCAAATGGAGCCAACAGGGACTAAACGGTCGGCGGAGGAGCAGCACGAGCACGAGCCTGCCGTGAAGCGCGTCCACTTCGCAGGCTCGGTATCCTCGAATGAAGCGACCTCACTCGCTGTCGGTCCGTAGATATTGCAGGTGCATCCTCCTCTCAGTTCATTCTGCATCCTCTGACAGCTGGAGTTGTTCCTGCAGCAACCGACGCCGACCAAGTTGAAGCGAAGACACTCGAGTGGTTCGCCCCCAAGTTCACGTACCACGCGTTCGGCACCGACGAAGCTGTAGATGGCTACGAAGGTCTCAAGATGGCGGTCGTCTTCAACGGATTCGACTTCAGCGCGCTGCTGGACGTCAAGTTCAAGGAGAAAGAGGACACGTACGCCCGGTCTTTTGGCGATTGAATCGTTCGTGTGTGTTTGCAGGCATCATTAGTTGCTGAAATTGTGCATGTATTGCTCCGTTCGTGGTTGCAGGGCAGTTGATGTCGTTGCGAATTTGACGCCGTCGCTGCCGGAAGGCTTCGTTCAGAATAAAGACGAGTTTATCGCAGCTCTGCGCAAGGCAGCGGGTGACTTTGTTGGCCCACCCGGCAAGTGCATCGAGACATACACCACGAAAGTTCCGGCAAAAGAGAACGACAATCCAACAGAACGGCATTTCCAGATCTACGAATGCAAGATGGAGGACAACGAGCCAGCTCAGAAGCTCCTCGCCAACTTGCAGACACTGTCGTTGTGGTTCATCGAAGGTTGGTCGATCGAACGCGCCTCCAGCTCGAAGGTGCTCGGACGCTAAGCATGTTCTTAATTTTAATTCTCTCTGATGTCGTAGGAGCGGATGCCGTAGACGTCACGGACCCGAGGTGGATAGTCTATCTGCTCTATGAGCGGACGGAGGCGGAGAGCGGGGCGTTCCGTCCTGTGGGGTTCGTAACCGTTTTCAAGTTCTTCAACCCGCTCGGACGCAAGGCTGCGTACTGTAAACCCGACCAAAATGAGACGCACCGCATTTGCCAAGCTCTCATCTTCCCCACGTACCAGCGTCAAGGTAAGTGCATTGGCAGGTCATATCTGCATAGTCACCATGTCTAACTCAGTTGTGCAGGACACGCCGAGCGTCTGGTGCACTGCATCCACGCGCAAGCTGTCACGAACGATCGTGTGTACGAACTCACAGTAGAGGACCCCGTGCCGGCGTTCTCTAGCGTACGTAACCCTCTGATCATTTGCAGGATATTTCGGCTCACAGATATCTCGACGTGTGTCCGTCCACTGCAGCTACGCGACCTCGTGGACCTAAAGAACTGCGTCAAGCACGAGTTTTTCTCCTTGCCACCGGATGACAGCGCAGATGCCGGCGGCACCGGACGCGGGACAGCAGCGCTGACGACCGCCGACATCCACGCCGTGCAGGAGAAGCTCAAGCTCACGCAGAAGCAGGTGCAGACGTGCTACGAGGCTCGCAAACTCGCGTTCGTGGACCCGAGCGACGAGACGCAGCTCAAGAAATTTCGGCTCGAGGTGAAGAAGCGGCTGTTCCGTCTGCACACGGAGGAACTGGACGGCATGGGCAGCGGCGAGCGGCGCAAAGCCTTCCTCGAGGCCGAGTACCAGCGTCTGGCAGCGCACTACGAGCAGATGGCTGCAAAAATTGGCCTCGCCAAAAATTAGCCCCAGTCTGATATTTGTGAATTCCAGCCAGTCGCGCAGCAACGCCAGTCTGATATTCATTATAGAGAACCAATGAGAGAGTGTAAAATCTGAGTGAGAATTTTCGGTGGGGAGGGCATCTAAGGGGGAGCAGCGTCACACAACGAGCAGCTCCATTACTGAAAGAGCAGCTTGCGAGATGAGCGGCACTCTGGACCCCACCGTGCAGTACGAGCTGCTGGAGCGTATCGGTGGCGGAGCGTTCGGACAGGTCTATAAGGCTCTGGACGTGCAGACGGATGAAGTGGTGGCCATCAAGATCATCGACCTCGAGTCCGCGGCCGACGAGATCGAAGACGTGCAGCAGGTGACGGCGGTTCACTGGGCGACGTGAAGGCGTTGGGGGTTGCTAATCAATGGGTGGATTGTGTTGTGTGTGTGTGTGTGGAGCAGGAGATCCACGTGTTGTCGCAGTGCTCGTGTGACCAGCTCACGACGTACTCGGGCTCGTTCATTGCAGGGACGAAGCTCTGGTGGGTCGCGTATTGCTTGTTCTCATTCGTCCAGTTGATGCAGCAGCTGATGGAATGAAGTGGCTACTTGTGTGTGGTGCAGGATCATAATGGAGTATTTGTCGGGTGGCTCGGTGCTGGATACGATGCGCAATGGGCCCCTGGACGAGGCGTTCATTGCCATTATCCTGCGGGAACTGCTGAAGGGACTGGAGTACCTGCACTCGGAGAAAAAGATCCACCGCGACGTGAAGGCTGCGAACGTGCTGCTGAGCGGGGATGGCCACGTCAAGCTCGCGGATTTCGGCGTCACGGGTCAGATCACAGAGACGATGACCAAGCGCAACACTGCTGTGGGGACGCCGTTTTGGATGGCACCGGAAGTCATCCAGGAGTCCGAGTACGACTTTAAGGCGGATATCTGGTCCCTGGGGATCACCGCGATCGAGATGGCAAAGGGAGCACCCCCGCTTGCAGAGTACGTGGATTTATGTCTGTCTGAGAAACTGTTGAGCGGTGTACTAACATCGGTGTCGGTCTATTATTTTGCGCTATGTAATCCAGCATCCACCCCATGAAAGTGTTGTTCATGATCCCGACTATGGACCCGCCCGTGCTGGAAGACAGTTTCTCCCCTCGTTTCGTCGATTTCGTGTCTCGTTGCTTGCAAAAAGCACCTCAGGATCGACCGACTGCGTCCGATTTACTGCAGCATCCTTTCATTCGGTCTGCGAAGCATATATCTCATCTCACAGAACTTTTGGATCGGAATCAATTGGAAGACCAACAAGATCACCGAGGGACCGTAGACACTCAGACCAAAGAAAGCGGCTTCAGCAGTGGTCACTTTGAGAACGGATACAGCGGCCACATGGACAAAACCTATCGCCCGCCTCTGAGCGGAGGTCGTGACGACACCTTACCTTCCTATGGACAAAGGGATAGCGGTAAATGTCATGCTCGAGATGCGTCAGTGGGCAGCGGCTGGGACTTCAACACTATTCGTTTGTCGTCCACTAGCCTTCAGCAAGAAATGAAGGCCCAAGCTGAGGCTGCGGCAGCCGAGGCAGCTGCAGCCGCAGCTACAGCAGCAAATAATACCCGTGGCGTTCATGGTGGTGCTGTTCATGAAGACCATCCTTTAGCAGTTGATTACTCGGCCAACTCCAGTATTAACACAACGGCGGCCGCAGCAGTCGACTCAATGTCAGCTTTGGTGGCACCTCTCCACGAAATCGAAAATGAAGACGGTGGTGGAGAAGAAGATGAAACATTCAGCAACATTGTGAAGCCGGCGATCAGCGACGTGCTGGAGCGCGTTCTCAATCCGCCTAACATCGGATTCATGTCACCAACACATCGCGAGGCTGCAGAAGCTGCCACGGAGGTGCAAGAGGATATCCTTTTTGAGCTGCTGCACGTGTTTGACAACGTGAGCCAACACAAGGGCCTGCTTCAGCAAGTGCTGCGGAGCTTGGCTGACTACACCAACGCAGCGTTGCCTCCTGTCAACTCGAGCGCAAATGGGAGCTTATCCCATCTCCCGAAGTCGTCATAGCTATTCGCCACAACGTCCATCTGCTTGGTCTTCTTAATGAACTACTTCGAAGTACTTACCGTTAAAGAATGCTTTGATATCATCGGTTCATTTACTGATGTACTGCGTACTAACTCACTGAATGCACTACGAAAGTGATCTACGATCGATCACCATGCTTTATCGCTCTGCTCTCTATCCCATTCTAAAAGAGCTTCCCTGCGCTCCTTTCTTCACGAACATCCGTGTCCTGCTTATTTCCAAGCACCTGACTTCGACACGCTGCTGGTTGTCCGCGCTGACAAGCTCGAGACTGACCTTGCAGAGCCCAGAGAGCTCGTACGCTTACTACTCCGAGGGCTGGGCTCGGTCACATTGCTCACGGAGTTGCTCGGCTGTAAGCGGGATCCTGCTGACCGACGGGCAACCGAGCGTGTTTTGGTAGTGCGGCTAGCGCTTGAAGTTGGCGCACTTGATGGTCCACCTGTAGCACTTTCCTGCTGGTTGTTACCCGGTGTAGATGCTGGCCGTGAGCTCTTCGACTTCTTCATAGGCGGTGATGATACTGGCAACCGAGGGATAAGAGAGGAAGTGCTGCGTCTCCTAGCTTCGGTAAGCAATTGACGCAGCTTCTTGATCTCCTCCTCCCGTTCCTGCAGCAATTTTTGTTGCGCCTCTTGCTGTGAAGTGGACACACGTGACTTGGCACTTTGCTGTCGAAGCAAACGTTGAGCAGCCTCGCGCTGTTCTGCTTCCTTTTGCTTCGTTTCCCGTTCTGCCTTAAGCTGGCTACTAAGATCATCCATGAGTCGTTTGAGCGATTCGTTTTGTGTCTTGAGGCTCTCGTTCTGTGTCTCCCATGACTTAAGCCGGCTCTGCAGCGCCGACGACTGTTTTTCCGACTGGTTCTTCTGGTCGCGTTTCTGAAGGAGAGGAGGCATCGGAACCATTTCGTGAGAACACATGCCTCGTCGCATGGAATGCAGACCGACAGCGACTTACCAGAGCAACCACAGACTGTTGTGACTGCGTGTACTTCCTCTTCGAAATTTGCATCTGCTGCTTCAAGGATTGAAGCTCGGCAAACGCCTTCTTCGCGGATAATATATCCTTTTTGTTCTTCACAATTTGGTTTCTGCCCACCACAATATTGCGCACACGCTCCGCTAGCTGAAGTGATCGGAATGTCTCGCTGGCGTTCTCGATGGTTGGGCCGACATTTACAATCATCACTGTCTTGCACGATGAGTTCAACACATCCTGCAGCAAATAGGTGAGTTTCGAGTTACGGTACGGTACGTGCGCCATCTTCTTATCCAGTGCCTCCATCACATCGGCAAGGGCCGAAAGCGACTTGTTGATATGAGCAGCTTCACGAAGCATGTCACCGCTCACGTTACTCTTCTTCACGCGCTCCGAACCGGCCAGATCCACAAGATAAAGCTTGCCGCACCCCTCTTCGTCCACCTCAAAATCTGCCGAATCCTTGTCACCATCATCACTCTCTGGTCGACGCTTCGAGATTTGCACAATAACTATGCTGTGCGATCGACTACTGTGCATGTTCGAGTTAGTTTTACCTGTGACGCGGTTGGTTTGTGCTTTGCGCAAGACATCAATTGTCTGCTGAGGAGAGGACACAGTCGCCATCGTTAAATCAGGGACGCAGATATCCCCACTCGACGAATCGTGGCGAATTTCCAGACTTTTCGGATTCGTTGTGTTGATCAAATCGCGCAGTGAGTCGTTGTAGATTTCCAGAACTCCCACCTGCACATGGTAGACAGACGAGTCGGTAGCAGTATGCAAACCGTTCATTTCATCGTCCTGGTCGTCATTATTGTCGGGCTCAGGTGTATAAATTGCTCCACGCAGTTGAACTGACTGGAAGAGATGGCTGATGATCCGATAGTTCAGACCCGGATCACTGGAAGTTCCTTCCATAGTGTACGTTTTTCCTGAACCAGTTTGACCGTAAGCAAAAATGCATGCCTTGAAGCCGTCCACAACAGATTGCGCGATAGGCTCCACTTCGCGGAAAACGTCGTTTTGTGTTTCTTCTGGGCCCAAAATCCGGTCAAATGTGAACACCTTCCATGAACTGTTGTTCGACAAGGCCTCCAAGTTGCCATTGCTGACCAATTGTCCATCCGAATCGGTAGAAAACAAACGATCGGGTCGGATATCCATGGCGGCCAAGTCCGACTGATTTACCACGTTAACCGCCATCTTCGATCCCCAACACTTTTCCAGTTCTTCGTTAATAACCGGTCGCACGCGACAGAACACCTGAATATTACCACAAACAGTTTGTAGTCGGGAGAGCAATGATGCGTTACGGGTTCGTTCCGAGAGATACTTACGAGCAAGCTGCTCGGGCGTGAAGTTTACTTGCAGCACGTCAGCTGAAACACGCTTTGCAGGTACGACGCTTGACGCCATTCCTTCTTGGTTCCTCAGCCGCGCGTTCTCCGCCGACAGGGAGTTCAACGAAGTTCGCATGGTCTGAATTTCCATCATCAGACGCTTGGATTCAGCCATTTCCCGGTCAGAAATTGATGACACTGTGGAGGCCGTCGATACTGCAGAAGCCCGCTCGAGCTCCGAGGTTCTCTTAGTTGCCTCATCTAGCTGCTTCTGAAGATCGGAATTCAAGCTATGCAACTCCTCCACTTCTCTGCGGTTTTGAGAGATTTCGCCCTTGCCAAACTGCAGCTTGCTTTCGAGCTCGCGGCGCTCCTGCTTGCTTTCCTCGAGGTTCCTAGTCAAAGTCTCGATTTTATCCTTCAATTCGTCGACAGTCTCACCGTTCTGTTCCAACCGAGCCTTAAGTTGGCGCTCACTCTCAGCCAAATCATCACACTGCGACCTCACCGTTTCCAGCTCATCCTTCAGAGCACTAGTTTCCCTCTCCTTCTCTTCCAGCTCGTTGCGCATATTCTCGCGTTCGTTCGTAAGCTCAATGCCCCCGTCATTGACCGTAGCCATTTCGGACTGTAACTTCAGTAGAGACTCGCGCAGCTCTTCGATCTGCTCGTCGCGAGTACGAATATCCTGGGACTTCTCAATCAGTTCGTCCGTCATCTCCGTCATCTCAGCCTCCATCGCCTCCATGTGTGCGAGACTCTCGCGGAGTTGCTGGACGTCTGCCTCCGCTGCAGATCGGGCGTCCGTCTCGTCCTGCACACGCGAAGACAGAGCCTCAATCTCCTCGCGGAGCGACTCAATCAGCACTTCACGACTGATCTCGTCACGCTCGTGCGCCGTCGAGTGACGCAGCGAGTTCTCATTGTACGTCGAGTCGTAATCGTCGTCATCTTCCTCTGACTGGCTCCGGGTCGTGGCCATGCTATCATTCCCTGAGAATATATCCGACGCCGTCGTTGCGTCCTCGTACTTTTGCTGCAGCGCGTACAGCTCCGACTTGAGGTCCATGATCTCGGTGCGGAAGCGCTCCGTGGCGAGTTCGTGCTCCCGCTGCAGCTCCTCCTGGTCACTGAGCAGGAAAACCTTCTCCTCCATCTCGCGCTCCATCTTGTGTCGCAGGTCGGACTCCGTGGCCTGCAGGACGCGCACCTGCGTCTCCAGGTCATCCTGCTGCTGCTCGAGCTTGCGTCGGGCCGCCACGGAGGCCTCCAGCTCGGCGCGCGTGGCCTGCAGCTCGTCCTCGAACTGTCGCGTCTGGTCCAGCGCCTCCTCGAGCTTGTTGCGCGCGAGCTGCAGGTCGCGGTCGAGGTACTGATTCTTGTTCAAGAGATGGGAGTTGCGCTTCTCCACGCGGGACAGCTCCTGCTCCAGCTCCTGCTCCAGCTCGTGGCTGGACTGCGTGTACTCGTCGAACTCGTCCTGCATCTGCTTGAGCTCCTGCGTCTTCTTGCGCAGCTCCTCGCGCAGGAACACGACGCTCTCTTCGTCCTCCGACCCGCTCTCCATGGTGTCGAAAAGCTTCCTATAGTCTGGCCTTGAGACGAGAGTCTCCCTCGCCTTCCCGATGGCAGAGGGAAGAGCGCTGTAAAGGCAGGGAGAAGCTTTGCTAATGCTGTGCCCAGTGTGCAGCGTCAATCCGGCCGTTGTAACGGCACACCCGCATAGGTACGAATACCCACGAATCAGAACCGGTTTTTTACTGGTAGATGGCTACATCTGAGGTGAACCACACCGTTTGAAGATGGGGTGCGTCAGCTGGCTGCTGATTGGTCCAATCATTGAGCGGATCCAAGATTCAAAGCGACGTCCGTTATTCGCTTCCAGCCTTGCACTACGAGACTGACGCCGCTGCCCCTACGCGTGCCCTGAAGATGCACCTCGCTTTGCTGATTGCCGCTGTGGTAGGCGCCCCTGTTGCAGTGGCCGGCCCGTATGATGGCTGGGCTCCGCATCGCTATTGCAACGCCATGGAGGGCATCGAAGCCACGCGCATCCCGCCGCTCACCCCGGAACAGGCGGAGCTCGTCGAGTCGCTCGAGCAAGTGCAGATCATTGCTCGCCATGGGGCGCGCGCGCCTTATGCGAAGCTCTTCTGCTGGGACGTGCACAAGCACAACCCCATGGATGCCGAGTGGGACTGCACCACTACCTCCGTCTCGGTACGTGCAGGCGATCCAAAGTGAGTTTTGGTTGCTAGCGTTGACGTCGGTTCATTGCATTTTTATAGTCTCAGGACATCAACCCAAACGAGAAGTCGAAGGGATTTGGGCGTTTGTACCGCAAATCGTACATGGACGGACACAACATCCTCAAGGGAGACTGTGTCGTCGGCGGACTGCTCCCGCTGGGACGTCAACAGCACAGGACTAACGGACAGTGCGTCGATGCAAACTAATTGCACGTGCTTATTCACTTGCAATCCGTAACAACGTTTTGCTCGACTCAATTTACAGGTTTCTACGTGACGCCTATGTGGGCGATGGACCGCTGAAGCTCTTCCCCACTGCGAACTTGTCGGTAAGTCGTGCTCTGTCCTGCAAGGCTGCGTGATATGCTTATTTGTAAACGTCCACCTAATGGGTGGGAACTTGCTGTCTCAACTACTAGCACCTCGAGCTGAATGAGATTTACCTCCGCAGCGACGATCAAGAGAGAACGCTGGGGTCTGGTCAAGCTCTAATCGACGGGCTCTTCCCGGTTGACGGGACTCTTTCGCTTGAGCTTCACCGCATGCTGTCGTGGAACGTAGCAGATATCTCGATGGACTACATCAACGCCAACGAGAACATCTGCCCGTTCATGGGACACATTGGACAGCTTTCCAACGAGTCGCCGGAGTTCTGGGATCACCTCCGAGACCCTTCCACCGTCCAGATCGAGCACAACTTCCACGACCTAGTGGGAAATTTCTCGTGGGGTTCAGCGTTGGAGTGCCTCAGCACCGCCCGGTGCAACGGTCTCGAGCTGCCGCCTGGAATCGACGAGGAGACTTTCACCAAGACCTACCACGAGGTGGAAGTTCGCCAGGGTATTTTCCTAACATACAATGACTCGTGGTACGCCAAGGTTGCCATGCAGCCACTTGCCCATGATATGCTGGTGCGACTTGATGGTGTGCTGAATGGTGACTCGGACGCGTACAAACTATCCGTCACAATGGGTATGGACGACATGAACGCTCGCTGTTGATGTTGTCTGTTGCTAACATGCTTTATTCCACCTATGATTCTCAGCCCACGACTCAACCATTATGCCTTTTCTGGCAGCCTCAGTTAAGGAGAACTGGGATCGCACATGGACCCCCTACGCGGGCATGCTGGTGATTGAAGTTTACAAGACCAAGAGTGGTTCTCATGCAGTTCGTGTGATCTTCCACGGCGAGCCTCAACAGCTTCCTGACTGCCGCGACAGTACGTGACGCGTGCCTTTCTGCTACCTGGTGCTGAGTGTGCACTAACTCATATATATCCCCGCTTCTCTCTTTTTGGTACTTCAGCTCTGTGCGACATTGAAGAATTCTCCAAGGCCTTCGAGTTCGCGCGCAACGCACGCACCGAGCACGACTGCAAGCTACCCAAGCAAAAGAAGAACAACAAAAGCCACTCGTCCTCGAGCTTATTGACGACAATGGCGGGTGATCAGAGAGGATACAAGGCGTCTGACTACATCGGGAGCTACCTACTCCTGGGTTTGGTTGGCGTTGCTGGACTTCTCGCACTCCGTGCCAAGGTTCGCCGCAACCGGCTACGTGAGGTGCGTGGGGGCGACGAATCCATCTCTCTTCTCCCTTAGCGCTGATCTCAAACCATGGTGCCACTACCCGTCCGCAAGCAGACTGAGTTGAAATACAGCGACGAACAAAAATCCTTCCATGCTGCATTTTCATGCATGGTCACTTCAACCTATTTTCAGTTGCTGACGTACTTGTACCACAAACTCGGTACACATGTATTAACGTCTCATGCGTCAGAGGAATAATCGTGGGGTGGCGAACACACCGTCATGCTGGCGACGCGAGTGCTTCGCCGTGGGCGCTACTGTGCGTGCCACGCAGTAACCTCATGTGGCAGCGGCGGATCTGTACAAACAGCCAATGGACGAGGTCCTCGCCCGCAGCAGCGGCGGTTCTTGAGTGACGGCATGGACGCCTTCATGGAGTTCGAGCGAGAGATGGCACTTAAGCGTCGAAAGGACAATGTGCGTAGCTAATGCCAGAGTGATAAAGCTAGTTGATATTTACACTGACGTGGTCAATTGTTTGCACCTGCGTTTCGTGTTTAGCCTGAGCGATTCGTGTCGGTAGGTCCCTTGACTCCACCTGTAAAGCCGAAAGACGACGAGTGCTGCCACTTGGATTGCCCCAACTGCGTACTCCTAGTCTACCAGGTTTGTCAGTGCAGAAGACGAGTGCATAATGGAGTGGCACTCATGCGCATGTGCTTGCTTTTATTCAGGAGAAGCTTTTGGAGTACGAGCTCAGCCTACAAAGCCAGAACCAAAGAGAGAAGCCGAAAGCACCGACACCAAAGTACGATTTGTCATTTTACTCAAGCAAGGACGACGAAGAGCTCTCAGACGCACGACGACATGTCCTGGCAGAAGCCGACCGAGCCGTGTTTGAGGTCGCTGCGAACGATGTGATTAGTGCGCCGCACCAAACAACGGATGGAGCGTGGCGTTCGGTACGCCATATCGACCTGCGTATTCGAGAAGACCAACAGGAGCTCGTAAGCGAGCAGGCGTCCAACATTGGCGTATATGTCCCCAATGACCTCCCAGTGGTGGAGCGAATGCTGGTGCATTTGCACGTAGAGGACCCCGACGTTGTATTTACTGCCGAGCCCCTTGACGGCTCCGGGGATGATGATCAGCGGAAGTCTCCGCTTCAGCAACAAGGTTATCCGCAGCGTCCGTTTGCTCAGGCTGGAACGGTGCGCGATGCGCTGACATGGACGTTCGACCTGATCTCGACTCCACGCCCCAGCTTACTACGCAGCCTCGCTGCGTACGCTTCGGATGAAAACGACATTGCAGCGTTAATGGCGCCTCAAACAGCAGAAGCCATCCAGTCCGAAAGGTGAGACGAAGTTTATGAGTATTTTGTTTGCTGGTCCTTCTCGTGCTAATGTGCAATTTGGATACGCATAGACCCCACCAGCACGCGACCGTCGCCGACATTTTTGATCGCTTCCCCTCGCTACGCCTGAGCTTCGCTGAGTTTTTCCAGATCGCCCCGTCCAATGCGCCGCGATACTACACAGTCTCCTCTTCGCGGCAGTTCGTGCCTGAGACTGTCTCGATCACGCTGGGTCTCCGCAAGGCGGATACACTGCCACTTCCTCGGTGCTCCAGCTACCTCGCGATGCTGCAGCCGGGCGACTGCATTCGTGCGTCGTTCTACCAGTCTTCGTTCGTCTTCCCGTTCCACGATCACCGGCCTATCATGCTGATCAGCGCTGGCACTGGGATCGCGCCATTCCGCGCGTTTCTGCAGGACCTCGAGCACGAAGACGACACTTCGCCGCACCAGCACCGGCCAGCATATCTGTTCTACGGCTGCCGAGAAAAAAGCGTGGACTTCCTATACGCGGAGGAGTTTCAGCGTGCTCGGGACTCGGGCGTATTGGACCAGCTGCATGTAGAGTTTTCAGGCGACAACGGCAAGCCGAAGCGGGTACGTTTAGTCGCACGTGGAGGCCTCAAACAGGCTATACTAAGTGAAGTACCATTCGGTGATGTGTTTGATAGTAAGGTACCCAACCAGAAGTCCGCCACCTTTCCGATATTCCCCGCGAGGAATTTTATAGCTCCGGATCTAGAGCCAGTACGACGACAAGAAGGGTATCGTTGTAAAGCTGAGGATTTCCTCTATCTCGCTGATTTTTTTTGCATAAAGCTGAGCGCTCCAAGCAGTCCAAACCCTCAATTGCATGCGGCGACTGTTCAGAGCGACCCAACCAGTTGTCCGCCACCTGGGCTTATCTAGCAATTTGTATGGAGCAGGATTTACGGTTGTGATCCTTAAAGGTACGATGGTTAGGGCTTCGGCGATGCCAAATGTTACCTCCAATAGGCTAATTCGCTTTGGATGAGCAAAATTCACAGTGTATTAAAAGAAAAAGGTTTGCGACTGTTCGTGATCTTGCAGCTGTGGCACACGTGGCCAAAGCAGAGTTTGCACGTGCTGTTGCTCTTGCCAAAGGCACCGATCCTTCGGCTGGTGATGGGGCTCACGCACGTAACGCAGACGAGTTCGCGGTTGGGAGCTCCAAGCTCTTTGGCTTCCGTGTATCGCTTCTCCAGCATGTAGGCAAGCTTCTTTATCTAGTGCGCATACTTCAGTGTCGACAGGAACGCCGTCGCCATGTTCGGGACCACGAGCTTGCAGATCATATCACCATCGGGATCCATCAGCCCCGTGGCGTAGATTTCGCACGCGTTAGGCCGCACTTGGCGAAAGACGCCGCAAATCGAAGTGCTCGCCCGGACGCGTCCCGGGCGATCGTGGGTCTCAGGGAAGGAGACTGTGTGGAGGATATGGTAGCCCACCTTCTCACCGTTCGTCAGGTGGACGACATCGGTAGCTTCGACGTAGACGTAGTCGTGGTTTCTCAACAGACCGGAAGGGGAGGTCGAACTCCATCCACTTGACTACCAGGGACTTGAACGGAGACTCCAACAAGGGCTCTATGATGGTCGACAGCACTGCCGCGCCACTGATTTCGTCGACGTACGAGGCCTTAATCCGCATGACCTCAAGCGTCGGATTCACGACACCAAACATCATGTCGTCCAGGTCGCCAACTGCAGTGCCGAAGCAAAGAAGTGGCCGACGTTTGACTCGAACTGGCAGGGACATTCCTGGCAATCGAGCAGGGAATGCCTCTTCCTCAGGCTCTTTGCTTGGGCGGACTCCTTGGAGTGAGTCGCCGGACGTTCCCTTGTTTTCGACTTTGTTGTGGTCTGTGGTGACTCGGGCTGTAGTTATTATTTTCTTAGCTGCATTCGTGTCTGTAGCTGGCCGCGATAGTAACTACTGTTTAAGAAGCTTATGGAAGCACCAAAACAATGTCCAGCGTTTGGCACGGATATAGACTTATGCAGGGGGCGCCCATACATGACCACTGTCTGGATTTTGTCCAATCATAGCGATTCTGCGATCTCATTGGCTCACTTAGGCAGGCTGGCGTGAAGGGTCGCGAAGGTCGCGGCAGCAATGCTGAGCCGACAATTCCGATACAAACAACAGAGAGTGGCGGACAACTGGTTGGGTCGCTCTGAACAGTCGCCGCATTCAATTGAAGGTTTTGATTGCTTGGAGAGCTCAGCTTTATGCGTAAAAATTCAGCGAGATAGAGGAAATCCTCAGCTTTACAACGATACCCTGCTTGTCGTCGTACCGGCTCTAGATCCGGAGCTATAAAATTCCTCGCGGGGAATATCGGAAAGGTGGCGGACTTCTGGTTGGGTACCTTATGTCCAGGACGCGCTGTTGGACCAGAGCGAGCTCGTTGCACGGCACCTGCTCGCGGATGAAGGCTACATCTACGTGTGCGGCAGCCTCGCCATGGGTCGCGCCGTCAAGAAAGCTATTGTCACGGCTCTGCGCCGACACCCGGAGTACAGTTTTCGCCCTCACTTCTGACACCGTGTTTAACCCATAACCTGTATGTCGCTTATATTATTAGCTTCCAAAGGTAGTAAACCCGAGCGCCCCCAGCGTGTGCTCCTGTGAGCTTCCTCCAAACACTACGGCCATCTGCAACCGATGGGCCTGTATGATCGCAGCTTTAAAGCAGCGCTAGCGGCGCACAATAACTAGAGCACGGTATATAGCAAGATGAAGTGCCATGAACACATCGACAAGAAACCATACGCAGTCGATCACCGACGTGCTCAGCTAGAAATATGGGAACCTTTTATAATATATATCCCTTGGAAGTGATGACAGTGGTACCGAGGTCAGAAGTGAGGGCGAAATCTGTACTCGGACGTCACGATCGCTACGCAGCAAGACGCCGAGCGCATCGTGGCGCAGAAGCTGGCGGGCCAGCTAATCGTCACGGAGCTCTGGTAGCGGCGACCGCTGGATCGTCATTCCGCCCTGAGACGGACCGGGCGGCCGCGTCTTTGCAAGTGAAGTTGACCTGCGTCCGTCTCACGAGAGAGGTTGGAGCAACCGTAATAGACAGCCGTTGGATTTAGATGCTAAAACCAACTTTTAACTCGCTCGCCACGTGCCGCGCTCCGTGCCATCCCTGCCTTCCCTTCCCCCGCCATCCTTCACTGAAGGCTTCAGCGCTCCAAAGTGGCAGGGCTGGTCATTCCAAGCAGCAGCAGCCGGGAGACATTTCTCGCGAACGGCTAGCTGATTTTTTGGCCCCGCCAAAACCTCAGCTGCAGCAATGTGAGTGAGCGAACCTTATTTCTGGCTCGCCGCAGCGAGCGAATTTGCAACTTCAGGCCTTGCACAGCTCCTGATTTCTGGCGCCGCCGCTTCACTGCTCAAGCTCACCAGAAGCGCGAGCGGCGCCGCCGACTCACAGCTGCTGGCGAACACGACATGAGCCCGATTGCCGTCCTGCAATCGAACCACAATGGGCGTCGGCCAATCAGCGCCGGCAGCGAAGCTGAGCGAGTCTTACCGCCAGTTGCGGCTAGGTGACCGTAAACGGCCCTGTCTCAATGGCCTTGCCCATTTGGCCGAGCCCAAATGCCGGATGCGTGTTAACAGCGAGTCTGTGCTCGCCATAGCTTCCATCTTTAAAATGCGTCGAAGCTGTCAAGATTTAAAACGCTTAAAACATTCACCGTATTTCTTAACACTGAATTTCTGACTCAAGCGAACCGGAAATGACCGTTTTTCGGGGCAAGGTCGACAATGATATTTATGAAAATAGGCTGAATACGAAAAGAGTTAGACATATAATGAAGCTCTAATCGAGACGTTAACAATGGTGGTGGTCGTACGTTCTACTTCGTTGTGGAAGAAAAATTATCCGCGATCCAAGACTGGCGTGTGCGGCAATGATTGCTGCAGTGTCTCCAGCATTTTGCGTTGCGGCAAACCTATGCATCAATCAATCAAACGACAAACTTCCATACCCTTCTATTAGAAGGGTTGAAACCTTTTTGATTGGTCAAAAGTAACCCTACCGTGGTACTTGGGACTGCAATGTGACGATAACGGGAGGGTCTAGTTGCTGCTGAGTGCAATGCTTCCCCAGGAGTTGTTTTCGTCGGGGCATCTTGGGCATGTACGTGCGTATTGGCATTTTCCCCCGAGAGTGATGTCGGTTCAAGCTATAAGTTTTACACTTGTTAAACCTGCATTAGCTCATGATGCATACAAGCAAATTAAAGGTCGAAGCCAAAATGATCAAATTATCAAGGCCAAGGTGGATCTCGACCTAGAGTTAGAGGAATATTTTTTCGTCTGGTAAGGGTATTTAGACGCGGCCTCGTCCATTATGATTTTAGTGCAGATACCAATGCATATGCACCACTTGCTAACGGCGTAAGCCAATACTCAATATTTTGGTCCAGGGTACTCCCCGAAAATCGGTCTGGTTGAGTCAGAAATCCAGAGTTAAAATATTGAAGTTAAAATAGTGCTGCATGAATCGCTGGCATTTCAAACAGCTACAAAATTTGTACCATTTAATTGTGCAAGAAAAATGTTAGCTAATAGCACGTGTTGAAGTACACGACCAAGACATGTACGGTCGGCTGGTGCCCGTCAGCTCACGCAAAAGGAAACTCAAAATTGTAATCTACAAGAACAATTCGTGCAATGAGAGCAGGTGGTGTCGAAGGATGTTTATCCGGTGCTCTTTAGGAGTCTGTGCATCTAGTTTCGCGGCCAGACGATTTCCACTATGGTGTATGAAAGTACATGACATGTACATTGTACTGCTCGCTTCTAAATGACTGACCAAATAATATTTGTACGTGCTCCTGTATGTTATACAGGAGCACGTATGACATTCGTGTGCATGTATATTCTCGTCGGGATTCTGCATCGTAAGGTTATTATAGTTGAGGTTATTGCCTCGCGGATATCGCACTATTAATACCGCCCAAGAAGCATCGCTCCACTTTATATCTGCAAGTACTGTATTATGCAATTGACTTTAGGCTAAAACTTTTAGCAGTGCTGTGCATGCTTTTCCTGACAAAAACGTTATCAGCTGGTCATCTTCTGAACACTTTCAGCGGGTCATGTATCCAGACTGTTGCTTTTGTCATGCTATCACTTGTCCCTAACGAATATCCTTACCTAGACTGACTAAGTCCATGGCCACACCCAATTCATGACTTTGGCAGCTTCGCCAGCGACCAACTATAATACCAATGGTAATATCTACCGAACGGCTGCTTGGATTTGGCACGGCAAGTGGGGATTGTGGGATGTTGTTGTCCACTTGATGATTTTGCGAGCGCCAGATCCCCAACTTGGTGACCAAGCGGAGGAAGTCGCGCCACCAGTTCCAGGACCGAAGGACTAACTCTTCGTAGCATTCTCACGAAAGCCTCTGCCAGTCAAGGCTCGAACATGGGCAGCAGATGTCTCACCTTTTGAGAAATGGGAACCGTTCAATGGATTGCCCCATTCGGCCTGTCTCTGTGCTCCTTTCCATCCCATCTTTGATCCGGACTATCCGTCTGAGCGGGGCGCCGCGCTGAACATTCTGAATTCGGTCGTCCAAGTCCCACAGCGCGTAACTGCAGGAGGAAGAGCGAGCAGGCGGCGCGCTGAGGCAGGCGCCCATTGTCACTTTACCCCACGAGAGCGAGGAGAGAGAGAGCTCCCATTTTCCACTTTACAGCGCACAGATCACGACGGTCTCGATGCTCACAGTCATGTCAGTGAGCAGCAACAGCAGCAACAGCGCGAAGCCCAAGAACGTGCGGCTCCGGAAGCGTCTGCGCGCGTGTCTCCCGCACTTCCACGCGGCGGCGCCCGAAACGGAGGCGGACGCGCAGGAGCTGCGCGGCAGCGAGTCGGCCGCCAAGATGCCCTCGCGCGCCAGCGACCCCACACCCGGACGCAGCCTGGGCGTAGCAGACACCAACCACTCGTGGTCCGACACGGAGGACATGTCCCCCGTCTCCATTAAGCCCCGCCGGTCGCTGTTCAAGCGACGTCAGGACAGCTCACCCCCGTGCTCGTCGCCGTCTTCATCCTCTTCGTCGTCCTCCTCGACCTCCTCGACGTTCTCAGTGGCCCGTAAGGGCGTCACCTACGGCCTCAACGGCGCGCTGGTCCGTTGCCGGTTCTGCGAGATCCTCGCGTCGGGCGACGAGCCCTTCCTGTATGAGGACGAGGACGTGGTGGTCTTTCGCCCACTGGCCCCCGTGGTGGTCAGCCACATTCTGGTGGTGCCACGTCGCCACATCCGCAACGTCAACAAGCTCACACCCGACGACACGGCGCTTCTGCGCCGCATGCGCGAAGTCGCCGCCATGGTGCTTCGCGAAATGCCGCGCCCTCCGGTCGTGCTGGCCCCTTCAAAGGCAGAGAAGGCCCACGACACCGCAGAGGACTGCACGGACGCCGACGACTACGAGGCGGACTTCAAGTTCGCGTTCCACTCACCGCCGTTCAACAGCATCGACCACGTGCACATGCACGCCTTCCGCACGCGCGACGGCCGCTTCGGCTGCGTCGGCTCCATCAAGTACCGCACGGAGACCTGGTGGTGCCGCTCGTTCGACGAGGTCATGACCCGTCTCGGTCTCCGCACCCGCAAGCAGCGCGGAGATGGCTCATCAACCCCCGAGTCGGCCATGCAGAAGAACGAGCGCCGTCGGAGAAACCACGCGAGCCACCCGCCCTGCGGCAGCGAGGTCCACTCCAATGGATCCATGGTCTTGACGTCCGTCGAGAGTCTGGGTTAACTTACTTACTTGTAGAAAAAGAGGGCGAGCCAAAGCGTCCTCACTATTTAAGGTGATCATCACCACCATCAACCAACGACATCTTCTGATTGTAGGAAGATCAACTATTCTCTATCAATTGGGCACTGTTTGTATCTCTTCTGCGTTTCTCGTAGTATGCGTGGACACTCATGCCGGTGTGCGGTTTTGCTTTCTACGTAAGCACCTATCACGCGTAGGCTATCAGGCATAGCTCCCGATTCGGCTCATAAGTTTCCTTAGCAATCTACGCAAGGCCGTCCGTTCGTCCGCCGCTCTCAGCTGCAGCTTTCTTGGATTTGATCGCTTGCCATGTATCCAGGATCTTGTTGTACCCAGCAAGGCTCAGGTTCCTTTTGTTCATACTCGCTCCCAGCGCTCTTATCGCGCCAGCATGAATTGCATTCACATCTTCGACGCTTCCCGTCTCAGCGGCAGCTTCCAGCAGCATCGGAAAACAGGGGACTGGTAGCACGTAGTTATCCCGACGATCCCTCGCAGCCTGGTGGTAGCCTTCAATAGCAGCAATGTGTCTGCGTTTCCTCGTATCGCCGATGTCCTCCATGCCCTCATTCCCACAAAACACCGGTAGCACCAGGCGTAGAACGGCTTTGCTAGGTGCTACGCTACGCCCGATCATGTCTTCCCAGACCTTCATGAAGTCCTCAACCGAAAACACGTCATCGTCAGTGGTGTTGGCCTTGCTCATGGAGCTAAAGATGGTTTCATAGTCGACTGATCGAACGGGTATGCCATCCGATGCAAGCTGGTCCAGCGCGGCGAATACCATGCCCAGCTCTTTCGATGCTAAGAGGATTCGCAGCACATCACGCACTGTACGCGCTGGATCAAAACTGAGCACACCAGACCTCTCGAGCGCTCGCATGACATCTTCTTGATGCTTCGTGGCATTTTCAATGCAGTTCGAGTCCCGCAGAGCTTCAGCAATCTGGCCCGATACCTGCTTCAGAAGATTGGAAGCAGCTTCTGTATCTTGATGTTGCTTGAAGCGAGTAAGTGCATCTCGGACACGATGGATCGGAAAACCCTGGACTTGCATTGCCAAAAAGGCCTCATACGCCATCCGACTATCGCGCTGCTTGCCCTTACCGCCGTAAAGGCCCACAATGCGTGAGAGCGCATGCTTGAAATCCCCACGTACGCAGAGGAACCCGCGTAGCAAAGACCGCACTTTGTCTATCTCCTGGTTTTGCGAATAGGCTTCAATCGCCTTATCTGCGAGCCACGCTGGAACAATAGCTGGTTGTTCCCCAAGAGATTTAGTCTCCTCGATTCTATCCCCTGACATCATATCATCGCTGACGGGCAATAAGTATGAGTCCACGATAGCAGCAGCCTGAGCAAAGTTGCGCGAGTCGAGCAGCTCTCGCAGCAGCGGCTTGTCCGCCTCTTTTGTTCGAGCCTGTGCCTCAAAGTCCACTCCTCCTTCTTTTCCGTCCTCGGCGCCTGGGATTGGCGGTGTCAACATGAACTTTGTACCGTGTAGATGCCGCTGGTTACGAGCAATAAGGGCATACACGCGGTCATTAAATTGCACCCCATTATCACGCATCTCTTCGAGAATGAGGGCCATTTCATTCGCAGGTGCCCCCGCAATGTCCAGCTCCTCGACGATTTCCAGTAACGTGGGATACTGTTCTGGCTGCATCTTCAAGCCATAACGACGACGGTTAGCCAAAATCGAAAGTGCGTGCTTAGGCCGTGAATTTCCGCGACACACCAGCATTAGCTTCATGCATGTCTGCGAGGACAAGCGGATTTGAGACTTTCGGTAGAAGTCGAAGGCCGCATCAGGCTCTCCTGCGATACCCAAACTTGTAATGATGCGATTGATGTCAGCCTCATGCCACTTCCGTTTATCTTGTGGGTTTAGCTTTTCTGCGGCCGCCAACACAGTCTTTGTATCGCCCTTTTGAGCTTGGGCAACCATCACGCGGCTTACAATTTCAACCGAGGGCTTGACACCCTTCGCTTCCATATCACGCAGCAGCATCTTCATCCCGACGTAGTCTTCAAGTGCAATAGCGGCGGTAATTCCAAATCGGTAGACGATCTCGGGCGGAGTCTGACGTTGTTCAGGGTCGTACCTGGTCACGGCACGCTCGAAAATGGCACGCATCCTCTGCGGGTCCTTTGCGAACGTAAGGATGTTGAAAATTTGGCCGTACATCTGGAAGCTTACGCGCTCCAGGTAGTGGGTTTCCATGTAGCTGAAGACGTCGCGCTGCAGCTGGGAAAGCCTGCACAGTCTCGCAGCCTCGTAAAAGTCCTCGACAATCTTCGGGGCCACCTTTGCGTCGCGGCTGAGCTCGTTCCAGAGCACTGGTAGAGTCTGCCGCACCTTGGACATCTCCACAGGTCCGTAATACGCCTGCATCTCATCCCACGGCCGCCGCACCAACTCGCGCAGCTCGATGTCGCGCACTTTGACGTCATTAGTGCGCGACACATTGCGAGCTCTAGAGTTTGAAGCAAACGAGCAGCTTGATGCAAACAGGGGGTGGGAGCATGGCAGCGATAGTGGACACCACGTGCGGGGCCTGGCAACGTCCACGCGAGACGCTATCGGCAAGCGGCGCGCCACCGCCGTCGAGCTCCTCGCCAGTCGGCGCCACATGAGACTTTGTAGAAAATTAGCCAATCAGGTGGTGGACAATTAGAGCCCCACGTTGCAGTCCGTAATGCTGACTTAGTATGCCGTTGGTGGTCGCTTCAACGTCTTGTCGAGATACTTTCTGGTTGTTCACTCATGTTTTTTTATCAAGTTGTCTCTAGCTGACTGTCTGTCTATCCAGTTGCCACTAGCACTGTCATTCTTCTCATCACCTACCCGATGGCCAACGCAATGAGGGCCAAAGCTTTCTTGTCTATCAGTCTACTCCTCCTCGTTCGACCTCTTCTCCTTGCGCTCCCAGTTCTTCCTCTGCGGGGCAGCCATACTCGCAGTGATCTTGTCCACAGCCTCCTGGCCCAGCAGCGTCGTCATTCGCTCACGCAGCATCAGCGCCTGCTTCCAGAGACCACCCTTCTCGCACGTCTTCAAGGCCACGCTGTACATCGTCTTCACCTTCCGAAGCGCGTGGACGTCGCCTCGCTGACGCCGGAAGTAAGCGGTCTCCAAGTTACCCTTGCCGTCCTCGGCAGGGGCCACCTCCTTCAGGTTGCTCTTCTCGAACAGACGAATAATGTCCAATACCTTCATTGAGAGGTCCTTCTCACGGGCCAAGTGTACCAACTCGTAGGCATCCGACAGTCCGACATTGAACTCTCGGTCTTCCAAGAGCGCGACCATATTGTCAGCAATATTCATGTTCTTCGCTTCGAACGCACTGCGCAGAACGGCCAGCACAGCGCGGTACGTATATCCACCGCACACTTCGGGCATTTCCTTCACGAACTGCTCGGCTTCTTCAACGTAGCCATCCTCCGCAAGCTTTGAGACCACAACAGTCGCCCAGCCACGCGGCACACCGAGCCTCTCCTTGTCGCTCAAGGAAGCCGCAGCTTCGTCGTACAATGCCTTCACCTCCGCAATGTCACCCTCTTGCCCCATGAACGCCAGCAACGTCTCATAGCACAAGTGTGGCAAGACGTAGGTATCGTTAGGGTCGCTTTGAGCTTCAACAAAAGCCTCCAGGAGCTCCAGGCGCTGTTGCTTGTTGGCACCGACGTAAGCGGGGCACAGATAGCCCACGACAGCCCGGTTAACCCGCACATCACGGCTTTTGAGGTCCTTCAGCACGGCCTGGAAACTGGTAATGTCGTACAGCACCTTTTGCTGCTTGTCCTTGTGGTTAGCGTTTCGCAGGTATTTACGCATCGAGCTCAGAATGGTGACATAGTTTTGTTGAGTGGTCTGCAGCCCACCGTTCTCCATCTTGGTTAAGGTATCGAGGGCCTCAGTAACCCTGCCACTTTCGATCAGCGTCTGCAGAACCATGTTGATCACCCTGCCGATATTGAAGTTCACATAGTACCTCTGGCTTGAGTTGTTGTTGTCAACTTCACCCTCGCTCTCTTCCTCATTTCCAGTGCCATTATCAGCGAGCGCGGGAGCGTTCTTGCCATCTTTTCCCCAATATGAATCAATCACTTGATCGAATAGCTCTACAGCAGCGTCGGCGTCATGAAAGCGGCGGAATAGCATCAAAGCGTCGTCCACGCGGTAAATCCGAATACCTTGGAACAACATTGCCTTGAAGGCCTTGTAGCTAAGCTCGTCGCCGGTTTTGTTCCTCAATTTCAGGTAATGAGTGATGACCTCTGCCAGCGCAAAGGCATACTTACCGGGAATCACTGAGAATCCCTTCACCAGAGCGTCCACCTTGTCATGCTGTTTCGTCGTAATGTACGCACGCACAGCATCTCTGGCCACAGAAGGGCTCACAGACAAGGCACCTTCAGGGATTTTGCCTTCAAAATCTTCCGGCAGTTGCGACTCCTCCACCGGCTTCGCGACAGAGTCTACCAAGGCCGCTGCTCCACTTGCTTGACCATCCGTAAGCATTTCGCGAATGCGCGGGCTTAACGTAAAGCCTGAAGCTTTGCTCTTGCTGTAATCAACTACGAATTTGGTTCCCTTGAGGAACTCAGCATTCCGCTCGATGATGTTGTTAGTTCTGGTGTCAAATCGCACGTTGTTGTCAACCATCTCCTCCAGAATCTCCTTGATCTCATCGTTGCGCTCCAGTTTCTCCAACGTCATCATGATACGATTGTATCCGCGAGCATCAAGACGCAAATCAAACTTCTTGCGGTTTGCCAAAATGTCCGAAGCCTGCTGCAGGCAGTTGTTGCTGTTGCAAACGCTCAGTAGCGCGATGAGCGTGCCGCCGTTCAGCTTCATGCTCGAGTTGCTGTAGAACTCGAAAGCCTTATCAGGCTTCTCGATGATGCCCATACTCAGGATCACACGGTCAATGCAGGACTCGTGCCAGTAGCTGATCTGCGGGTCCACCGACTCATACAGCTCCATCACCTTCTCGACGTTACCCTTGTGCGCATACGCCATCATGAGCCGCGATGTGATTTCGTTGGTGGTTTCATGGCCGGCATCGGTCATCTCCTGCCAGGTCTTGAGGGCAGCGTCCATGTCGTCGATCTGCAGGTATCCAACAATACCGAAGCGGTAGATCATCTCGGGCACCGCTTTGAAGCGCGGCTTGGCGCTCTCGTAGATCTCGATGAGGCGCTTGGAGTTCTGCTTGCGTTGAAAGATGCGGAACACCTCACCGTACACGGCGAAGCTGATGTGCGACGGGAATTTGGCTTCCAGGAAGTCGAAGGCCTCCAGCATGACGGACACGGCGCGCGTCTTCTGGGCCGCCGTGAACAGGTCGGTGATCTCGTCGCTGGTCACGTCTTCACGCGCGATGGCGTCCTTCAGCTCCTGCTTGAGCGCCTTGGACACTAGACCGATCTGGGCTCTCCCCAGCTCGTCCTGTAGATCACGCGCTGAGCGAGTGAGCAGCAGCTCGCGGTCAACGCCGGCGATGCTGGTGAAGTGGCAGGTGGCGCTGCCCAGCTGCTGCAGCGCCAGCGGAGCGCGGGCGACGGGCAGACGAGCGGCCTCGCTGCGGAGGTGGCGGAGCGCAGCTACACGACAGGCACGCCACATGGTTCGAGTGATGGATCTACGTGGCTGCAGTCGCTACGCCGACGAGGTTGTTGGTGAGCTGGTGCTTTGCGCTTTGATGGGCGGGCTGTTCCGTGGTTGAGCGAGCGGTGGGCAGTGGTCCGGTTTTTCACTTGGGTTAAGTATGCCTCCATTTGTGTACACCACACATTGGTGGGCAGCGAAACGACGCGAGTCTTCAAAGCGGTGACAATGGAGGAAGCGGGAGTTGGGGCGCCTGTGGGGATGATGCAGGTGCTGACACCTCAGCAATTGTCGGCGCTCAATGAAGCCAAGGTGGGATGATCGTGGATGAGGCTTTTGCACGCTGGAAGCGGCGCTCATTTCCTCTGTCGCAGGTGATGATCCGCATGGACAACGAGCAGTACCTGCGAGACCACCCGGACGTGGCTAAGCTCATGCGCGCTCTGGTGCGCGGCATTCTTCGGAATCGACCCGCCAATCCGAGCACATACGCGTACCAGTTTTTCTCGAGGGACCGCGCAGATATCCGCCAGGACTTAGACGCGAAGGAATAGAGAAGCATAGAGAGGATACGTCTCTTACGCTCCCATGCAATGCAATATGAAGAGATGGTGTATGGAAATGTAAAGGATTCTACACCGCTGCACTCACGCTATTGCCTCCTATCACGCCGTCAAAATTCAAAGAAGGCAAACGTATCCATCATGCCTCGCAAGTCTCGCCGTGCGCGCAGGCAACCCTCCGCGCTCTCGCTACTTGGCGTGGCATGCCCTTGTATTGTTTTCTCGCTCTGTTATCTAGGCCCCGCTCGCTCCGCTTCTCGTAACGCTGCTCTAGTGGTGGCAGCATCTTGCAGAACCGATCAATGGGTGACTGCTCTCACCGATTGTTCGAAATGCATTCAGCACCTCCTCCACAGCAGCGCTTGGCTCTGCTCTCTCTCTCTCAAGCCATCCTCTCTCGGAACGAGGGGTTTTAGGTCTTCATCACGCACACGCAGCTTACGCGCTCGAGTCGGATACGCTGGTGATCTCGTCGGTGTGATGCGCTCCACCACGCAGCTTCTGCTCGGCCGCATCGCGCACGGGCTGGAAGTACGCGTGCTGCATGGCCTCCTTTGCTGTTAGTCGCTCTTGGTGGTCGTAACGCAGCAGACCATCCAGGAAGTCGATGGCCTCGGGGGAAATCAAGTGCTTGTTCTCTTGTGTGATAAACTTCTCCCACGGCTTCTTCGTGTGCGTGCCCAGGATACCGTCATACTGCGGGTCCAGCTCAAGGTCGTACGTCGTCAGGTAGTCAAAGAGTTCATCCGTGCCCTTCACCTTTGCGATTTTCACCAGCTGGTCGCAATTGTCGTGACCGTGGAAGAACGGCTCCTTGCGGAAGATCATGGCCGCGAACATGCAGCCCAGACTCCACATGTCTAGCGAGTAGTCGTACTCCTGCATGTCCACAAGAAGCTCGGGACCCTTGAAGTAGCGACTGGCGACGCGCACGTTGTACTCACGGCCAGGGTGGTAGAACTCGGCAAGACCCCAATCAATCAGACGCAGCTGACGCTTCTCGTGGTCGATCATGACGTTGTGTGGCTTGACGTCGCGGTGCATGATACCATTCGAGTGGCAGTAGTCCAGAGCCTTGAGCAGCTCGAACAAGTAGTAGCGGATGTCGAAGTCGCTCAGCGTCGGGTACAGGGTCTTAAAGTCCGTGTTGTTCACGTATTCGGTCACCAGGCTGGGCGTCTTGGACTGCGGGTCCCGCACGACGTCCAGCAGCTGCACAATGTTCACGCCGCCCGAAAGGTTCTGCAGAATCTTGATTTCACTATTGGTATACAGTAGGAGGGCAAAAGGACACACACATACAGTGAGTTTTCTGAATGCCCCAAAGCCTCGAACGAGCGACTACGGACAGACGCACCGTTTGATTTTCTTCTTCTTGACAGGCTTGAGGATCTTGATGACGCAGCGAGAGTTGTTGGCCACGTTGTAGCCTTCAAACACCTCGCTGTACTTGCCCCGGCCGATCTTGCGGATCACCTCGTAGTTGTCTTGGTCTCTGTATAGCCACAGGGAAACACAAGAAGTCTGTGAGCCACCAGGACGATTTTCCCTAACATTAAGACAATACAACGGCCCCCTCATATGCCGAAACGCGCCGGGTGACGCGTCATCACGCAGCAGTCAGCGCGTGTTCCCCCCTCGAGAGTCCAAGATTTCGGAGGGGGCAAAGAGGGGGCCACACAGCACGAGGCGGAAGAGAGCAGGCACGCACCCCCAGGCCACATTGAGCGTCTCGTAGTCCCAGTACTCGCGCGGGCGCGTCTCGTTCACGTCGCAGTACACGCGGGCGCGACTCATAGCAACTCGCTCCTTGTCGCCGCCTTCTCTCGCTCGGCGGCTGGCGCTTTCCTTCTGGGCTTCGGATTTGTATGGAGATTAGAGAGGGACCACTTTCAACCAATCCGAGGGAGGAAAAACCCACGGTCCGAACGAAAACCCGGATTCATTTTGCAGGGGGACGGGCCAAGCCCGTTTTACTGGCAAACCCATCCGGACGGGGCATACCGTATCGTCGTAGTCCTAGGCGTCATAACTAGGGCCAAGTGCCGAGCAGAAGCAGCGTTAGCCCCAACAGTCAGATTTTTAGGACAAATTTAAGGACAAAAACCATTTTCACTTGAGTTTAGTATGGTTCACGGTACTTTTGTCCTAACCGGTCCCGCTAGGACCAAAATCGACTCACCCCATACTCAAAGCAAGTGAAATGGATTTTTGTCCTTAAATTGGTCCTAAACGACGGCTTGTTGGGGTTAGGTGCTGGTAGCGCTGGTCGTACAGCAATTTTGCGTTCACATGGAATTGCGCATCTGCTGCGCCTGCCCCGCAGCCACAGCATCCGCGCGGGGTTCATGCAACATTTCTAATGTTGTACGAATGTTAACCCAGGTTACGCTTACGCAGAACTAGGGCGTCTGCGACTTAGACTGGGAATACCAATTTACCTACCGGTAGTATAAGCAGCGCTTTTGCATACGACCTGCGTTATGGTGTCGGGCTCTGCTAGTCTGCACCGACATTTCTATGATGCTGCTCTAGTAGCAGTGCTACTGCACTGATTGCGTCCATTACTAAGGCCGTGCAGTTGCCCGGAACAGCTCTGGATTTTCTGATTGTTTTGCGTCTTACTTCAAAATATACTACAACGACAGTCGTGAGGACGATGAAGGCACGCTACCTGAGGTGTGTTCATCACTGTGTATCACTCGTTCGTTCCGTCTATTTATCTCCCGTAGTATTAATAATACTTGCTGAAATAGTACACACCAGTAGTACTACTACCCTATTTTAGGTAGTAGTAGTACTACGACCGTATTGTGTGGTATTCAATATGCGTGATACTATGCTATTCCCAGCTCAGAACTATATTACTTTTCAAGTAATACTTTTGAAGGACCCTAAGGGCCGTTCCTAAGATCCCAAACTAATGCTGTTATTGGTCGATCTCAGATGAGGGCTAGGATGAATGTGATGATTGCTCTATCAACGCGATCCGAGTCTCGGATCGCGAGTCGAGCGGGGTTGTCTGATCGCATGCTAGAAGTGTGTTGATTTTGGAGCTTTCAACGGCAACCATACCAATTTATAGGTACCGGATCGCGATCCCGTTAGGAACGACAGGGATCGCAGCCTGAAGCCATTTCGTGCGACACCCTACCCCTTCGGATCGCGATCCCGGTTAGGAACGGCCCTAAACGTCGTTTGGTTGGCTCTGGGTCCTTGAAAAGTATTAGTTGAAGAGTACTATAGTTCTGAGCTGGTACCGAGTACTATAGTTCTGAGCTGGTACCGTGAAAGGTTGTCAAGAAAGTGATGTGTGTAGCGAAATCCATGTAGCGTGTGTGAGGAAAACCAGTGAGTAACCTCGATAATGAAGCTAATATAAAGTTTTCGAGTGAAAATATTTTCAAGTTCAGGAGTATCAATAAATTTATGCTATGCTTTTTTCCTCGAATATATTGTTTACAAGAGTTGGCAGCAGATATTCCTCGACATCACAAAAGCGCAAAAAATGAGACTGACGGGCACGCTTCTGTCAAAGGAGGCTGGTAGAAGGGCAGCACTCATCGTGGCAACTTACCGACCACGCTGGAGCAACTGCAAAATCTGATGAGGCAGGGGACGATTCAGATAGGCAGGCCTCTTAAAACTAGGCATTCATGGAAAGGGCTTTTAGCATTTTTTATGAAAAATACCTATTTTTGAGACCCCGAGACTTCAGCTAGCTGGTGGTACCACCTCGTCGTGGAGATTAATCTTCATTATTATGTCGTTTTGAGCAGCGAAAAGTGCACAGGCATGTTGGCCAGCTCATAGCCGAAGGCGTATGCCTTCGATACACCAGGGAAATTTTTGTGGTCGTCCTCATACCTCCCATTTCTGCTGGGTGGAAATAGGCATTCTGAAAAGTAAGGATTAGGCATTTTGGCTTTTTTATGACCCAATACCTAGTTGTAAGAGGCCTGCAGATAGGCAATATGTCATGTAACAAGAATGACGCTCATGTAACAAGGAGGACGCTGGATGGGTCTCGTTGTGCACCCTATGCCAAACACAGTCTCTTTGGAAAACTGTATTATTATAATGGTTATATTATACTTAAGTATCAATTATAGTGATCGAGTAGTAGTCGAGCAGTACTACTAGTACTACTAATGCTCCAATAGTTGGTATCTCTAGTAGAAGTAGTATGTCGGTAATACTGTATAAATACCAGCGAGTTGTGCAACCGGTGTGCTACTTTCTCTTGATTGGCTAAAAACATTTATTAGTCTTAACACGCGGACTTGGACGCCTGCCGCGCTTTTGATCATTGTACAGGGCTACTAGAAGAATATTTAGTACTGAGAGCTACTTACTGTATGCTGCACAAACTTTTTCGACCCTGTATTACTAGTAAAACGTGCACTAAGTTTTCGCTAAGCTCCGCCGGACGCCTGACCTAGTTAGGTCTGATTCCTCTTCATTGGGCTTGACTTGGGCGCAACGCGACGTCCACGGCGTGAAAGCCAGCAAGCGCTGCCAAGCCGAACCGCCCAGCAATGCTGGGCAACATCAACAAGATGCAATGGCATACAATTTTGACGCATGTGTGACGGCGATTCTGGGGTGATATGGTCATTGCAGAGCATTTTCAAACGATTCTGTGACCATGCTGAGATATGGCACCCAGTAGTATATTGCGTCGTAGAAGCAGACTAGTACCAGGTGCACTTTATGGAGGGTAGCCCGCCAGAATGCGAAGGCGCTAACGAAAAGCTTTACGGTATGCGTCGGCGCGCAGCGCCAGAAAAAATCGTCTGGTGGAGCAGCTTCACCACGATGAACACGCTGTTGCTACATGTACTATACTCCACATTGTCCTTGTAAGATACATATAATATATATACGAAGTTCATGAGCTCGGGCTTGTTGCAACTTGTCATGGTGCGGAATGCTTCTGCAACCCTTCACCAGTGCATGCAACAAAATAACTTAGTTTTTGTATTGAGGCGTCGTTTTGCAACCGTGACTGAGTTTTTGTATGGGATTTGGGTTGCAAAACTGCTCGGTACCTGCGACCGTAAACGCAACCACAGTTGCAATTGATACGCCGCCTTTTCGGCGCAGTATCAGCAACAATCCTGGTCGATACTGGGCAACCGTCCAATCATCGACCAGCGATGCGAGAAATACAACCCCGGTTGCAAATGGCCGGTAATGTACTTGTGGCTACTGTTAACACCTGGTCTGGATATCGGCGGTTGACGCACCGTCAACTTGACGGCGTCCGAAGTGGCTACAAACGGCGGTTCTAGGGATTTTTTTTCAATTCAGACTTTGGGTCTTCGGTTTGAAGGATACTTGTTACGGAAAACTTGAACCAATCGCCTTCTTTATTACGCATTGCTCCAATGGGTATATAAAAAAATAAAAAATAAAAAATAAAATGTTTATATACCCAATGGAGCAATGCGTAATAAAGAAGGCGATTGGTTCAAGTTTTTCGTAACAAGTGTATCCTTCAAACCGAAGACCCAAAGTCCTCATACTAATCAACCAAAGTACGAATCGCGATTTAGGCATACTACTCAAAAGATGTGTGTCTTGCGCTCATTTTGAGCTATTTGTTGCGATTAAATGTTGAGTTCCCGAGAAGTTGTGTTCATCTGAAAAAAATATCTCCATTTTCATGGGGTCAAAATTTCGATATATTTTCGAGCGCTGAGGCTGCAATATTTTCTCGATTTTATCGAGTTGTATATTGTCGAAAACCTCGCGTTAAAGCAATCGAATTAGAGTGTTTTTCCGCTTTATACGAGTAATTTTGCGATTGAAATTTTGGATGTCCGATTATGTCCGAAATTTGATTGGTCAACTTCAAACGCGATTACATCTCGATAGCTCTAAGGGGATGTTTCATTCGGGGGTAAGTTAGTATCATTTGGTATGAGGCTGTCTCAAATGTACTACTGATTAGAAAGGTTACACGTCTGAAGGGCAGCATAATAGACTAACGTTACATGTATTTACCAGTATCTCCAATTTATCTAATATTATCCTGGTAGTGCAACGGGTACGTTGTACGGACAGCCCTTAGGGGATTAATTCAAATATGTGGACCACAAACGCGTACCTTAGTGGATCAATACAATTTTCAAGATTAATCTCTTATAAAAACACCTTTTGATATCGAATTTGACAGGTTATGTGGCGTCAAGGACACACAGATATAAGATTGAGGAGTTCGGAGTTGATGGAAAGAAAGCAGCGTCTGCGATTTTTGGTGTGCGGATATTCTGATAGCGTTGATCGCTGACCACAGTAGTATTATCTGCGCCCACTGCTATATTGGCGAGTGCTTACAATGGCCGTACTAAATGACCATCTATAGATGGTTGCGAGTAGTTGTGGGCAGTACGGTGAATCTAGCCGGCGGCGTAGTTGTGAACATTACGGTGAATTCAGCTAGTCTAGTTTGCACGGTCGTACGGTGGTGTAGATGATATGGTTGCGCGTTGCACTGGGCTGAGCCTAGCTGCTTGCACGCTCTCGGCTTCAACTTCCTTATCCTTACCTCGCCTTCACCCTCAGCCTCGCTTCGTCGTCTCCCTCTTCCTCGCCTCCCTCAGTGACTTGAGCGACTTGCTGACCTCGGCGTCTGACTCCACGTCAGGATCTGGCAGCTCCTTGAGCGAGAGCTCATCGGGCAGCGAGGCATCGGCGTCGGAGTCGAGCGAGGGCACCAGTTTCTTGAATGGCCCCCAACATCACTGGGTGAGTCTAGCTGCTTACGCGTTGTGCACAGCACTGGGGTGGGTCTTGGTTACGCGTTGTTGCCACTGGGGTGAGTCTAGCTGTTTCGGCACCACAGCAGCCAAGATTGAACCGTGGGTACGGGGGGGGGGCTGCTGCGGCGACCGAAAAGCTAGACTGGTGGCAGCGGTGGTGGCCAAGCCTCTCGCTAGATTGATTGATAGTGCTTTGATTGATATTTGACCTGGCTCAGAATTCCGGGAACCCCCTACGGATAGTTCCTGAGAAACCTCATGGGCAGGAGTTAGTAGTACTTTCTGAAATAGCACACCGCGTCAATACTACTACCGGATTTTTTGGGATAGTCGTATTAATACTACTACTACCATATAGAGCGGTATTCAATATTAGTGATATTATGCTATCACCAGCTCTGTGCTATAGTACTCTTCAAGTAATACTTTTGACGGACTCGGTTCTCATCTTGCAATTCTAGTTTAAGTTAGGACCTCATTTGGAAAGACCGCCATATTCGAAAACGCGCCAAAGTACAACAAATGAAGCATGGATTGTGTCATGAAAGATTGCCAGGAAGGCGATGAAGTCAAGTGTGATCCTTACGTAGTAAGCCCGATAATGAAGCTCATAAATTTTTATAGAGTGATTATTTTTCAATTTCTGAAGTTCGTAATTGATTTACTACGAAGTACGGTATACGACAAGCGCTGAGATTATTTAACGTGCGTGACATTTTCCCCACAGTGATTAAGTTCGGTGGGTACTTATCCGAACGTGACCACTGCAGCTCAAGTAGTAGTGGAGTAGTACTACTAATATTACTCCTACTATTACTACCCAACTGTTGGTATCTGTTAAAGTTAGCAATGTTTGCGTTTAAAAGCGTAGTATCAAAAGAACGCGCTACCAGCCCAATCCTCTAGTCTACCTCGCCGAATGTGGACGAGAAGTATGTTCTGTAAAATATTCTAGGCTTTAAATTCCCTCGCAAACCGCTTCATCGGCATGCAACCTGGACTTGGGCATTTTTACATTTGCCGAAAGGGTTTGGGAGACAAACAGAAAGTTGTAGATCAGAGCTCAAGCAAGCAGCGGGACACTGACCACCGGTCTGGCGCTCAAGAGCGCCAACGACCGCGTGGCGCAGCTAGAGCGGCAGTTTCTGGACGCCGAGGAGACCATCTGCAACCTCAAGGCCGAGAAGCTCGCGGCGCTGCGAGACGTCGAGCGGCTGAGCGCTGCTAGAGAGCGACGAGGGACTAATAATAGCAGGAGAGAAGACAGAGGAGCAGCGCAGACTCGTGCTGGAGCTGGAGACCAGGCTGGCTGAGCAGAAGCAGACCCACGCACTCGAGCAGGAGCAGCGCATGGCCGTCAGAGCAGTTGCCGAGGTGGCAACGATCTCTCAAGAGTCTCCGGATCATTTCGGTGCGGAGGATCCCGCTGGTATCGTGCCTCTACCGATACTACCAGAACGATAGATTGCATCACTAGCAAAATTCGTTTATCTTACAAAATATGGTACAAGCTGCTCCAGCAATATAGGTTTTTCACCTTCCACGGATATATATTATTATCGCAGACAAGTTTTTATTTTAATCTGGATGGGCTAACATACCAGCATAGATTTAATAAAAATCCGCTTCTCTGACAAAATATGGTGCATGTTGTTCCAGCAGCATAGGTTTAGCATCTTCCACAGGTATTATCGTAAACAGGTTTTATATCTTAATCTCAACTGGATGGGTCAACATACCAGCATAGTTTTAACACTACACAGGGTATTCATATATACAGGTATTACCGTATTTAACTTTGGCAATGTCAGGTTCAATTTCGACAGGGTATTAAATCAGTCAATAATCGTACGTCAGTGCGATCCCGCCTAGGACTCTGGATAAAATCCAGAGAACTATCATGCATCTCTGCGACCGGTAGTAGCAGTGCTACTGCACCGATGCCGTCCATTTGTGTCATGCTACTCTGCTAGTAGCAGTGCTACTGCACCGATGGCGTCCATTGCTATCGTGTTGCTCTGCTACTGGTAGTAGCAGTGCTACTGCACCAATGGTGTCCATTGCTATCATGTTGCGCTGCTAGATGTAGTATCCGTGCCGGACATATGCCGGACCACTTAACGATTAATACTATCTTTTGTATACCGGTCGATTCGCTCCCGACACATTTCGGACCACCCTGCTTTAATATTGATTTGTGTATGCCGAGTCTGCTTACACAACTACTCAGAGCGTACAACCAGCGGCCGCTCGCTCCACCACCCCCTGCTGGTCCAGTTGCTGCGCGCACTGGGCAGTGGTTCGCTGTGCCTTTGCACGTTGTGCTGCAGTTCGTTCTGCCTTTCGCTCCCGAAAGTTACTCGTAGCCCTGTTGGGCAGATAACCCCCCCCCCCACCCTAATTCGCCCTGCAAAATGCCCGTATGATTGGACTTGTCTAATACGTCCAGCTTTGCCATGTCGCCCTGGAGACTGCTGAAGTAATGCAAAACGACATCGGCTTTAGAAGCTGAAGCACGGTCAATGTCCACAAGTTGAGCCTTGTAAGTTGACAAGTCAGGGTGTTTGTCAAGCTAGCGCTAAGTGAATTTGTCGTTAGGGAAGTCATCAGTTAGTTGCCGCGCCCGCGTCGTCTCCACCGCCACTCTGAACATGGCGCGCAGCTCTTCAAACCCCACACACGTCTCATGCAGCGCGCGGTAGCGCACCATCTCGACGACGCCTCGGTCGGTTCTACTAAAGGCGCTACATTACTACCATCTGGGGCCCTATGCGAGCTTCAAGCGGTGCAAGCCCGTTGATGCGCTGGCGAAGAGGCGCACTAGAGGCGCCGTACGCATTGGCGGCCTTGCGCACATTCAATCCGCCAGCGACAGCGGCAATAGCAGCCTCCTACGTCTCCACTGGGACCTTGGTCATTTGGGGGGACTTCTACGAGCTGTTATGGAGTCAAAAGGGATCTGAGGAATGCAGGTGGGGGCTTGTTCGAAAGCTGTATCTTTCCTCTGGCGGTTGAGTAAATTTCAGGGCCCAAAGACTATTATTGGTGAAGATTCGCGACGATCGCTAGGGTGGTGCTTTTTGCTTATTGACTTAAATTTGTATGTGAGGCAAGTGGTCCGTAATATGTCCTGGTCCGAAATATGTCCGGCACGGATAGTAGCAGTGCTACTGCACCGATGACAATCATTGCTATCATGTTGCTCTGCTTCATGCAGTAGTAGTGCTACTGCACCAATGGTGTCCATTGCTATCATGTTGCGCTGCTAGATGTAGTATTAGCAGTGCTACTGCACCGATGACAATCATTGCTATCCATTGTTATCATGTTGCTCTGCTTCATGTAGTAGTAGTGCTACTGCACCAATGGTATCCATTGCTATCATGTTGCTCTGCTACCGGTAGTAGCAGTGCTACTGGACTGATGGCGTTAATTTCTATAGTGTTGCTCTGCTACACGTAGTAGGAGTGCTACTGCACCGATGGCTACTATTTGCGCGCAGTTCATGCAACATTTCTAATGTTGTGCGAATGTTAGCTCAGGTTACGCTTACGCAGTACCGTGGAATTAATCCCTTGAGGGCTGTCCATCCCTCAATCTTCGGTATTCCCAGTATTAAGTCCATCCCTCATTCTTCAAGACAGCTGATCAGAAGAAGCGAACACATAACAGATAGGCTTGTTACACTCTTCAAATCACCTCTGTTATTAGGGGGTGTCAGATTTAAGAAAACTCGCTTGGAAATCGCATGCGATTTCGCCAGAGCGCTCCTGTGATTTCTCTCACAAATCGCATGCGATCTGACGCCAAAATGTTCCAAAATCAAACGGGGGTCTCAGATTTGGCTTTCGCTACGGAGACGTGTAGTGATGGTTTGATGCATGCATCTAACTTGGGCCGGATGCATCAAATGTGCATCAAATATAAGATGCATGCATCTTTTCCAACTAAGTCGCGACGAACTGTGAAAATGACAATAGATCACAAGTAGCCGAGCATTTATGTAAATTAAAGCGTGTAAGGAGGTGGAGACGCAGCATAAGCATGGCGAGCTCAGGAATGAAAAATGACACATCACTGCCAGACGTCGTTCGCGACTATCGACGCCGATGCACGCATGAGTCGTAGTGTAAGTAAAATCAAGCAAATACTTGTAGTAAATTAGACTTAGTCAAATTGGCTGTCTCTGATAGATCGTTTCGCGTGGAGTTGCTACGTCCTCGAGCTTGGCTCACACAACGATCTCGATTGGCCACTGGCTGAAGCCTTCAGAAACGTGGCTCTCGTCGCCCCAGTGAACACCATCGAACCCTCATTCATCTTCTTCTTCTTGGTGCTGGTCAGCGTGGTCCATCAAGTCCTCGAGCTGGCGAATCTGACCGAGCAGGTCTGGATCGACGGAAGCGGCGGAAAGTGATTCGCCTGACAATTCAGCTGTACTGGCGGAAAGGAGATCAGCCACAGTATCGTAGACAACTCGATGAATGGGGTCCTTGGAGCCTTGATTCGAATAAATAAAGGCCAACTTGATCACAGTTTCGTTTTTCAACCGATTTCTGCGAGCCGAGTGAATGAACTTGAAAATGCTCCATGAACGCTCGGACGCAGCAGAGGAGGTCGGAATAACAAAAAGTCTCTGTGCTATCGGTGCCAACAACGGATATTTGTCCGCTCCATCCCACGTCCACCACTGAAGAGGTGATGACTTGTAATATATCGCCCGGTGTTCGTCGCTCCAACCAAGCTTTTCAGTGAGAAAATCGGCCAGTTCCAAATTAAGTCCATCCCGCTTTTGCTCGTCGTACCCGAGATGACCAGCAAGTTGGATGATCTCCATCATAGTATCAATTTTGGCGGTACCGAAATAATTGCTAGTAGATTTCGTGTGATCCAACAAATAGGTCATGGCCATGGCGGACTTGTAGATAAAATTCCACCTGAATTCTATCCGCTCCAGGATAAAGGCTTGCAGCCTCTTCCCTACTCCAGGAGTGCTGCTGGTGTAGATTGGATGACGGGCTAACTCCACAAATTGCAGATAAAGCACCGAGAGGCAAAGCGTATCTTTCTCAAAACACGCCAAGCACTTGTGAATAGGCTCGAGCAACTGCAGCACCACTGCTCCTTTTGCCCAAAAGACTTCGGAAATCACAAGAACCGTTAATCGTGATACGGTATCACTGTCATAGCTCGCAAGTAAATCTGTATCGCCAAAAATTTGCCTGATCACGTCTTCATTTTCCATGACTAACTTGATGCACTCATACGCCGAAAACCATCGGTGGCAACTGGAAGCTGCAAACCACGCTGACAGCCTTCTGGAACGGCTTCCTGGGTGGTTTGAAGCGTGCATTCGTTGCTGTGTGACTTCGAATGAAATTCGCGACTTCTTTGGATTCGGTCAGAAGAGTTTTGAAGAACGAAAACTCCATAATATCTTTCATCAGCAGGCTAAGGGCGTGCGCCGCACATCCGGTAGCAAGAAAACCAGGTCGGGTAGACTGCAGGATCGCCCAGGCACTCTTCATGTTGGACGCGTTGTCGGTGGTGATGGAAACAACCTTGCCCTGGCCAATTTCACGTTCAATCTCGTCAATAATCTCTGATATCATTGTCGCCATGTAGGCCCCCGTCTTCACAGCCTCCCCAGTCACGCGACAGGTCCATAGTAAAGGGCGAACGCCCGGAGCGACCACAATAAAATTGATCAGACTTTCACGCCTCGGGCTCGACCACCCGTCGGACACAAGCGCAACGTAGGGCTGATCTTTT
The DNA here is from genome assembly GCA_033557925.1 of Phytophthora x cambivora. Taxonomy (NCBI): domain Eukaryota; phylum Oomycota; class Peronosporomycetes; order Peronosporales; family Peronosporaceae; genus Phytophthora; species Phytophthora x cambivora. Next base: position 1,331,449 of record JAUCEB010000031.1, on the reverse strand, counting down.
AGCATCTCAACCACACACTTAAACTCCGCCAGATAGGCAGCATCCAGGAGCTTTCCTGCCACCAAGTGCCGGTTCGGCATGATAATGGCGGGACAAATACAAACAAACATTTGGCGGAATGCTGGATGCTCGACAATTCGAAATGCCACACCGGTCCTGAAGAAAAACATAGCGATAGCCATTTGGCAACGAAACTTTGTAGCTTGCCGAAAACACTGGCCGCGCTAGACTTGAGGAATCGCTGTTCTCGTCATCATCGCTGCTACTGTCGACCTGTCGGTGTTTCCTCTTCCTGGCACGCGTGGGCAACCCATTCAGCTCAGCACTCTTGTATTACTCGCGAAGAAACGCTGGCATCTGTGGGCAGCTCAAAATGTGGTTAATCAACCCTCGAGAGGGCTGCACACGCTTCAAAAGAGCACCGCAATGATTGCACGTCACATCTTTGTACTTCCCCCGCTTGACAATCGGAAACTCGGACCAGACAGGCGACAACGGTCGTCCTGGCTTCCCGCCATGTGCCATGAAGCACAGGGCGCCGGCGAACGCCACTGCTGCTAGGAGAAACATCTTCTAGCGGTGAAGATCGCGAAATGGCGGGAAATTTTAAAAGGAAACTTCAAATTGACTGGTACCTCTTTTTTGGTACATAATATGATGCATTTGATGCACATTGGATGCATGCATCAAACCAACACTAGAGACATGGGTCCCAGAAGGCCAAAAGGGAAAATGAGCAAAGTTTCTTTTTGTCGGCCGGCAACCTGCGGTTTAACCCATGGATCGTACATTCCAAATCACCAACCTCCGGAGGTGGGTGATTTTAATTTCGCTCGAAATCGCATGCGATTTGTGAGAGAAATTATATGAACGCTCTGGTGAAATCGCATGCGATTTCCAAGCGAATTTTCCTAAATATGACACCCCCTATTATTGTCCTGGTTAGATACCAAGGCTTGTAACCGCTCACCAATTTAGACATTGCTAGCCACCTACGTGTCCGTTGCCGCTCTTAAAACAACCCCAAAAAAGCATGTTGTCATCTAGGACACAGGGCACCGCCACATCCGTCACAAAACAAAAGTGACGATGGAAGAAGACGAAGGCCGCCAGCAGCTCACAATCATGCAGAGGGACATGGTAGTCAGGTGCTACACGTTTCTCGAGAAATATGAAAAGGAGGAGTTTTTCTCGGGAACCCGAAAGAGGAAACCAGTGGGGGGGGGGGGGGGGGGTCGCATCGGGGTCAAGGAGGTAACGCTCGCGCGCGTCATGAAGGTCTACAAGGTAAACGCCGAGGCAGTCTTCCGGGCAAGTTTTCGCTCCACATGCTTATCTAGTATAGATCTGTTAACTATGAAAATTTATATTCCCAGGATATCCAAAGCACCCTTTGGGGTGGATGGCACCCTGTGTCTAGAGCATGAATCATCCACAACCTCGCTGACTGCAGTACTGGCGTCAAGCGGGTCGGGCATTAGGTGGCGTTAGGAGACTAATTGACATTAATGTACCTCACTTCAAAATCGACAAAAAAATATGCAAAGCACCCGGGGTCGCCAACCCGTACACCAGGGCTTAAGCCCATCTCTGGTGCAGGTGCTGGTAGCTAACCGACCAATTTCTGGGACCGGGTTCCGAACCCCGCCATTACACTTTGGGGGTTTTCGGCACGTAGGGCCTCCAGCCCACCCAACTATCACACACACCTATTTATGGGTGCGGGTTGGCAGGGAGGTAATCCTGTGGGCGCCCACGAGATTGGCATCAGGTGAAAGATCCGCACTTGGCGGTATCGATCCCTGTACCTCTCGGCTTCAATGTCAGGGTGTGACCACTGGCCCGCTGGGGTCTATTCCGGGGCTGTCACAGAGCGTATTCCTGAGAGGAGATTTCACCAACCATTCAGTCGTTTGTTGAAGAACAAGAATGCTCTACCAATAACAACACAGCTAATTTGCAACGAAGTAAAAGCATAGTGTCACTATTCAGCCTTGGTCAATGACATTGTTGATGAGTCATCTTTAAAAGTGGGAGCTTCCGCATTCCCGATTTTAGCTTAGATATGATCATATTTTTGCTAGGATGAGGGAAAGTTGGAACCAATAGTTTAATCAAGTTAGTGCAAAAGGCTTCCCACTTTACATACCCATCCTAGTAAGTCGATCATTCCAACCGCTGACGAAGTTTCTATGTGAAGCACTTTGGAATCGTCCCAACTTCCGCGTACGTTAGGAAGTGGGAAATATGGTAAATTTTCGGATTTTCCTACTTTTAAAGTGGGTTATTGATGGCGGAGCTCGGGTAGAGCTACGTTGTCGGTGAGAAGCGACATATTTTCATGAAGTCGCCAGGTAATGTTGCATTCAGAAACAGCTATCTCTCGAAGAAACTACAAACTGAGAGACGACGATAGGCCGCAATGGCGAGATTTATTCGGGGTTCAAGCGCCCTGAAGTTTATCTTGATCAGTCATTTTGCAATGTTCACCACGTTTCTGAAAAAAACGTGTCTGACCGCTGATAATGCCAAGTCCGGCAAAGGCGCACGGCACGCACGTAGCACATTTTCTTATTAAATGTTCTTCATATTAACTGTTATTTCTGTTTTTGTTAGTGCTGGTAGCATTGCGGCCCGGATACTAACTATTAGTGAGTTTGTGAGAAGATCCAAGGAAGTGTGGAGCTCGACACTTAAGCGCAAGTATTGGGAACCCGACGACTATCACGGTAATTTAGATGCACCCAACTTAGAAAGGTGGTTTGAATGCATTTGCCATGTCCTAGTGCAAAGCTACGGTGGGTACAACATCTACATAGATGGAGCATCGTACCATAAGCGACAAACTAACAAAGCTCCTTCAACGAGCGACATGAGAGCAGAGATCATATCGTGGCTTCGGGCTAATGGTACGTGCGCTGATGTGTGTTAACCAACGCTGCTGAATTATTCTAATTGATTTACTTTTGATCGCAGTAAATTTGGATATCGATTTTACTCACGTGAAAAAGAACCTTATTCGAATTGTCGACGAGCACGGCCGAAGCCAATATATCGTGCCCAAACGCTGGCGACTAGGTATTTGCTCTACTTCACCCGCCGTATCACCCGACCCTGCATACTATTGAGCTGATTTGGGCCCCAGTAAAGAGCTCTATAGCTCGATCTGCTTAACCCTCGTAGGGCGGTATTCTGTATCCTACAGAATAAGTAATGCCACGGGATTATATATCCTGCAAACTTGGCTTCAAGCTCAAACGTCACATATCAACTAGCTTTTTAGCACATCTTCCTGTCGGATGTGCGATGGGTAGATAGACGGGGATATTTCGTTGGCAATAGAAAGACGGATATTAACCACCAACAGGTTTAAAAATCAAGGTAGAAGCCCAAAACGGCCGCGTGTCAGCCACTGCATCTTTGCTTCACCTCACAAAGAACAGTCCCAGAGTGCGCACCGACGGGGTGGGCCCCATTAGAAGAAACGTAATGCACAAGAGCCCTCTCGGATGACCAAGGGCCAGTGCTACGGCTATATGCGACGTTTGCAGTGGGGGAAGGTGGTACGTTGTATTTATGCTCTCTTTTGTTTTAGGTAAATAGTGTTTTGAATAAGAAGCAAACGCGACTTCACGGCATTTATGTATCTAGCACTTGGCCAGGCCTAGTCTACTCTGCCAACGGACATTCGCTGAGGCCCGACAGGCAGAGAAGCTGCTACCACCAGATGGAACGCGCTCGCACCTGTGCTACCGACTTCGTCAGCTCCAAGTGCCGTCCTAAGAGATTTCATTGATGCAAAAGAACAACGTGGGCCGACTGCGTGGCTGCGACAGATGCTACAGAATAAGGCGGGTCGACTAAACAAGCTGCGACGGAAGAGACAGCGCAAGACGATGAATGACAGGGGTTACGGCGGAAGTTACAGAACAAGTCAACCAATCTGTGTGGCTCCGACATGATCTACAGAACAAACGCCTTGGCACGACGGATGCTACAGAAGAAGGTATTACGGCAGAAGTGTGGAGTGTAGCCATGGCTGATGCGGACGTCAAAGGAGTTGTGTGGTAGATAATGCCGGACGCATATAATCTTTTTTAGATGTGTAATTCGTGCTATTGAAGTTGCCACACCACGCCCTCTCCCCACCCAGCTTGTTACACCATGTCTTCTCTCGATGCAGCTTGCCACACCCTCTAGCCTCTCAGTACCATACAGCGTGTCTCCGCCCGCCAGGCGCCGCCCGCACCGCACAAATCAGGTCTTGTGATCAGAGCCGACAGCGACCAGCACCGACACACTGGCCGTAGTCCAGCACGCAGGACTATGGTTCTGTCAGATCAGGTTCTCGTTAGCTTGTGCCGTGCACCACCGAGAGCTCTCTCGCATCGCCTCGTCACTGGGGCCCATCGAGCCGAAGCTCTTCATGGTAAGGGAATACCGAGCACCTAAACGTACACAATACATCTTCACTTGACTCCGCCACAGCGCCGTCAGAAAACGCGAAGATCGGGCCACTCCACGCTAGTCACTCCAATTGACAGCCTGCAGCCAACGACAGCAGCTCGCGCTACCGGCGGCCGCACCACCCACTCGAGCAGCCAACGACAGCAGCTCATGCTACTGGTGGCCACTCCACGGCAGTCCTCGACGCTGCTCGTCGCTGCCGTGAGCCCTCCAGTTTCCAACGTGTTGCGTTAGCGAGGTGTCGTCCGCAGCGCCCAAAGTTTGGGCGCTGCGCCGAGTCGCCGCCGTCGGTCAGCATTTTGGTCTTACGCTGCACCCACGGTTTATGGTACATGGTACCACAACTGGCGGAATAAATATCACGAGTGACCCTATTAGCGTCAAACTTTTCACAACTGACCCTTTAAGGAAGGACATGTTGTGGGACGAGGCGAAGAAGAATCTCACGGAGATATTTTTAGGCGCCAGTGGACAACACACAAGGATGCGAAGCATTTGCAGCCCAACATTTCAGTCTTGTCACGATAATCTCCGCCTCGTCTCTTACTGGTGCGGTTATGAACCCAAATGATACTATCGATAATATATTATCTAATACGACTGTTCTTACTACTTCGAATTACAGGCACTGTCTACGTGCGTCTCCAAGTCGAGCAGTGGCAAGTTAGTGCGCACGATCGAGGTGGAGACCACCACGGAGACGAATACTACCTCTAGCGAAAAGAGCACAACCATGGGACGGAGACCAAGGAGAGCGCAGTGACGTACGCGGGAAGAAAGCCGGTGCTGGCCCGAGCTGAAGCAAAGATGTCTCGAATGTTAACTGCGTCCCGCCAAAACAGCCTTACGAGGTCGACCCTGCCTCGCTCCATCTCTTTGCAACTGTGAGAGGGGGAGCCACGCAAGCACGTCCTGGTCCTCATCCTCATTCTCAAGCAGTCTATTGTTGCCTCCTCTACTTCAATATAAATAGCCCATCAAACTCAAGAAAAAAAATGTGCTTTCTTAAAGGGTCAGTAGTGAAAAGTTTGACGCTAGTAGGGTCACTCGTGATATTTATTCACAACTGGCGTCCTTCCACCACAGATGGTACATGGTACCACAACTGGCGTCCTTCTACCACGTATGGTACATAGTACCACAATTGGCGCCCTTTCAGCACGGATGGTCCCACACCTGGAAAAATAAAGACGTAGCGTGCCGGCGCAAGTGGTGATGCTAGTGTGTACGTGTAGTACCTACACCTTCATGGCGGCGCTGTCGACAGCGGTCGGCGAAGTACTGCGGCTACATCTACCCGATGACGGTGGATTGCGAGAGAGCACTCGATGGAGGTGCTCGGCACTGGCTGGCAAAGGACCGGGTCTCGCGTTAGTCCTTTGCCGCCGTGATCGGACGGTGGAGTCCCTGCTGGACTACGGCCAGGGTGTCGGTGCTGGTCGCTGTCGGCCCTGAACTCGAGACGTGCGCTGCGGGCGGCGCCTGGCGGACAGAGATACGCTGTATGGTACTCAGACGCTCGTTCGTGTGGAAAGGTGCGTCGAGGACTGTCGTGGAGCAGCCAGTGCTTTGCTTTATACTGCGGCACTGTGCCAAGGAAATTGATGAAGCCATACGCAACGTGAAGGTGGTCTAGATCTACTAGTCGGTGCTGGTGGGGCCCGGCTGAGAACAGACGAGGGTCGATTGGTGCTATGACGACATGGCTTACAAGAGCCATATGGCTCTCTTGGGATTTCCACGAATATGGGCTGTGTTGCCATGCGATATCAACAGCGTTAGCAATGGGCTGCACCATGTTTAACCAAATCATTTCGCAAGTACGCGTATTGTCAAGCAGTCGGCTTTAGAAGGAAGAAAAAAAACTCTGAAGAGCCACCGCATTATCGACAGCCTGTCATTTGGCATTTTCCAACCGACGGCCCATGGCGAGAAGATCGGATCGCCGCAGGCATCAGCGGAGCGCCAAGCATCAGCATCAGGAACAGCAGGACTTCCACCCCCAGCAGGGACAAGCACCAGTCAGCAATAAATGGGTGTACTTCGATTGCCTAAAACATGCACCACCAACCGTTCGCCTGGATGGTAGTGGCATGCAGGCCCTCGCTCAAGAAATGAGGAAACGGCGGGTGCCAACCGATCGACTGGACGACGTGGTCCGTGCATTCGTGCGAATGCAAACAGTTGGCGATTTCAAGAGGGCTAATGTCAAATCCGCGTTAGCCTCGTCATTGCTAGCCGCGTTCCCGCTGCTGTCTCCGCATCCATCTGTGTCTGCTCCGACGCCCCCGCCGAGAGCTCCTCTGCGTTCGCCACGATCACCAAGTCCACCAAGTGAGTTCTGTCTCGAGAATTCCTCCTAGATCTCCAATCCCGCCGACTACGTCTACCCTAACGACAGCTCCTGCGCTATCGACAGCACCGAGATCAGCTAGTCCCCCGACAGCTCCTGGTTCACCGAGATCAGCTAGTCCCCCGAGTGCTCCTGCTCCGACGACAGTTCCTGCTCCGCTGACAGTTCCTGGCCCACCGACAGTTCATGCTCCACCGACAGCTCCTGGTCCACCGAGAGTTCCTGCTCTGTCGACCGCTCCTACTCCGCCGACAGCTCCTGCTCCACCGACAGTTCCTGCTCCGCTGATAGTTCCTGGCCCACCAACAGCTCCTGGTCCACCGAGAGCAGCTAGTCCCCCGAGTGGTTTTAGTCCTCCAGTCCTTCGCCGCCGTGATCGGATGGCGGCGTCCCTGCTACGACCAGCGTGTCGGTGCTGGTCCCTGCCTGTATTGGTCCCATCAGAAGATGGGCTACGGGCCGCATTTTGCTAACGCTGTCGGGGCCGATGGGTGTCATGCCGCGCCGAGAGCTGGATCGCAAGTTGGTGCCGTCGACAGCTGCCGAGACGGCGAGAAGGTGCGAGAGATGACTCGATGGATATGCAGTATAATTCTGTGAACGGGTTTGAACGAGGGACCTGATCTGGCCCTTGTCCAACACGGCCATGATTCAAGGTAGAGTCACTACTCGAAGACGCAGCCAGCGGGTCGTTGTCGATACTGATCTTATCACGAGCAGCTCTTTGGGCGATGGGGACGGCACCTCACGGTGAGGTCCTCACCGACGCGGGCACGCTGTTGGTCCACCATTGTTGGGAACACGTGTGTTGAGAACACGTAAGCTATAATAAATATTTGAAGCTGCGCCCTACACATAGCGTGTCCTGCTAGCACGCACACACATGAAGCGCGTTGGCTAGGACGACTTTGAATATCTTTGAAAACAAAAACAAACTACTTAGTGGAGGAAAAATCAAAGAATATGCATTTGATGCAGATGTTTATATGTACTGTTAGTTGCCTGCAATGTCGTAAACACGCTCGATCTGCTCTCGATCTGTAGGTACCAAGCTCGAAAGTAGCTCAAGTGTGTTGGGCCAGTTCATCATGACCCTGAGGTCGCCGTCCGCTGTATAATGAATCCCCCGTATACCCTCGTAGTGATATGTAGGGGGCCCGACAGGCATTACTTGTGGCCGGCGCAAATACCTTGCAAGGGCTCGTACATCCGCAGGGTACAAGGCGGACAAAGGCTTGAGCATGTCCTCCCATTCCACCCACGCTCGAACCGCTTCATCCGCCATTCGTTCAGCGCCAACTACCCGCGCGTATGGGTACGTCCTCTCATCAGGTGGTAACTAATCAACTTGCGGTGGGTCCTCGTCACCCTCCGACTCAGCGTCGGTCATCTCTTCAGGTGAGGAGGGCAACGCGAGACCCGGTCCTTCGCCAGCCAGTGTAGCCCCTCCGACGAGTGCTCTCACGCAGCCCACCGCCATCGGGTAGATGTAGCCGCAGTACTTTGCCGGCCGCTGTCGACAGCGCCGCCATGAAGGTGTAGGCACTACACGTACACACTACCATCACCACTTGCGCCGGCACGCTCGCCGACAGCACGTCTTTATTTTTCCAGGCGTGGGACCATCCGTGCTGAAAGGGCGCCAATTGTGGTACTATGTACCATACGTGGTAGAAGGACGCCAGTTGTGGTACCATGTACCATAAACCGTTGGTGCAGCATAAGACCAAAATGCTGACCGACGGCGGCGACTCGGCGCTGCGCCGAAACTTTGGGCGCTGCGGACGACACCTCGCTAACGCAACACGTTGGAAACTGGAGGGCTCACGGCGGCGACAAGCAGCGTCGAGGACTGCCGTGGAGTGGCCACCAGTAGCGTGAGCTGCTGTCGTTGGCTGCTCGAGTGGGTGGTGCGGCCGCCGGTAGCGCGAGCTGCTGTCGTTGGCTGCAGGCTGTCAATTGGAGTGACTAGCGTGGAGTGGCCCGATCTTCGCGTTTTCTGACGGCGCTGTGGCGGAGTCAAGTGAAGATGTATTGTGTACGTTTAGGTGCTCGGTATTCCCTTACCATGAAGAGCTTCGGCTCGATGGGCCCCAGTGACGAGGCGATGCGAGAGAGCTCTCGGTGGTGCACGGCACAAGCTAACGAGAACCTGATCTGACAGAACCATAGTCCTGCGTGCTGGACTACGGCCAGTGTGTCGGTGCTGGTCGCTGTCGGCTCTGATCACAAGACCTGATTTGTGCGGTGCGGGCGGCGCCTGGCGGGCGGAGACACGCTGTATGGTACTGAGAGGCTAGAGGGTGTGGCAAGCTGCATCGAGAGAAGACATGGTGTAACAAGCTGGGTGGGGAGAGGGCGTGGTGTGGCAAGCAGCATCGAGAGACCGCGTGGTGCGGCCCGACGTTCACGATATTCGTCGGAACTGTGGCCGAGGCGAGTGGTGGTACTATTCTGTACGTATAGGGCTCTACCGCGTCATAGCGGTGCTGTCGACAGCGGATCCACGAAGTACTGCGGCTACATCTACCCGATGACGGTGGATTGCGAAAGAGAACTCGATGGAGGAGCTCGACACTGGCTGGTGAAGGACCGGGTCTCGCGTTAGTCCTTCGCTGCCGTGATCGGGTGGTGGGGTCCCTGCTGGACTATGTTCAGCGTGTCGGTGCTGGTCGCTGTCGACTCTGACCACGAGGTGTGCATTGTATGAGGCTGGTGGTATTTTAACGACGCAGACGAGGTGTTGGTGAGCGTATAAGGAAATAGGAGGAGCGATGTTTGTGGCAAGCTGCGTCGAGGACTGGCGTTGAATGGTTGACATCGTTGTGTAGTGCTCACGAGTAGCATTAGCTACTGGGGTTGGGTACGCGAGTTGGTGGTGTGGGCGCCGGTTCCGCTGAGCTACTATTGTTGGCTACAGCGTAAAACGCAGGACCGGTGGTATGGGCTGCTTACACGGCTGACAAAACAAAATACTGGGTAATATAAAGTCATGTTCTCCGTTCTGCTTGAGAAGCGAGAGGTTCACTGCTGGGGAGGCGGTAAAGGAAGCTTGTTTTGTTGGGCTCTAGGTTCCTCGTCACTCAGATCATTTGTATAATATAACAACGACATTTTTACTTGTAAACGATTTATTTGATTTAGATTTACGACTTTCATGCTCAGTGCTGGATGCTAGCGAATGGCATGACGCTATTCTCCCTCCACAGCCGTACCAGAAGGCGTCATGACAGCAAATGCGTCCTTGACTTACGATTTCGGGAGGTTTTGCGCAGATAGTTCGTCTACCGCTTCTGTCACGCTGACCGCGAGTTCTGCTTGATCAGCCACCCACTTGTTGTAGTATCCTTTCCACACCTCCACGTAGCTCCCACAGGCTTCGTGAGACTCCTACGCCAGTTCAAGCTAGTTTCTGACAACTTCAGCCTCTGCTGACACATCCAGATGACGACGCTTCAGCTGACGGACGGCAGAGTTGGTCTTCTGCAGTGGACGTGACGATACTGAAGAAGAACTGCGTGACTTGGTTCCGACTGATAATTGTAGTCTCCGGCGTCCACACAAAGTCTTAGTAGAACTCGCGCCATCGGAGGATAGCACTTTCATTCGCTTCTTGGCCCTACTGAAAACATCAACATCAATCTATAATATTGTCATTGCCACATTTTCAACGTAGTAATTAATAGCTCAGTACCTTACCTGATCTTCGAGACTCCTCTTCACCACGAGCTTTCCCGACTCTTTCATTTGATGCCGTACCCCGTCCAGATCAGCCCCAGGGAGAAACTGAGTCGGGCCACGGTAACCCTCCTTCTTCATCCGGCGTAGTGTACCTTCGAAACTACCTGGTAGAAGTTTCAATTGAGCCGAGTCTCCCAGCTCCGATATCACAAATCGTACTCCTTGTTGCGAAGCGACTAGCGTATTCGATACCGCAACGTTTGCCCTACCAACAACACCCAACAGCTCACCAAGATTATTGCAGCAACTTGTCAGTCGATCGCTCATTTCATGCGAGTTCGAGACGATGCCTGGGACCAGCAAGTTCATGTCTTGCAGCAGCTGTATCCGGTTAGTTTCACGCTCGCTTGAAGCTTGAGCCGCACCACGCATTTGCTTGAGCTCCTTGTGCAACGTCGTGATCGTCTCAATAGCTCTCTGGAACCTCTCTCGGAGCATCTGATTTTCCTTGACACGCCCACTGTTCTTGTCCACTTCTGCCCTGAATCAAATCCTGTCGGTCTCGCGCTGGTGTTTCTCGTCTTTGAGAGCATCCTCTGCCTCCAGATCACGCTTGGACATATCATCGAGCTTGGTTTGCAGGTTTCTGACTTGCGTGCTCGCATTCTCCTCTGCTCTCTCAGCCTTCGTCTTTGCCTCTCGAAGCAGCTGAGCTTCCTCGTGCTTCTCGTTCTTGTCCTCTTTGTTCTTGATCATGCTGAAATACTGCTGAGTGAGCAAGTCATTTTTGTCGGCCGTGTTCTCAGCCTTCCTCGTCGAATGTATCAGGCGCTCGCGCTCGCGTTCGAGGTCGGACACTCTCTCTCGTAGCTTAGCAACCTCGACGTCACGATCTCCGGTGGGGGATCTCGCTTTAGATGATCCCATTGCTTGAACGACACGCGGGAGGTGGAGGTGGTGGGGAGGCACGCGGGGGGGGGGGGGGGGGCGAGACGATGATGTGCAGGACGACAGGGGGTGGCGCGGGGGCGAGACAATGGCGTCAGGACAACAGGGGGGGAGACGCGGGGGGGGGGGGGGGCAAGGGCGTGGAAGGGAGGATTCGCAGAAACTGGCTACGAAGCCAAACACCTAGTTACCTATCCCTAGAATTTACTAAACATAGAAACCTGCGAGATATTGCTTGTAGCAGCCTCCGACATGTTTCATGAAGGCTTAGGTGCTATTCTTGCCACCATGTCGGAGGTGCATGTAGGAGGTATGTCAGCTGGAAGGACATAAAATTTGATAGAATGATCTGTTTTGTGCAAATTCATACAAACATATATATAATCGTATGTATGAGCCTCTGACGAGCAAACAATCTTGCTTCCACGAAGATGAGCACGGGGAATGAGGGGTTAAACACATGTACTGAACTCGGGAAATCCCTATAGGCCCGATACTTGCTACCCAGCATTTCAAGAGATGTTCGAACTTTGAGTAGCGAAGCGAAGCAACTGTGCATATAGTTCCATCTCGTTTCACACACAGTGAACAACGCTAGTGGTTTGTCATAGCATCCACACATCACTGCTATCGCGCGTACCCGACACTTTGCTGTTGGTGGATTGAGGAATTTGACAGCTACCGCCGCTTCCTTGGCGATATCGTAAAATGATAACTAAAGCAATGTCTTGACAATGTTATTGATGCAATGTGCATAGCAAAACCGGAATATGATATGGAGTCAACGTAAAGCCAAACGAGCCCTGCCGCATTGACCAGGGTTGTCTGTGATTACCGCTCCAGCGTTCCACGCTAGTTTAATCCCAGCTTCAAAATTGCATCCAATTCGTGAGCCATGGCCACGTCATCATGCCTGCTGCCTACCTTTGGCAGCGTGTACGTTAGCATCTTTTCAAACAGTAGCAACCAACACCCCCATCAAATACTCGCAGGAAATATTCTAGAACACGTCGGATAGAAAGTTTACAGCCCCCCCTGAACTGGCTTGTTCTTCTTTCAATTTTTTTAGTTTGGATCTCTCGGCAATACGCAGCATGAAACGGCGAAATGCGACCGCCCAACACTCATGTAGATGCAGGGTTGCGAGGTGAGGCTTTTTGAATATGGAATACATAGTTTATTCCACCCGTCCACTCCATTAAATTGGCGGATCCAGATCTTCTTGAAATACTTCCAGATTTTTTTCCAGTTCGCCTGGTACGGCAATCACGCTTGATCATAGTACGGACATTATAGATCCCCCGAAGCGTGATATCCATTGGGCGAATGATAGTCAGTATGTCGATGCAGAGAATTGCTGGAGGTGATCCGATTAGGGATTGACGAAAGTCAGGAACATAGTTAGGCATCTGGTTCGCGGTCTCCACAGCGCCCATGCTACTTATTACAGGTTCGCCTTGCACTTGGTTCTGAGGTAGGCACTGCAACGATAATGAGATGCCTCATCGGTGAAATGGTATCGAGTATAGGAGTAGCTACCGATATAGACACTTGTTGTTCCCAATACTAGGGGCAGGCCGATCCGCTCAATGAGTACGTCGGTGTGAATTTGGTGCTTCAACTTGATGACCATCAGTCTCTCCGGGTTCCGGGCTTGATGGCGGGGTCAGAAGAATAACCGTTTCTACTGACGGCGCGTCGCTGAGGTCAGATCCGTCGAGCTCGAACGAGTTCACAATCGAGTCGTCGTAAACGTAGTCAGGGTCTATGATGGTTGGTTGAATGCGCTTTGTGGAGCTAGTGGAACTTGGCATAAAAATGTATGAGCACTTCATCATCATAAGACCGGCAACGGAGAATAACGACAATACGCTTGCGATGTCATGGCACAAATTAGTGAACGAGGTAGCGACTGACGAGAGTACAAAACGCAATGGCATGGTGATCTTCAAGCACACAACAAACACGCAAACTAAACAGATCAATATGCGCACCCATACCTTGAAATAACTTGCCATATCCGATCATCTGCCTTGAGTAATTTAGCAGCCAATCAGCACGAAAGACTGATCCTTGTGGTTGGTTCCCTTGGAAATCGCTTTGTAAGCTTACGGCGCATATCGAGGGGTTCGTATGTACTTTTTTTCAACAACGTTTATCTCCGATATATTCAATGAACCCTTTCTGGTGATAACTTTTGATCCAATATTGACCGAGGAAAATGACCATTTTTGTATCCCTTCTGAGGATCAGCTTCGGCATACTTCACCAGGACCACTACCGAACGCCCAGGTTAAAGGTATGTCGCTTCTTGGATTCGACCTGAGATCTCCAATCCAACATGGTCTATCTCTGGGCCTCCGACCATCAGATGGGATTCCTCATCTGAGAATCTATCCCCTCCTTCACGGGCACACAGTCGAACGCCTGCGGCAATAATTGAAATCTATTCCGAGAAGGCATTCCACATCACAGTCGGTGTTGCCGACCCATACATCCATCACATACACTACGCGGACTCCCAGGGTCAACTTGATCCGGGTTCGGTGAGACGGATACGTAGGAATATCTCCAACACCAGTTACTCGGATTTTAAAGCCACGTCTGAGTTTAAGTTTGAGTCTGCGTGCAAGATCCAAACTTATCATACTCGCAATCGGTGGTTGAATATTGCTCCATCCACCGTCGCCATCGCTCGTTTGTTCCTAGTGATAATGCGGTTGCTCCACCAACCATATCGTTCTCCGGACACCAGGGCGAACTCGAGTGGATTCTCGGAGTCTGGGTTTGGATCATCAAACTCGGCATGGGAAGAATAAACACGTTAATCCTCACATGGAACCATACATTCGGGTAACCCCTTGATGGCCTCCTTGGAAGTCCTCGTGACACAGATGTAACAAGTCTTCTCGGAGCCCAGCGGGAACCACCAATCTGAACCCATATTATGGGTTCAGGTACCGTGTCCACTTCCATTCTGATTTTGAGATCCGAGTTCGGCTCAGGAGAAGCTAACTGGGATGCTTCTTCATCACCCGAGAAATCAACCTCCAGTCGCACACACCGTGCTAACTCATCTTGCAACTAAAACATTGGCTCATGAGGTAAAGGTATATGCGAATCTGGGAAATGTCGTCCCAGTTCCTTCTGCGCTATCCGAGTAGGTTCACCACCACCAATGACCGACGGGGAAAGAACTTCAGGTTCCGAGTTCTCATTCTCTGGGACTGGGTGGGTTGGTTCACGCTCGGACTGGGATTCTTTCCTGTCTTAAGACATCTCAGGCGATCTGAGCTCGTCATTCGCGCTCAAATTAGCACTCGTTGAGAGCGGAGCCATCACGAAAGGCTTCGGTTCCAGGATCTCTCGGTGGGTCTCAAATCGCTTCTCCGAGCGAGGATTAGTAAATACCATGTAGGCACTGGCCTCGCCCAGACTGATCCCAGTTTCACCTGGTTGAGTTGGTTCCTGGTTCGACGATTTATTTCTTAGAAGTAGCTTCTTAGGCCATTCGGGCGTTCCACAGCAGGTGGGCCATTCAATTCTTCTAGTCGGGCAACCTTCTCCTCGCGCCTCAGAAATTCCGGAGAAGGTTCAGCTTCGTAGACGAGATTCCCTCCATTCCCGGTACTGGTCTCGCAAATCCTTCACCGACAGGGAGGTGACATTTCTCCACCAAACACTCAACCACAGTGTTATGGAGAATCCGAGTCACTTGGTCCGAGATGTTGACAACATTCACAGCTTTTGGCTTCCTCCCAGTTACATATAAAAACTGGGATACCCAGTGATTACCATGTCCAGCTCACTCATCGACCAATTGTGACCCAAATACAGTGTTGGCCCAAATTTGACCTGCGCAGCGGTTGACCCAAAAACATGCTTACCTGTCCCGACCTTCATCCTATTGCGTACCTCTGTCGGCCGGTCATAGCTTTCACTTGCCATCAGGTCCGCGCAAAGCCGTCGCGCCGCCAGCAAATCCACCGGAACCTTAATGACTAGTCGCCCAGATCATCCAGAAAACTAAAGCCCCTCGACGCCGATATGCCCTTCTACGGCGAGGTGGATTGTGACCGTACCCAGACGGTTATCATTCTCTCGCGGGGCAGAGGGAATATGTCTGCGATCAGAACAAGTCCATCAAGCAAATACTTAACGGAAGATGAAGTCCAACGGTGTGGGATGTATGCTGTCCGTGGGGAACACTCAGAAACATCCCTGTACTGCCAACACCCAAAGGGATATAGGCTCGGCTAAAACCACAAGATTTGATCATGTTTCTGTTTACCTGATACCACTCCATTTCAGATTAAGAGGTGGTTTGGCCTTTTTCTCCTGTTTCAAAATAAGAGGTCTTTATTGACACTTAATCTAACTGTAGTACGGGGTGGTGGCGCATCCATGAATACAGCTGTTGCTGGTGAGCGCAGCCTCCGTGTATGTGAGCAGACTGAAACCGCGTGCCCTTTTCCCAGATCGACCCACTAATGAAGTCGAAGTTACGGAAGAGGATGAACTCGACGCGCTTTGTTGCCCGAAGATGTGCTCAAGCCCGACGAGGACAGGGACGTGTACGAAGTAGAGGCGATCCAGAACATTCGCTGACCCGAACTTCGAGACGAGTCCGAGGATACTTTGTCAAGTGGGAGGGCTACTCGGATTCAGAGTGGCTACCTGTGTCCCAGTTGAACTGTGGGGCTCTATTGTTTGACTTCAACAAGAGTGCCAGAGCACAGTCACGGTTCCGAGCTATGCAATCTGGAGATGACCCCCCTGAGCCTAGCGCTCAGTAGGGTGTCCTCAGTAAGGAACTGTGTTTGTGTTTTGTGAGTATTATGCGTGTGGATGTATTAGGATGGAGATTTCCTAAGCCGAAGCTGAGATCGAGACCAACAGCATTGAGCCACCTGCATCCTGATCAAATTGGCGAAGAGAAGATTGTGGAGATGGACATCCGCTTGTGGTCTCGCTTGGCTTGACCGGCCGATGTACCTGATGCGCTGAAGCCGTCCGTAGATGCCTCCTTCAATCACAGCAGAAGCGTCTTGTGACGAGTCGGCACCCGCGCGACCCTTGTTGTCGCCATCAAAATCTCCTGGCTGCCTGTTGCCGCTCGTGAGAGTGTAAGCAACCTCACCAGAAGCCTGTGGGTCGCCCGGAGTAGTGACGCCCGAGCCGTTTGGTATGTGCGCGAGGTGAATGCGCCGAGATCGATCTGGTTGGCACCGCTGGCACCGTAGTCAAAGCTGTCGGCGTGGATGCAGTGATGCGCTTGCCGTCTAGCCTGTCGTACTGCTGGTCTAGGCGCCGGATGCGCTTGTGTTGTTCGCAGGAAGCGTCATGCGCCCAACCCCTCCTCGCTGAAAAGGCGTCTTGCTAAGCGCTCGTTTTGTCGCCCCCGCTGGAGCTCGCTGGTAACTGGTGGCTGGTTGCCCTCCGCGTCGAGACTCGCCGTGTCATCAGAAGCTTGGTCGCAGTCCGAAGAAGACGCAGCTTGTCTTCGGTGAAAGCGACCCCTCGCGTGGAACGCCGTTTGAAAGCAGTCGCGATGAGTGCAAATCAGGTTAGGCACCCCAGCTGAGATTCGATGACCTCACATCTTCGAGCCAATGAGCGACCCGGATTTGCTTAAGTCACGGATTACGTGCCAGACACCAAGTTGACCCACGATTTCAGCGTGACTAAGTCGACTCGAAGCCGGAGTCGCGGAAGGTGGAGGCTGGTACGGCCTGTGTCTAAGGCCTGAGAAGAGAAGTGGACAAAATGTGTGTGAGAAGTCGCGTGTGATATATAACAAGAAAACTCGGGGGCATTTCGAGTTTGGATCAACGCGTGCAGACTGGGACCTACCGAGCGAGAGCCACCTCCACCCGGGTAGTGTCTGGAAACTTCTGGGATCAAGCAGCAGCTGGTGTGGCCAACCCACGTCTGGGCCCACAGCGTATCCGTAGCCAAGAACCCGTCAAGGGATTCGCAAGGCGAGGCGCACACACCCGCTCGACTCATCCAAGAGTCGAGTGATTCTGGGATCAAGGGACTGGGTTCTGGGA
This sequence comes from Phytophthora x cambivora, assembly GCA_033557925.1. Classification (NCBI taxonomy): domain Eukaryota; phylum Oomycota; class Peronosporomycetes; order Peronosporales; family Peronosporaceae; genus Phytophthora; species Phytophthora x cambivora. Next base: position 1,313,947 of record JAUCEB010000031.1, on the reverse strand, counting down.
TTCCGGTGATATACTGGATCTAGGAATCTGATTCTGGGATTCTGGAAAGGCACCTCACCACATATGTCTTTGCGGGTAAAAGATAAATCCGATTTGCAACCGCAACTAGGTTCTACCCCGAGATTGCAAGATTTTGTAGATGCGAACCGCTCAGCGAGAAATATTCGTCATATCGACTAGCTCACGTAGGTGATGGACCTTCCGTTTCGGTATGTGGGCTCAAGCCCATAGCGAAACTAAAGCGTGTATGGCGGATCCATCCAATATCAAACTAAAACATTACGAGAAATTTTTAACTGTAAGATATGTTGAAGGTGTTTTTTTGGCCGGTTTCAAATAAAATTGGTTTTCGGCGTGGAATGATTTATTCAGTGTAGTGAAGAACCATGCCGACTCACGTTTCAGCCGCTTTCAAAATGATCTTCCTACAAGTCAGTAACACACAATAACAGCCAAATGATAAAGGAGTGCCTGGAGATGACCCTCCGATTATCCCAGTAGATCATTTTGACAAATATTCGTATACACTTCGTTACAAGCGATGAAATGGCAACTGTTAACGAGAACTTATTCGCTTCTTTGATTGCAAAGCTCATGTAAATGGGTTGGTTAATCCAAGGTCTTCCCTACGCTGCAAAGTTCTCGTTCTCTCGTGTGAGCGCTGCTTCACTTACTCGCGACGGCGTATAGCGTCATATCTCGACCAGCGTTGGCGATAGCATTCCGTTCACGTCTTCTCGGGAACGTCACAGGGATCGTCATTTCAGCGCAATGGGCAGTGGCGCTCCTGAGACCATTTCCGATGTAGTGTGGACGGCTGACGCTGCAGACGAACGCGCCTTCTTTTGTTTTCAACCGCGGCTGGGGACGACCTCCTCTTCGGTACAACGTTAGCTACTTCCTCTGTCGCGTCGCTGCCGACCCCGTCTTCATCCGTCATTTTGTCGCTGGCGGTTGAATCCCCAGTATCACACACGTAGTCGCTTTCAGTTTCACTGTTTTCCTTGCATATGCTCCAATCACCTCCGAGGACGCGCTCACCATCACTGGTTTGTTTGTCTGTTTTGTTACTGCTCACTGCCACATCACCGTCGGTCGAAACCGTGACGCCATGATAACCCCCCCCCCCTATCGATAATTGCTTCATATCGGAAGCCATCACGACAGTCAGCGTGATGGGTGATACCGGAGGGGGGGGGGGTCAGTCTTGCTGTTCCTGGTTATTTTGTCTTCGCTGGTATGTCGTTCGCTTAGAGCCCAATAGTACGGTCGAACTAATTCAACGGTGATGCCACCATGGACATTGTAGCAAACTACCGAAGTTCCAACTCCACATCGGTAGCAGAAATAATTGTAAGTACTAACTCCCGCTGAGTTTTCATGTTGATGCGGGTTCCCGGCTGCTTCAGCGTTTGGCACAAGTAATCCAGACGCGAGCGACTGACATAAGTCATTTTCTGAAATTGGAAAAGGCGGAGAACAAAAACTATTGCCGTGCGCCAAGCCGTTCTTTTGTGTCTAGCGTTGCCTGATCGCAGCAGTGTTCTCCTGTCGCTACCGTTGTTTCACTGCCGTCGTTCTCCTGTGGTCAGTGTTGCTTCATTTTTTGTCGCACTGTTGCCACGTGGCCGGCATTGTTTCGGTGTTCCTGCTATTGCGCCCACTCTGTTGTAAGATCAGCGTCGAGTTCAAGCCCACCCAGAAAACTTGGTTCCCAACACTGTAGATTCTGTAATTCGAGCCCTTCCAAGTTCTGCTCCGGTCAAAAGAGTCTTGCGATATCCGTTTTTGCTATGCATTCCTCTCAGTAGTCTGCGCTACCCCGGGCGGCGCAGACTTCGTTTGCGACCCAAGCGATCGAGGCTGCTGCGTGCTGCGAAGGGTGTAGTGCGCAGGTCCGCGCAGATCCGGTATGCGTGCGTCCCGATGGTGTCTGTGCGCTGTGAGCATGAAATGTACCTAGTTTGTTAACTTACTCTATCAGTGTCCAGAACGTCTTGCGTATAGCCAGGGGCGGATTTTGGATTGCCGCTGTCTGGAGCAGCCGGTGATGGTACTGGATGATGGCATTGAGTGTCCCAGCGCTGTAAAGCCCTTGGGGATGTTAAAGGGCAGCGATGAGCCACGCGAGTTGATACCGTGCTGAATTTTCAGGTACATCAGTACGGCATCCACGGCGTGCTTCCCCAGCTCAACCACTTGGTCGCGGAAGGTGGTGTCCGCTAGATCCAGAGAGCAGTCATCTGAGCAAAACAGCTTCGTGAAGGCTACAAGGAGCTTGGACTTGGACCTCTGCTCTTCGACGACCTCATTTGTCAGCGGGCTTCTGTGCGTACTAGGTAAACCAAGTTGCGTGCAGGTATATTCCTGATCCTCTGTGTGTGTGTTTTTGGCATGCTTACATTATGTGTGCCTTCGTCCCATTTGGCTCTCTTGCGTGTAGGTGGCACAAAATTGCCGCTCATCTTCGCCTCAAGCACGTCCATGTGAGCGTCTTGCTGGTTGAATTTCTCTATAAGGTTTTTAATCTTAGCAGCTTGGCGATCGATGCCTTTCTCTTCGTAGCTTGGCTTTCTGTCGGGATCGTGGTGTGGTCAGGCTTGTCATTTTATGCGCGGTCTTTACAGGAAACTTGAGCTTGGGCGAGATGCGTAGACCAAGCGAGGAGGGTGGCCAAAGTGGGTGACACAGATCTCGCACTGCTAGGCTCTGAGTGGGCAAATTCTTCAGCATCCAGAACCTTGTTGAGGTTGTAGCTCACCGTTTCAAGCTGGAGATAAGCAGTTAACAGGTTGCGATGGACCTCGTCGGTCGATTCGAGTGTCAGACATTCAAAGATTCAAAGGTCTTAAAGCGATATTGCCACTGAGTACATTGGCGGTCATTCGGTTTTGTTTGCTGGTGTTGAAATGTAGTTGAACCCCTGTGTTGTAGTCAGGTCCCAACTTCCCTGGTCGAATATCCAGCGAGTAGCCATTTTTCCGCAGCCGTTGGCGTGCTGGGCACCTTCGCGGCGGAAAGACTAGTCTAGTTGGATTCAACGATGCGGGCTATACTCGAAGGAGCCACAAGCCAATCGCAAGGAATTGCACCGCGGTGGCCTCGCCGTTAGCGGGGATAATAGGAGGGTGACCGTGATTGCTCATGCCCGTAGGCCGGAAGCTGAAAAAAGCGGCTGATAGGGTCAAGGACTTCCGGCGGGTGTGTATGGAGGTGCTAGAGACGGCGTTGCGTCCATAACGCGGATATAAAAGCAGCAGCGTGGGCATAAGAGTGCGCGTGCCCGGATTCGAACCAGGGATTTCACCGCCACAAGGTGAGGTACTGACCACTATACTACACACGCCTGGGGTAGCAGGGTACGGTGATGACAAAGACGTCTGGTGTAAGCGGTGGGGTAAGCTAATACACAGCTGAGGCCGTACCCATGTTGAACGTGTTGAGAAGCACGTATACAGCAGGCCCCAGACGCGCTCGTCATTCTACAAGATCACGGATTTCTACTAGCCGAAGATGAACGCCTCGGTTCTCAAAGAATTCCAAGAGCGCTTCACGTGGTGGATGTATACCACTTGAATGCCCTTCTGCAAGACGGAGCATCATGCCCTTGTTGAGGCACTTCAGATACTGAACCCTAGTATCAGCGTCCCGTCCGATTACCAGCTGACTAACTCATTGTTGGACGTGGCTTACACCAAATCCATTGGTGGATTAACCGTTAAACTGGATGGTAGGGTGGTCACGCTCGAGACCGATGGGCGGGCCGATATCAACGGAATGGCGGACGTCAAATATATGGCTGTGTCGGGCGATATCTCGTACTTTTTGGAGTCCGTGTACACTGGCGCGCAGAGCCATGATACGCTCATCGTGGTCGCTGTCAAGATAATGCTGCTAAAGTACAAGAGCATTAAGTTTGGCAGTGTTGTCACCGAGAACACATCCGCAAACAAGGCAATGTGGGACAATCTTCAAAGCGAGTTCCCAAAAATGTTATTTCGTGGGTGTGTTTGACACGCAAATCACCTCCTTGTGAAAGACATGCGCGACTGTTTGTCGTGGCTTCTCACCTTGGAAGCTGGCTGTATAGAGTTGGTGGCGTTTGTCAACAGGAGTCCCAAGTTGGGGTTCGCTCTTCGTCGCAACCTCAAGGAGAAGAAGCTGCGTGCACTCGTCCTTCCGGGTGACACAAGATGGGGATCTCTGTTGGCCTGTCTGGGTAGCGTTCTAGCCGCTGAGTTCATTTGTTTACCATGGCATCTGCACGATATTTTCAGAGCGCAAAAACAAAGTCCCAGCGCCAGAAGAGGAAGTCCATCTTCTACCTTGTGACCAGCCGCGATTTTAGGTCATAGCTGAAGCGGGGCATCAAGCTACTACGGGTCATCGCCAAGCGCTTCGTGAAGTTTGAGAAGGATAGCACTCTGATTTCTGAAGTCTTCATAACCTTCCTGGACATGTCTTCTGAATTTGCTGCCTGTAATCTGACCCCGCTAGAACTCAAGAGCGTAGAAGGCATCCTCACAAAACGCTTTGAATTTGGGTATGGGATCTACCCTATCTTCTCGATCCCCACTTCTGTGGAGACGGCCTAGCCTATCTTCTCGGTCCCCGCTTCTGTGGAGACGAAGTGGATGTGACTACGCGCAGATCGGTGGAGAAATTCATGTCAGGCTGTTTTGGTAAGGACAAGGCGGACGACGTCTTGATACAACTAGCATCCTACCACCGGTTTCGTCACGGAACGGAAAGACAGTATTTTTGGTAATCGAAACTACTGGACGAAGCAAGGCTCCCTGTGTTCGAGTTTTGGTGCGGTATCAAGAAGTTCGACTTATTGCAGGAGATAGCAAAACATTTTTTTCCGTTGTGCCGGGTCAACTTCAGCGGCTGAGCGGAACTTCTCCACACATTCGTTTTTTTTTACTCTAAGCTCCGTAATCGGCTATCCCCCGATCGTGTTGAGAAGTTCGTGCATATCTTCGTCAATGGCATTGTAACAGCTTACGTTACTGTATGGCCGCGTCTCGAGAACACTTGGTGCCGATTAGCGGTCTGAAGTCCGTCTGGCTGTCAGAACTTAAACGGGGTTCTGCGCCGGGGTGAGTCCGACTGACTGCACGCCCTATTTTATTTTTGCGTTCAACCTACTCTTCTCACTCGCCGGCCTCTAACTGCACTCAGTACAGCGAGGACTGCCACTGGCGCTTGGTGGTACTCGGAACCTCCGCTTCTGTTCTGGTCGGCAGATTCGATTGTGAGCTCGGCTTCGCTCAGGCGCACCGTTGTGCACCCAGGCTGCCGGGCACCCGTGCACGCTAGCCGCACGTTGCTCTGCGATCGTCGCACTGGTGTCCCTCTGGCCGCGGTGCCAGCAGTCGCTATCGCACACGATCTTTCCTCCGATCGGCGCCCCCCTCGATCCATGGCAGCCGCTGCCAACTTCAACAGGAGCCCTTCATCACACGACTTCCTCACTGCAGGGGTCTTCCACGACCCTGCCGGCGTCGTGCCATCGATCGTACTCGGTAGCGCCGACCCATCTGGCCGTCCGCTGCCCAAGCTTGGTGGTCCATCGTCCACCGTCCAACGTACGGGTCCATCCGTCTCTTGCGGGTTGCAACTCGTGCTCAAGCACGTATTGGCCGGCTCTGTTCCGACGCTTTCGTCTTCGCAGCTCCACCAGCTTAACACGTGAACATCTCGGGTCGACCGTCGTTGTAGTTGTACTCCGACTTCGCTTTCTTGTCGCTGCTGTCTGTCGTGGACGTCTAGCAGCCGTCGTTGCGAGTACAGCCGCTCTTGTCTCGTCGATAGGTGGCCCCCGTACGCTCGAATCTTCATGCTCAAGCTGGGCCGCGAGGTCATCAGCTATTCGCGGCAACAAGGACACTGGGGACTGGTAGTTTACCAGGAATGACACGTGGGCTACAATTAGCTCTGCCCTCCCGTTCTTGTCTTCGCGCTTCAACACGAAGTTCTCGTAACCCACCGGCTCGATGATCCTCATGGGCCCCATCCACTGATGCACGAATTTTGTTGCCTTCGGGCCTCGCGGCGGATTGTACATCCATACGCGATCACCAGCTTTGAACACCTGTCGTCGTCTTACATTCTGATCGTAGTAGCGATCTTGGCGCGCCTGCTCCTTGTCTCGAGCTCGCTCTGCGCAAACTCGTCCTCGAGCCATCGCTGCTAGCAATCGCTCATGGTACTGCGGCAACTCGCCTACTTCCGTCAACTCGGTCCGTCGTAACAGCTCGTTGGGCGGTCTCAGCCGTCGCCCCATCATCAATTCGTTCGGGCTCAGCGCCACAGTCGAGTGGTTTGCTGAGTTATAGGCGTACACTGCACACTGCACCCACCCACTCCAGTCGTTTTGTTTGTCGTCCGCCATGAAGGTGGCCACGCAGTCCTTCCAGGAGCGATGAAATCGCTCCACTAGCCCGATCATTTGCGGGCGATACGGCACTGGGTTGGTTTGTTTCGCCTGTAGCAGACTCACCAACTGGTCGAGCACCAACCCAGTCATCTCTGGCGCACCGTCCGTCAGTAGTTCTCTGAAAGCCCCGAATTTTAGCACGACATCTTCCATTAGGAAGGTAGCCACGTCATCTGCAGTGTGCCGCGTCACGCTGCGCGCCACTGCATACCTAGTAACATACTCCAACGCGGCGATAACGTAGCGCTCACCACCTTCTGCCACTGGAAAGGGTCCCGCGACATCGAGGGCCCACCGGTCACCAACATCTCCTCCACGCAGACTCCGCAGCGGTGGGATGACTTGTCGTGGCCGAGCTTTTCTACTACCACATTCTTGACAGCCGCGCACCCATCGATTCACTTCGCCATGCAGTCCTGGCCACCAGTATAGTTGCGAGACTCGCCCGTTGGTGTGGGGTCCTCGTAAATGACCAGCCCAGATCGATCCGTGCAGCTCCTTGAAGACGACTGACCACAGCGCGGGAGGCAGGATGACCCTCTTACTTCTCGCTGTGTGAATGACCACTAGGCCGAACAGGCTCTCCACCTTCATGCTGCGATAGCTGCCAGCCTTCAGCATTTGCTGCACAAGTTGACTGTGTTCTTGCGCTGCTATGATCTCGTTGTCTGTTAGCTGCAATGTGACGTCCGGCTCCTCCGTGAGCTCATCGTCTTCGTTCACCGGCCCCTCGCTCACTGTTTTGCTCGCGACTCCCTTGTCCGTGCCTCGCTCGCTGACCGCCTCGTCGCCTCCGATACTTGTCGCCACCTTCGGCTTTGACTTCGCCGTGGCCCGCTGTCTCAGATACCCACTCGACTTGCTGGGTACTGTCGCGTTCACCTCGTCGTTGCTCCCGCCAACAACAGTTACAGCCTTGCGCTGCGCGCGATCCGAAGCAGACTTGGCTGCGTCTCCCGCCACCACTGCTGGCGTACACGGCACAACCTTCCGCGACGTCCGGGTCCTCGTCCTTTGCGGTACTGGCGCAGTTATCGACGCATCCGCTTCTGTTTCACCGTCTTTGACATTGTCTGCCCAGGTCAATCGAGTCGCTGTGGACTGGGGTCCTTTGTGCACCACGACTTCCGTGGCTGTCAGCGCACCAGCGTCGTCACCTCGTCCAGCACTCGAAGCGAGTATTGTAGGTGACTCCGTCGTAATCTCAAGCAAAGTTGTCTCCTGGTCGGCGGCACATGTAGCGACATCAGCACTTCGTGCGGCAGCAGCAGCTTCCTCTCGTTTCTTCGCCAGTCGTGTGCGCGGGTGAGAGCTCTCGGCTGGTGGACTGACGGTCCGACAGCCATCGTTCCTGGTGACTTCAGCCTCGCCTACCCCGACCAGCTTCCCTCTTGGTGACATCACTGCAACCTCCGACATCTGACCGGGCTCTACTGTTACCACTGTGGCCACCGGTGTTCCCACAGCTTCGACTGCGGTTTGCTCAGTCTCGGTCATCATCCCTTCTGCTGGTGGTTCGTCCTCCTCCGTCTTTGACTCAGCATCTCCCCGACTCTCTGCTCGTACTCTCCGTTTTCTCTTCCTACCCACAGCCGCAAGAACTGCTGCCGGGGCGCGAGAGAGCGCATCGGCAACCACGTTAGTTGCCCCGGGCCGGTAGACGATGCCAAACTCGTACTCCTGTAGTGTTAGAGACCACCGGTGGAGGCGCCCGGCTAAATTGGGCCGTGTCATCAGCCACTTCAGAGCTGCGTGGTCTGTGATGATCTCGAATGTCCTCCCGTACAAGTACGGACGGAACAGCTTCACTGCCCACACTACAGCCAAACACTCAAGCTCCGTGATGGAGTAATTGGCCTCGGCGTTGTTGTTCACCTTACTGGCGAAGGCCATTGGCTGCCAGCCTCGACCTTGGTCCTGCATCAAGCAGGCTCCCAGCCCAACCTTACTCGCGTCAGTCACTAAGCGAAACGGGAGCCGGAAGTCGGGGTAGATGAGGAGAGGCTTCATGGTCAACGCCGCCTTCACCCTCTCGAACGCAAATTCCTGTGCCTCCGTCCATTGCCACTCGGCGTCCTTCTTCAACAACTTGGTCATCGGGGCCATGATGGAGCCGAAGGCCTCGATGAACTTACGATAGTAGCCTGCCAGGTGGACGAAGCGCTTCACTTCGGTCGGGTCTGTGGGCCGCCTGAACTCAGTCACCGCGGTTATCAGTCGCTGCACCGGACGCACACCGTCTCCACTTAACTCATGACCTAGATACTCCATGGTGTCCGTCGCGAAGACACACTTTTTGAGCTTCAGCGTCAGCCCAGCGGAAGACAGACGCTGCAGCACCGTAGCCAACTGGACGAGATGTCTATCGAGACCACCACGCGTGAACACCACAATGTCATCGAGATAGACCAAACAGGTCGTCCACGTTAAGCCCCGTAACACTCCATTCATCATTCGCTGGAAGGTTGAGGGAGCGTTCATCAGCCCAAAGGGCATGCGGATGAAGCGGTACAGGCCGGCCTTGGTTGTGAAGGCGGTTTTGTCGCGGTCCTCCGGTGCCACGCTGATCTGCCAGTAACCCGACCGCAAGTCGAGCGTCGTAAAGAGCTGCGCTCCACTCAGCGCCTCCATCGTCTCGTCAATGCGTGGTAGCGGGTACACGTCTCGCTTTGTAACTTTGTTTAGCGCTCGATAGTCAATGCAAAAGCGAACTTCGCCATCCTTCTTGCGCACTAGAACGACGGGGAAGCCCCAAGCACCGTTCCCCTCTTCAATCACGCCAGCTTGTAGCATGGTGGCCACGTTGTCGTCCACCACGGCTTCTTCGGACTGCGCCTGTCGTCGACGCTTCAGCATGATGGGCGCGGCGCCCTGCGTGTCGATGTGGTGTTGCACGTCAAGCGTCGTCACCGGCGGTATGTCTCCTTTGCTCGTAGTCACCCCTCGATAGGCTCGTAGCAACTTCACGACTCGTCGTCGCGTGTCGTCGTCATTACTTCCCACGCGTACTTCGGACTCGTTCTCCAGCGGGACCTCTGTGTCGCCCAGAGCCTCGATCCACTCGTCGACTTTGCCCGGCTCCAGCGCGTTGTTCAACTCGAGTAGCTCCATGTCAGTCTCAAAGGGAATCCACACGCCCAACTCCTTCTTGTTGGGGAGTCTCGTGCGCTCTCCTCGCAGGTTGATAGCAGGGATAAGAGCCTTGCCTCCATTCACCCGTGTCACCGTCGTCGCCAGCATCACCGCACCGCAGTTCCGCGTCGGTACAAATATGCCTTGCTCTCCTTCCGGAGCCACCACTGCTATCGATACCGGCGTTACAGCACAGCGAGTGAGCTTGACTTGTCTTGCCAGTCGCACCGGCGCGACACGCGTCTCACCGTCGCCGCTTCCTTCCGTTCGAAATGGGATCACCACCAGCAGTTCCTTCTCGAAGTACCGCACTTCGTTCGCATCGAAGTCCATACTGGCCCGATGTTTCTTCAGGAAGTCAAGTCCCATGAGAAACTCCGATGTACATCCCTCAACGATACACGCCGTCACCTGTACTACTTGTCCAAAGACATTGCGCATCTCAAAAGCCCACAGCCCGAGCACATCGAGCAGGAAGCCCCCGACGCCTTCCACGTAGTCGACGGGCGCTGGTCCACGCACACGTTCTCCTCGCTGCATCCACTCGGTTCCTGCTACAGAATAGCGGGCGCAGCTGTCCCACTTCACCGCGTGCTTCTCGCCGTTCACGTTCATGATGGCCGTCGGTAGGCCGTCGTCGGCCTCCACATCTGTGCTTCGAGCCACGTTCACCGACGCCATGTCCTTGGCTCGCTGAACCAGACTCACGCGAGCACGTTGGCCTTGGCATCGGGACTTCGTCGGCAATTCGTTCCGTCGACCTGCTCGGCGCTGCTCCAGCTCTTCGTGGGCCTCCTCGGCCTGCGCTTGTCTTCGTCGTTCTAACTCCGCGTCCAGGTCCTGCACCACACGCTCGACGTGATCAGCACCTTCGTTCGCAAGCGCGACCCGTAGTTTCGCTCTTTCGATGCGACGGTCCTTGGCCTCTCGTCTAGCTGCCTTGCGCGTCATGCGCACCTTTGCAACCTCGGTCACTCGTGGCACGAGGTGACCACCAAGTTCCATGACGGCTGTACCTGACGTGCCCTTCAAGTCAATCCCCTCTTCTGCCATCGCCCCGGTGTTGGCGACCACCGCTACCGCCGAGCCTCCGGCGTCCTCCACCGCAACTCCGCCTTCCTCAAACAACCGCACTTCCTCCGCCGAGGCATGCCGCTCGCCTTCCTCAGTCGGAACTGCTGCCTTCCATTCGACTTGCTCATCGCCTTCCTCAACTAGCCGCAGCACCTCGCGCGACCCGACCTCCTCTTGAGCCTCGCGCACGTACTTCAGCGCCGCCATCGCTGGTCGAACTGTCTCCACATACAGCTTCGCCTTTGCGGCGTCTCGCGTCGTGACTTCCTGACTCACCCGCGCATCTAGCGATTCCGCGAGTGCGCCCGCGCTGTTTTCATCGTCTCCGCTGCAGTTCCCACCGTGCGCAGCCCACAAATCTTCGGCCTGCTCAATTGCCGGTTGCTTATCGGCCGCACGCGTCGCGAGCTCTGCTCGTCTCTCTCTCCCCACGCCATCTTCTCCTTCATCACCTGTCGTGCCCTCGCCGACTCGCCTCGCCAAATAGCCGTGGCTATCCGTCGGTGCGTTCTGGGGAACAGTCGATTCCACCGGACGTAGTGTACGCCCGTTCGTCGTTTCCCGCCAGGCGAACCCTCGCGTTCCGCTCGGCCAGCCACGCATCGTTGCGCGCCTTTTTCACCGGGTCTGGACACTCCCTTGCGAAGTGACCGGTGTCACCACATGCATAGCACCGGACGTGCTCATTAGGCCGCTTGTCGTGAGGCGCTGGCACGTCCTCAACACGTCTCGACGGTTCTGCACCCTTCAGTGTCTTTGCCTGGCGCACAGCTGCCTTTGCCTTGCGCTTGGGTCGCTTTGGTGGCGGTTCCTCGTCGTCCGAATCACTGCTGTCCGACGCTTCGGACTCTTCCCCGACAGAGGCCAGCAACGTCTTCGACACCCTTCGATCAGGCTTCTGGAGGTGCCGTCTGGTCGCGGTCTGCTGCTCTCTCGCCGCTGCACGCTTCTCTCTTGACTTCGTCGTCGGGGCCCAGAACTTGCCGTTCCAGAAGCGGTTCTCGGGCTGGATCCACGTGCCGTAGTACTTGTTGTACACGCCCAACGGGTCGGTGAAGAGCGCCTCGTCCTCCGGCTCATACGTTGCGTCAGCTGTCGAGTTCCCGTCCGCCGTCATCATGCTGCCTATGCCAGGCACCACGCGTAGCGAACCAGTCGTGCCATTCATGTGTACAGCGGCCGGTGTCATGGCCGTGGCCCAAGCTTGTCCAATACTTTTCATGCCATTGGTGACGTTCTGGCCGGAGTCGTCAATCATCATGGCCTTCTTCACCGCCTCGTTCAGCGTGTTCGGTGTGGGAGGAAGCTTGACCAACTGGCGGGTGGTGATCGACAGACCCCGGTAGAACGAGTCCAGGAACGTCCTCTCCTGCACCTCGTTCTGGCCAGCGGCATCGCGTAGCCCCGCTGCGAAATCAGCATAGGTTTCTCCCCGCAGCAACGGTCTTGACATCACTCGCCATTCCGCCTGGGCTTGGTCTGGGCGCTCGCCATAGCGCAGCGTCAACGACTCCTTCAACTTCGACCACGTCCTGTCAGCACCAACCAACTCCTTGTTGATCTGGACCCAGGACTTGGCCGCGTACTCCTGCAATTTATTGCCCACCACGTAATACAATTCTTCGTCTGTCCAGTCTCCAAGCCCGGCAATTCGGCTGCCCTCCACGGCCAGGTCCACTTTGGCAATCCACGTCTCCACCCTCACGCCACCAGCCTTGGGAATGAAGGGCTGCCGACCAAGGTCCTTCACGTTCTTCTGGCGCTGGCTCCTCTTGGCTCTCGGAGCAGCTGGCTGGCTGGGGCGACCTCCACCACCATCTCCAGGCTCGTCGCCGTCACCTTCATCATTCGGTGGGCCCGCACCTGGGGAAGCATGGCTCGCCCTGGTCGCGAGACTGGCTGTGGAGTACTGCTGCTGCTCAGGAGGCTGCATAGCCGCTAGCAGTGCGGCAATCTGCTGCTGCCAGGTTGCAGCTGCCGGCGCTGACGTCGTCTCTTCCTCCGCTGGAGTCATTGCTGCCGATGCTGCGTCGGAAGGCCGTGCTGTCGCCGCGTCTCTCATTGGCCTCACGGGCGTCGCATGTCCCAGAGGTGACGTGAGCGGTGTCACGGCTGCGTCGTTCACCGTAGCTGGGGTCGCAGCAGCTTGCGGCGTAGTGGCCGCCGCCACCGTGTTCTCGAGGCTCGCCAGTCGCGAGCCCAATTGGTTCATCGTTGCTAGTAGTTGTTGCATCACCGTAGCTGTCGCCGTGTCGTTTGCCGACGCCACTGGAGCCGCTGTGCTCGCTGTCGTAGCAGTCGGTGTCGTTCCTCCTGTCGAGCTATGAGGGCTGCTCGGCGTCGCAGTCGCTGCCGATGTCGCAGTCGCTGCACGTGGGGCCGCCGTGGTTGACGCCCGTACGGTGGAGTGCGACCTCGTTGTCATTCCTGTCGGTGTCCCCATGGCGCTTGAGTCTTGACAAGGCCCCTGAATGACCGCCATGTAACAGCTTACGTTACTGTATGGCCGCGTCTCGAGAACACTTGGTGCCGATTAGCGGTCTGAAGTCCGTCTGGCTGTCAGAACTCAAACGGGGTTCTGCGCCGGGGTGAGTCCGACTGACTGCACGCCCTATTTTATTTTTGCGTTCAACCTACTCTTCTCGCTCGCCGGCCTCTAACTGCACTCAGTACAGCGAGGACTGCCACTGGCGCTTGGTGGTACTCGGTACCTCCGCTTCTGTTCTGGTCGGCAGATTCGATTGTGAGCTCGGCTTCGCTCAGGCGCACCGTTGTGCACCCAGGCTGCCGGGCACCCGTGCACGCTAGCCGCACGTTGCTCTGCGATCGTCGCACTGGTGTCCCTCTGGCCGCGGTGCCAGCAGTCGCTATCGCACACGATCTTTCCTCCGATCGGCGCCCCCCTCGATCCATGGCAGCCGCTGCCAACTTCAACAGGAGCCCTTCATCACAGCATGAACGTGAATGAAGATAATTTGGAAGAGTACACGCAGTACTGGTTAACATCGGAGGCATCGAAGCTGAAGGGGTGCAACACCAAGACGGCGCGTACGTTTATTATTAGTTAAGATCAGCTGGTAACTTTAACTGAATCGATAGCCTCGGCTGTAGGTGGTAAACAGCTCATTTCCTGCTTTGATCTTGGTCGTTACTTCGACGTAAATTTTGTGCTTAGCACTCCAGCCTCCAACAAGTTCGCAGTTCTTGCGTTTTCTTAATATTGCCCGCGATTCACGGTTAACGAATCTACCGAGGTCCTCTCCGCGGTGTGACACTCTTAGACCGTCAATGAACCCTCCTGACACTGCGATGGTATAGGCCTTCTCGGTGGGCTCGCATGTCGTAAAAGCTCCGGCGTACTAGGTCACAATGTCACCAGGATACAAATCAACCTCCGCAAACACCCCGTTTCCAGCATCAGAAATGATTGATCATCTGTTCTGCACAGGCCAGGACGCGCTTCTGTACACCCCACCGGCATCTGCGTCATCCTCTGCAAGAGGCTCACGGGTAGTGGTGTATGTGCAGCTTGGCGCTCTGCTGCTTTGCTCTATACCTAGCAATGTAGACGCGTTGTCTGCTGCGCGAATCCTCGGCCGAGACGCATGTGTTTTTAATAGAAATGCTTAGGTTATGCTCGTGTTTGCAGTGTCGCCTCAGGCTGATGACCTTGTCGCCTTGTAGGCGCGACAACACGCCTATCACGGCAACAAATAACGCTGTCCTTCTCGCTCACAAGCGCCACCGTGTCGTCGATTTTTTAGTGAGGTGATAAGTGGACAGGAATGCGACTTTTCACGCGATTTATTTTTAAACAGCATCATGTCGGTGGGAGAAATGAAAAAAAAACTACCCAAAAGCCGCATTCGTAACCATACTCACCGCTGTGGGCATGAAGAAGTGCAGCCTCCACACCCTGGTCGCGGACTCTCTGGCTCCGTGCCACGCCTCCTGAAACGCCTCGAGCAACATTGGCTTCATAACGACCCTCCACAGCCAACGACCCACACTGCTGCCAGCACGGTCATTTCGGCGTTTCATTCACTGTCGATGGCGGTCTAGTTGGATTCGATGATGCGGGCTGTGCTAGAAGGAGCCACAAGACAATAGCAACGGATCGCACCGCGGTGGCCTCGCCGTTAGCGGGGATAATAGGAGGGTGACCGGGATCGCTCATGCCAGTAGGCTGGAAGCTGAAAAAAAGTGGCTGATAGGGTCGAGGACTGCCGGTGGGTGTACATGGAGGTGATAGCGACGGCGTTTCGTCCATACCAAAAATTATCTGACCAGAGGACGTACCGAAAAGATGGTACACATCGCACTGATTGGTCAAAACGAAAAAAAAATCACTTACTGGCTGTATGCCCTCACACAACACAATCAGCGGAGTCCTACAGCAGCGCGTTGGCAGAGGACGACAGCGGCGCGGTGGCGGCGGGGACCTACAGAGGCGGCGCGATGGCGGTGGAGGACAACGGCGGTGTGGTGGCGGCTGAGGACGCCAGAGGGATCCTGTCGGCGGAGGACGACAGCGGCGGTAGGGCTGCTGGGACGTGGTGGCCGTGCAGGATTACGCATGAGTACGTGTATGACTATCGCCGAATAATTTTATCCCCTGTATTTTTTGTTTATATGCACGGTTGCCTACGACCGCAAAGCTTGGTCTTTGTATGAGAGTTTCAGGGACTGCTTTCTCACGATGTTACAGCTAACGCTGCAGGTGTTGCCGATGTTGAGGAGAAGCTGCAGGTTTGGGCCGTGAAGGAGCGCTCGGTTCGCCTCGCGCATGAAGTACAACATGAAGACACCGCAGTCGTTGCTATTGCGCTGCGGTGGAGAGGTTTGGATCCGCTTGGTCGCATACGCCACAATCCTTTTGCCATACTTCCTTGACGCTTCTCTTTTTAAGACCCCCCCCCCCCAGGGTAACCTTGATCCCTTGGGTGGACTGGTACTTCTTCGAATCGACGTGCAACGTGTAGGGTTTAACGCTTGGAATAACCAGAACAGGCAAGACGACGAAGCTCCAGTGGTGACTCATGCACACCGGTACAAGGATGATTCGGTACTTCTCGTACGGAAATCGTGCGGTGAGACCACGTACGCCACCTCCATGCTGCCTTGTTTTAGCTTGTACGTGGTAAGAATAAGACCAAATAGCTGGCAGTTGAAATTGAAGGTCGAGTCGTTGCTAGGGATGTGTTCTCGAGTAAAATACGAGATCACAGTGTCATCTAGCCAACAGTCTGGGTCGAGCGTCTTCAAATTTTTCTTCGTAACTTCAAGCCGTAGGTTGTCAGCCTCAGGTTGGATGGATACAGCCGAAGTACTGCATTCCAGAGAGTGTATCCGACACATTTTCGACATGAGCCGGCTCGATCATTCCATCTCCTTCATCAATCTCCACAGGGAAGTCCTTGCACCCAACGAATGACGCAGGCGGTAAGCACGTCGAGGACTGGTTGGTTAGCGTTGTATCTTGTGGCTTCAAGGTCTTGACAAGTCGAGAACAGAAGACGCTGCGCAGCTTCGATATTCGTGCGTGTCTGAGAGTCGAACGCCTTCAGCTCTCGCAGCGACACCTTCGCTTTCTCGTTGCGACCGCTGAGGATCTTGCTAATCTTGTGGTCTTGTTTGCTGGTGTTGAAGATATAGTTGAACCCTTTGTTTGTTGTCGTCATGTTTCAGGCTCCGTGGTCAAAGATCCAGCGGGCCGTCAACTTCCCAGAGGCGTTCGCGTGTTGAGCCCCGCCCCGACGATACGAGTGTGACGTCAGCGCAGCGACGACACCTGAGGGTTTCGCGATGCGGTCCAACACACGGTTGACGTGGGCGTAGATGGTCGGAGTCGTGTCCAGTCCGGTGGTCTTCGGAGCGGTTAGACCAAGCGTCGTAGTCGGATGGTCCAAACCCTCCAAAAGCGGCACGTCCGGAGACAGCTCGATTGGGATCTAGCCTGGCTGCTCGGGGAAGTTGTCGATGACGTCGGCGGAGGGTGCAGCTTGTGTGAGGAGCGTCAGCGCAGGGGGTACGTGCTGAAATCCGGGTCCGGAAACAGCGAGAGGCCCTGCTCTTTGGACGAATTCATGCGTATGAAGCGAACGAAGAGCACGATGCCAGAATATATGGACACGTTCTGCTTGCGGGGTCAGACGCCCGGCCTAACAGGAACCAGAGTAGGCAGAGTAAGGCAGTGTCTTGATAGTCACTTGAGCAACTTGCATTTACATGCAAGTACACGAACATTTTTTCAGATCATTCTTCGAGCATGGTGGAGCCATAGTGACAAAAAAAACATCTCTCTTCATGCACAAGTTGTCATGATTTTTTTTTTCATTTTAAGCAACCGTTCTTCAAGTGCAGCACGGTGCTGGGGAAACTCGTCGAGTAGCCATAGTTTAGCTTGCCCGTAGTATTGCATCGAAGTGTTTTGAGCCAACGGTTTGCCTTTTTTACTCTCGGTAAAGGCAAGATACATACCAAACATACATTACGGATACAAAACATTTCCACTATCATCCCGTTCAATGGAAGTACGCACATATGCATCACTTACATCCTCAGACTTCAGAAACTTCTGAAACGTGGTAATAGCAGTCGCCTTAGCACGCTTAGTGTTGCCAGGCTCAAGTTACTCTTACCCCATGTCTCGGTCGGATAAAAGAAAAACATGCTAGTTATAAAAGCAGCATCGTGTGCGCGTGCCCGGATTCGAACCAGGGATTTCACCGCCACAAGGTGAGGTACTGACCACTATACTACACACGCCTGGAGAAGCAGGGTATCGATCCCTGTACCTCTCGCATGCTAAGCGAGCGCTCTACCATTTGAGCTACATCCCCGGATACTCAACACATCTCCCCTCAGGAAACAAAATCCACATTACCGACACACCACGCGCTGCCACGCACTCCTCGCCGCGCCACGCTCATCGCGCAGCCGTCGCGCGTCCTTTCCGCACAATCCGCGCATCCAAATTCCCACGCAGGCCTCCTCAACCGACCGCACACTGTATTCACACTCACTGCTGTGTGCATGACGAAGTGCAGCCCCCACGTCCCGGCCGCGGAATCTTTGGCTCCGTGCCACGCCTCCTGAAACGCCTCGAAATAATATTGACCTCATAACGACCCTCCCCAGCCAACAACCCACACTGCTGCCAGCACGGTCGTTTCGGCGTTTCATTAACTGTCGATGGCGGTCTAGTTGGATTCGACGATGCGGGCTGTGCTAGAAGAAGCCACAAGACAATAGCAACGGATCGCACCGCGGTGGCCTCGCCGTTAGCGGGGATAATAGGAGGGTGACCGGGATCGCTCATGCCAGTAGGCTGGAAGCTGAAAAAAGTGACTGATAGGGTCAAGGCTGCCGGCGGGTGTGCATGGAGGTGCTAGAGACGGCGTTGCGTCCATAACGCGGATATAAAAGCAGCTTCGTGTGCGCGTGCCCGGATTCGAACCAGGGATTTCACCGCCACAAGGTGAGGTACTGACCACTATACTACACACACCTGGAGAAGCAGGGTATCGATCCCTGTACCTCTCGCATGCTAAGCGAGCGCTCTACCATTTGAGCTACATCCCCGGATACTCAACGCCTATCCCCTCAGGCAACAAAATCCACATTACGGACACACCACGCGCTGCCACGCACTCCTCGCCGCGCCACGCTCATCACGCAGCCGTCGCGCGTCCTTTCCGCACAATCCGCGCATCCAAATTCCCACGCAGGCCTCCTCAACCGACCGCACACTGTATTCACACTCACTGCTGTGTGCATGACGAAGTGCAGCCCCCACGTCCCGGCCGCGGAATCTTTGGCCCCGTGCCACGCCTCCTGAAACGCCTCGAAATAATATTGACCTCATAACGACCCTCCCCAGCCAACGCCCCACCCTGCTGCCAGCACGGCCATTTCGGCGTTTCATTCACTGTCGATGGCGGTCTAGTTGGATTCGACGATGCGGGCTGTGCTCAAAGGAGCCACAAGACAATAGCAACGAATCGCACCGCAGTGGCCTCGCCGTTAGCGGGGATAATAGGAGGGTGACCGGGATCGCTCATGCCAGTAGGCTGGAAGCTGAAAAAAGCGGCTGATAGGGTCGTGGATTGCCGGCGGGTGTGCATGGAGGTGCTAGAGACGGCGTTGCGTCCATAACGCGGATATAAAAGCAGCAGCATGGGCATAAGAGTGCGCGTGCCCGGATTCGAACCAGGGATTTCACCGCCACAAGGTGAGGTACTGACCACTATACTACACACGCCTGGAGAAGCAGGGTATCGATCCATGTACCTCTCGCATGCTAAGCGAGCGCTCTACCATTTGAGCTACATCCCCGGATACTCAACACATCTCCCCTCAGGAAACAAAATCCACAATACGGACACACCACGCGCTGCCACGCACTCCTCGTCGCGTAGCGCTCATCACGCAGCCGTCGCGCGTCCTTTCCGCACAATCCGCGCATCCAAATTCCCACGCAGGCCTCCTCAACCGACCGCACACTGTATTCACACTCACTGCTGTGTGCATGACGAAGTGCAGCCCCCACGCCCCGGCCGCGGAATCTTTGGCCCCGTGCCACGCCTCCTGAAACGCCTCGAAATAATATTGACCTCATAACGACCCTCCCCAGCCAACGCCCCACCCTGCTGCCAGCACGGCCATTTCTGCGTTTCATTCACTGTCGATGGCGGTCTAGTTGGATTCGACGATGCGGGCTGTGCTAGAAGGAGCCACAAGACAATAGCAACGGATCGCACCGCGGTGGCCTCGCCGTTAGCGGGGATAATAGGAGGGTGACCGGGATCGCTCATGCCAGTAGGCTGGAAGCTGAAAAAAGCGGCTGATAGGGTCGTGGAGTGCCGGCGGGTGTGCATGGAGGTGCTAGAGACGGCGTTGCGTCCATAACGCGGATATAAAAGCAGCAGCATGGGCATAAGAGTGCGCGTGCCCGGATTCGAACCAGGGATTTCACCGCCACAAGGTGAGGTACTGACCACTATACTACACACGCCTGGAGAAGCAGGGTATCGATCCCTGTACCTCTCGCATGCTAAGCGAGCGCTCTACCATTTGAGCTACATCCCCGGATACTCAACACATCTCCCCTCAGGAAACAAAATCCACATTACCGACACACCACGCGCTGCCACGCACTCCTCGCCGCGCCACGCTCATCACGCAGCCGTCGCGCGTCCTTTCCGCACAATCCGCGCATCCAAATTCCCACGCAGGCCTCCTCAACCGACCGCACACTGTATTCACACTTACTGCTGTGCGCATGGAAACAAAATCTACATTACCGAACACCACGCGCTGTCACGCACTCCTCGCCGCGCAGCGCTCATCACGCAGCCGTCGCGCGTCCTTTCCGCACAATCCGCGCATCCAAATTCCCACGCAGGCCTCCTTAACCGACTGCACACTGTATTCACACTTACTGCTGTGCGCATGACGAACTGCAGCCTCCACGCCCCGGCCGCGGACTCTTTGGCTCCGTGCCACGCCTCCTGAAACGCCTCGAAATAATATTGACCTCATAACGACCCTCCACAGCCAACGACCCACACTGCTGCCAGCACGGTCATTTCGGCGTTTCATTCACGTCGATGGCGGTCTAGTTGGATTCGACGATGCGGGCTGTGCTAGAAGGAGCCACAAGACAATAGCAACGGATCGCACCGCGGTGGCCTCGCCGTTAGCGGGGATAATAGGAGGGTGACCGGGATCGCTCATGCCAGTAGGCTGGAAGCTGAAAAAAGCGGCTGATAGGGTCGTGGAGTGCCGGCGGGTGTGCATGGAGGTGCTAGAGACGGCGTTGCGTCCATAACGCGGATATAAAAGCAGCAGCATGGGCATAAGAGTGCGTGTGCCCGGATTCGAACCAGGGATTTCACCGCCACAAGGTGAGGTACTGACCACTATACTACACACGCCTGGAGAAGCAGGGTATCGATCCCTGTATCTCTCGCATGCTAAGCGAGTGTTCTACCATTTGAGCTACATCCCCGGATACTCAACACATCTCCCCTCAGGAAACAAAATCCACAATACGGACACACCACGCGCTGCCACGCACTCCTCGCCGCGCAGCGCTCATCACGCAGCCGTCGCGCGTCCTTTCCGCACAATCCGCGCATCCAAATTCCCACGCAGGCCTCCTCAACCGACTGCACACTGTATTCACACTTACTGCTGTGCGCATGACGAACTGCAGCCTCCACGCCCCGGCCGCGGACTCTTTGGCTCCGTGCCACGCCTCCTGAAACGCCTCGAAATAATATTGACCTCATAACGACCCTCCACAGCCAACGACCCACACTGCTGCCAGCACGGTCATTTCGGCGTTTCATTCACGTCGATGGCGGTCTAGTTGGATTCGACGATGCGGGCTGTGCTAGAAGGAGCCACAAGACAATAGCAACGGATCGCACCGCGGTGGCCTCGCCGTTAGCGGGGATAATAGGAGGGTGACCGGGATCGCTCATGCCAGTAGGCTGGAAGCTGAAAAAAGCGGCTGATAGGGTCGTGGAGTGCCGGCGGGTGTGCATGGAGGTGCTAGAGACGGCGTTGCGTCCATAACGCGGATATAAAAGCAGTAGCATGGGCATAAGAGTGCGCGTGCCCGGATTCGAACCAGGGATTTCACCGCCACAAGGTGAGGTACTGACCACTATACTACACACGCCTGGAGAAGCAGGGTATCGATCCCTGTACCTCTCGCATGCTAAGCGAGCGCTCTACCATTTGAGCTACATCCCCGGATACTCAACACATCTCCCCTCAGGAAACAAAATCCACAATACGGACACACCACGCGCTGCCACGCACTCCTCGCCGCGCAGCGCTCATCACGCAGCCGTCGCGCGTCCTTTCCGCACAATCCGCGCATCCAAATTCCCACGCAGGCCTCCTCAACCGACCGCACACTGTATTCACACTCACTGCTGTGTGCATGACGAAGTGCAGCCCCCACGCCCCGGCCGCGGAATCTTTGGCCCCGTGCCACGCCTCCTGAAACGCCTCGAAATAATATTGACCTCATAACGACCCTCCCCAGCCAACGCCCCACCCTGCTGCCAGCACGGCCATTTCGGCGTTTCATTCACTGTCGATGGCGGTCTAGTTGGATTCGACGATGCGGGCTGTGCTAGAAGGAGCCACAAGACAATAGCAACGGATCGCACCGCGGTGGCCTCGCCGTTAGCGGGGATAATAGGAGGGTGACCGGGATCGCTCATGCCAGTAGGCTGGAAGCTGAAAAAAGCGGCTGATAGGGTCGTGGAGTGCCGGCGGGTGTGCATGGAGGTGCTAGAGACGGCGTTGCGTCCATAACGCGGATATAAAAGCAGCAGCATGGGCATAAGAGTGCGCGTGCCCGGATTCGAACCAGGGATTTCACCGCCACAAGGTGAGGTACTGACCACTATACTACACACGCCTGGAGAAGCAGGGTATCGATCCCTGTACCTCTCGCATGCTAAGCGAGCGCTCTACCATTTGAGCTACATCCCCGGATACTCAACACATCTCCCCTCAGGAAACAAAATCCACAATACGGACACACCACGCGCTGCCACGCACTCCTCGTCGCGCGTCCTTTCCGCACAATCCGCGCATCCAAATTCCCACGCAGGCCTCCTCAACCGACCGCACACTGTATTCACACTCACTGCTGTGTGCATGACGAAGTGCAGCCCCCACGCCCCGGCCGCGGACTCTTTGGCTCCGTGCCACGCCTCCTGAAACGCCTCGAAATAATATTGACCTCATAACGACCCTCCACAGCCAACGACCCACACTGCTGCCAGCACGGTCATTTCGGCGTTTCATTCACTGTCGATGGCGGTCTAGTTGGATTCGACGATGCGGGCTGTGCTCGAAGGAGTCACAAGACAATAGCAACGAATCGCACCGCGGTGGCCTCGCCGTTAGCGGGGATAATAGGAGGGTGACCGGGATCGCTCATGCCAGTAGGCTGGAAGCTGAAAAAAGCGGCTGATAGGGTCGTGGAGTGCCGGCGGGTGTGCATGGAGGTGCTAGAGACGGCGTTGCGTCCATAACGCGGATATAAAAGCAGCAGCATGGGCATAAGAGTGCGCGTGCCCGGATTCGAACCAGGGATTTCACCGCCACAAGGTGAGGTACTGACCACTATACTACACACGCCTGGAGAAGCAGGGTATCGATCCCTGTACCTCTCGCATGCTAAGCGAGCGCTCTACCATTTGAGCTACATCCCCGGATACTCAACACATCTCCCCTCAGGAAACAAAATCCACAATACGGACACACCACGCGCTGCCACGTCGCGCGTCCTTTCCGCACAATCCGCGCATCCAAATTCCCACGCAGGCCTCCTCAACCGACCGCACACTGTATTCACACTTACTGCTGTGCGCATGGAAACAAAATCCACATTACCGAACACCACGCGCTGTCACGCACTCCTCGCCGCGCAGCGCTCATCACGCAGCCGTCGCGCGTCCTTTCCGCACAATCCGCGCATCCAAATTCCCACGCAGGCCTCCTTAACCGACTGCACACTGTATTCACACTCACTGCTGTGTGCATGACGAAGTGCAGCCCCCACGCCCCGGCCGCGGAATCTTTGGCCCCGTGCCACGCCTCCTGAAACGCCTCGAAATAATATTGACCTCATAACGACCCTCCCCAGCCAACGACCCACCCTGCTGCCAGCACGGCCATTTCGGCGTTTCATTCACTGTCGATGGCGGTCTAGTTGGATTCGACGATGCGGGCTGTGCTAGAAGGAGCCACAAGACAATAGCAACGGATCGCACCGCGGTGGCCTCGCCGTTAGCGGGGATAATAGGAGGGTGACCGGGATCGCTCATGCCAGTAGGCTGGAAGCTGAAAAAAGCGGCTGATAGGGTCGTGGAGTGCCGGCGGGTGTGCATGGAGGTGCTAGAGACGGCGTTGCGTCCATAACGCGGATATAAAAGCAGCAGCATGGGCATAAGAGTGCGCGTGCCCGGATTCGAACCAGGGATTTCACCGCCACAAGGTGAGGTACTGACCACTATACTACACACGCCTGGAGAAGCAGGGTATCGATCCCTGTACCTCTCGCATGCTAAGCGAGCGCTCTACCATTTGAGCTACATCCCCGGATACTCAACACATCTCCCCTCAGGAAACAAAATCCACAATACGGACACACCACGCGCTGCCACGCACTCCTCGTCGCGCGTCCTTTCCGCACAATCCGCGCATCCAAATTCCCACGCAGGCCTCCTCAACCGACCGCACACTGTATTCACACTCACTGCTGTGTGCATGACGAAGTGCAGCCCCCACGCCCCGGCCGCGGAATCTTTGGCCCCGTGCCACGCCTCCTGAAACGCCTCGAAATAATATTGACCTCATAACGACCCTCCCCAGCCAACGACCCACCCTGCTGCCAGCACGGCCATTTCGGCGTTTCATTCACTGTCGATGGCGGTCTAGTTGGATTCGACGATGCGGGCTGTGCTAGAAGGAGCCACAAGACAATAGCAACGGATCGCACCGCGGTGGCCTCGCCGTTAGCGGGGATAATAGGAGGGTGACCGGGATCGCTCATGCCAGTAGGCTGGAAGCTGAAAAAAGCGGCTGATAGGGTCGTGGAGTGCCGGCGGGTGTGCATGGAGGTGCTAGAGACGGCGTTGCGTCCATAACGCGGATATAAAAGCAGCAGCATGGGCATAAGAGTGCGCGTGCCCGGATTCGAACCAGGGATTTCACCGCCACAAGGTGAGGTACTGACCACTATACTACACACGCCTGGAGAAGCAGGGTATCGATCCCTGTACCTCTCGCATGCTAAGCGAGCGCTCTACCATTTGAGCTACATCCCCGGATACTCAACACATCTCCCCTCAGGAAACAAAATCCACAATACGGACACACCACGCGCTGCCACGCACTCCTCGTCGCGCGTCCTTTCCGCACAATCCGCGCATCCAAATTCCCACGCAGGCCTCCTCAACCGACCGCACACTGTATTCACACTCACTGCTGTGTGCATGACGAAGTGCAGCCCCCACGCCCCGGCCGCGGAATCTTTGGCTCCGTGCCACGCCTCCTGAAACGCCTCGAAATAATATTGACCTCATAACGACCCTCCCCAGCCAACGCCCCACCCTGCTGCCAGCACGGCCATTTCGGCGTTTCATTCACTGTCGATGGCGGTCTAGTTGGATTCGACGATGCGGGCTGTGCTCAAAGGAGCCACAAGACAATAGCAACGAATCGCACCGCAGTGGCCTCGCCGTTAGCGGGGATAATAGGAGGGTGACCGGGATCGCTCATGCCAGTAGGCTGGAAGCTGAAAAAAGCGGCTGATAGGGTCGTGGAGTGCCGGCGGGTGTGCATGGAGGTGCTAGAGACGGCGTTGCGTCCATAACGCGGATATAAAAGCAGCAGCATGGGCATAAGAGTGCGCGTGCCCGGATTCGAACCAGGGATTTCACCGCCACAAGGTGAGGTACTGACCACTATACTACACACGCCTGGAGAAGCAGGGTATCGATCCCTGTACCTCTCGCATGCTAAGCGAGCGCTCTACCATTTGAGCTACATCCCCGGATACTCAACACATCTCCCCTCAGGAAACAAAATCCACAATACGGACACACCACGCGCTGCCACGCACTCCTCGCCGCGCAGCGCTCATCACGCAGCCGTCGCGCGTCCTTTCCGCACAATCCGCGCATCCAAATTCCCACGCAGGCCTCCTCAACCGACCGCACACTGTATTCACACTCACTGCTGTGTGCATGACGAAGTGCAGCCCCCACGCCCCGGCCGCGGAATCTTTGGCCCCGTGCCACGCCTCCTGAAACGCCTCGAAATAATATTGACCTCATAACGACCCTCCCCAGCCAACGCCCCACCCTGCTGCCAGCACGGCCATTTCGGCGTTTCATTCACTGTCGATGGCGGTCTAGTTGGATTCGACGATGCGGGCTGTGCTCAAAGGAGCCACAAGACAATAGCAACGAATCGCACCGCAGTGGCCTCGCCGTTAGCGGGGATAATAGGAGGGTGACCGGGATCGCTCATGCCAGTAGGCTGGAAGCTGAAAAAAGCGGCTGATAGGGTCGTGGAGTGCCGGCGGGTGTGCATGGAGGTGCTAGAGACGGCGTTGCGTCCATAACGCGGATATAAAAGCAGCAGCATGGGCATAAGAGTGCGCGTGCCCGGATTCGAACCAGGGATTTCACCGCCACAAGGTGAGGTACTGACCACTATACTACACACGCCTGGAGAAGCAGGGTATCGATCCCTGTACCTCTCGCATGCTAAGCGAGCGCTCTACCATTTGAGCTACATCCCCGGATACTCAACACATCTCCCCTCAGGAAACAAAATCCACAATACGGACACACCACGCGCTGCCACGCACTCCTCGTCGCGCGTCCTTTCCGCACAATCCGCGCATCCAAATTCCCACGCAGGCCTCCTCAACCGACCGCACACTGTATTCACACTCACTGCTGTGTGCATGACGAAGTGCAGCCCCCACGCCCCGGCCGCGGAATCTTTGGCCCCGTGCCACGCCTCCTGAAACGCCTCGAAATAATATTGACCTCATAACGACCCTCCCCAGCCAACGACCCACCCTGCTGCCAGCACGGCCATTTCGGCGTTTCATTCACTGTCGATGGCGGTCTAGTTGGATTCGACGATGCGGGCTGTGCTAGAAGGAGCCACAAGACAATAGCAACGGATCGCACCGCGGTGGCCTCGCCGTTAGCGGGGATAATAGGAGGGTGACCGGGATCGCTCATGCCAGTAGGCTGGAAGCTGAAAAAAGCGGCTGATAGGGTCGTGGAGTGCCGGCGGGTGTGCATGGAGGTGCTAGAGACGGCGTTGCGTCCATAACGCGGATATAAAAGCAGCAGCATGGGCATAAGAGTGCGCGTGCCCGGATTCGAACCAGGGATTTCACCGCCACAAGGTGAGGTACTGACCACTATACTACACACGCCTGGAGAAGCAGGGTATCGATCCCTGTACCTCTCGCATGCTAAGCGAGCGCTCTACCATTTGAGCTACATCCCCGGATACTCAACACATCTCCCCTCAGGAAACAAAATCCACAATACGGACACACCACGCGCTGCCACGCACTCCTCGTCGCGCGTCCTTTCCGCACAATCCGCGCATCCAAATTCCCACGCAGGCCTCCTCAACCGACCGCACACTGTATTCACACTCACTGCTGTGTGCATGACGAAGTGCAGCCCCCACGCCCCGGCCGCGGAATCTTTGGCCCCGTGCCACGCCTCCTGAAACGCCTCGAAATAATATTGACCTCATAACGACCCTCCCCAGCCAACGACCCACCCTGCTGCCAGCACGGCCATTTCGGCGTTTCATTCACTGTCGATGGCGGTCTAGTTGGATTCGACGATGCGGGCTGTGCTAGAAGGAGCCACAAGACAATAGCAACGGATCGCACCGCGGTGGCCTCGCCGTTAGCGGGGATAATAGGAGGGTGACCGGGATCGCTCATGCCAGTAGGCTGGAAGCTGAAAAAAGCGGCTGATAGGGTCGTGGAGTGCCGGCGGGTGTGCATGGAGGTGCTAGAGACGGCGTTGCGTCCATAACGCGGATATAAAAGCAGCAGCATGGGCATAAGAGTGCGCGTGCCCGGATTCGAACCAGGGATTTCACCGCCACAAGGTGAGGTACTGACCACTATACTACACACGCCTGGAGAAGCAGGGTATCGATCCCTGTACCTCTCGCATGCTAAGCGAGCGCTCTACCATTTGAGCTACATCCCCGGATACTCAACACATCTCCCCTCAGGAAACAAAATCCACAATACGGACACACCACGCGCTGCCACGCACTCCTCGTCGCGCGTCCTTTCCGCACAATCCGCGCATCCAAATTCCCACGCAGGCCTCCTCAACCGACCGCACACTGTATTCACACTCACTGCTGTGTGCATGACGAAGTGCAGCCCCCACGCCCCGGCCGCGGAATCTTTGGCCCCGTGCCACGCCTCCTGAAACGCCTCGAAATAATATTGACCTCATAACGACCCTCCCCAGCCAACGCCCCACCCTGCTGCCAGCACGGCCATTTCGGCGTTTCATTCACTGTCGATGGCGGTCTAGTTGGATTCGACGATGCGGGCTGTGCTCAAAGGAGCCACAAGACAATAGCAACGAATCGCACCGCAGTGGCCTCGCCGTTAGCGGGGATAATAGGAGGGTGACCGGGATCGCTCATGCCAGTAGGCTGGAAGCTGAAAAAAGCGGCTGATAGGGTCGTGGAGTGCCGGCGGGTGTGCATGGAGGTGCTAGAGACGGCGTTGCGTCCATAACGCGGATATAAAAGCAGCAGCATGGGCATAAGAGTGCGCGTGCCCGGATTCGAACCAGGGATTTCACCGCCACAAGGTGAGGTACTGACCACTATACTACACACGCCTGGAGAAGCAGGGTATCGATCCCTGTACCTCTCGCATGCTAAGCGAGCGCTCTACCATTTGAGCTACATCCCCGGATACTCAACACATCTCCCCTCAGGAAACAAAATCCACAATACGGACACACCACGCGCTGCCACGCACTCCTCGCCGCGCAGCGCTCATCACGCAGCCGTCGCGCGTCCTTTCCGCACAATCCGCGCATCCAAATTCCCACGCAGGCCTCCTCAACCGACCGCACACTGTATTCACACTCACTGCTGTGTGCATGACGAAGTGCAGCCCCCACGCCCCGGCCGCGGAATCTTTGGCCCCGTGCCACGCCTCCTGAAACGCCTCGAAATAATATTGACCTCATAACGACCCTCCCCAGCCAACGCCCCACCCTGCTGCCAGCACGGCCATTTCGGCGTTTCATTCACTGTCGATGGCGGTCTAGTTGGATTCGACGATGCGGGCTGTGCTCAAAGGAGCCACAAGACAATAGCAACGAATCGCACCGCAGTGGCCTCGCCGTTAGCGGGGATAATAGGAGGGTGACCGGGATCGCTCATGCCAGTAGGCTGGAAGCTGAAAAAAGCGGCTGATAGGGTCGTGGAGTGCCGGCGGGTGTGCATGGAGGTGCTAGAGACGGCGTTGCGTCCATAACGCGGATATAAAAGCAGCAGCATGGGCATAAGAGTGCGCGTGCCCGGATTCGAACCAGGGATTTCACCGCCACAAGGTGAGGTACTGACCACTATACTACACACGCCTGGAGAAGCAGGGTATCGATCCCTGTACCTCTCGCATGCTAAGCGAGCGCTCTACCATTTGAGCTACATCCCCGGATACTCAACACATCTCCCCTCAGGAAACAAAATCCACAATACGGACACACCACGCGCTGCCACGCACTCCTCGCCGCGCAGCGCTCATCACGCAGCCGTCGCGCGTCCTTTCCGCACAATCCGCGCATCCAAATTCCCACGCAGGCCTCCTCAACCGACCGCACACTGTATTCACACTCACTGCTGTGTGCATGACGAAGTGCAGCCCCCACGCCCCGGCCGCGGAATCTTTGGCCCCGTGCCACGCCTCCTGAAACGCCTCGAAATAATATTGACCTCATAACGACCCTCCCCAGCCAACGCCCCACCCTGCTGCCAGCACGGCCATTTCGGCGTTTCATTCACTGTCGATGGCGGTCTAGTTGGATTCGACGATGCGGGCTGTGCTCAAAGGAGCCACAAGACAATAGCAACGAATCGCACCGCAGTGGCCTCGCCGTTAGCGGGGATAATAGGAGGGTGACCGGGATCGCTCATGCCAGTAGGCTGGAAGCTGAAAAAAGCGGCTGATAGGGTCGTGGAGTGCCGGCGGGTGTGCATGGAGGTGCTAGAGACGGCGTTGCGTCCATAACGCGGATATAAAAGCAGCAGCATGGGCATAAGAGTGCGCGTGCCCGGATTCGAACCAGGGATTTCACCGCCACAAGGTGAGGTACTGACCACTATACTACACACGCCTGGAGAAGCAGGGTATCGATCCCTGTACCTCTCGCATGCTAAGCGAGCGCTCTACCATTTGAGCTACATCCCCGGATACTCAACACATCTCCCCTCAGGAAACAAAATCCACAATACGGACACACCACGCGCTGCCACGCACTCCTCGCCGCGCAGCGCTCATCACGCAGCCGTCGCGCGTCCTTTCCGCACAATCCGCGCATCCAAATTCCCACGCAGGCCTCCTCAACCGACCGCACACTGTATTCACACTCACTGCTGTGTGCATGACGAAGTGCAGCCCCCACGCCCCGGCCGCGGAATCTTTGGCCCCGTGCCACGCCTCCTGAAACGCCTCGAAATAATATTGACCTCATAACGACCCTCCCCAGCCAACGCCCCACCCTGCTGCCAGCACGGCCATTTCGGCGTTTCATTCACTGTCGATGGCGGTCTAGTTGGATTCGACGATGCGGGCTGTGCTCAAAGGAGCCACAAGACAATAGCAACGAATCGCACCGCAGTGGCCTCGCCGTTAGCGGGGATAATAGGAGGGTGACCGGGATCGCTCATGCCAGTAGGCTGGAAGCTGAAAAAAGCGGCTGATAGGGTCGTGGAGTGCCGGCGGGTGTGCATGGAGGTGCTAGAGACGGCGTTGCGTCCATAACGCGGATATAAAAGCAGCAGCATGGGCATAAGAGTGCGCGTGCCCGGATTCGAACCAGGGATTTCACCGCCACAAGGTGAGGTACTGACCACTATACTACACACGCCTGGAGAAGCAGGGTATCGATCCCTGTACCTCTCGCATGCTAAGCGAGCGCTCTACCATTTGAGCTACATCCCCGGATACTCAACACATCTCCCCTCAGGAAACAAAATCCACAATACGGACACACCACGCGCTGCCACGCACTCCTCGCCGCGCAGCGCTCATCACGCAGCCGTCGCGCGTCCTTTCCGCACAATCCGCGCATCCAAATTCCCACGCAGGCCTCCTCAACCGACCGCACACTGTATTCACACTCACTGCTGTGTGCATGACGAAGTGCAGCCCCCACGCCCCGGCCGCGGAATCTTTGGCCCCGTGCCACGCCTCCTGAAACGCCTCGAAATAATATTGACCTCATAACGACCCTCCCCAGCCAACGACCCACCCTGCTGCCATCACGGCCATTTCGGCGTTTCATTCACTGTCGATGGCGGTCTAGTTGGATTCGACGATGCGGGCTGTGCTCAAAGGAGCCACAAGACAATAGCAACGAATCGCACCGCAGTGGCCTCGCCGTTAGCGGGGATAATAGGAGGGTGACCGGGATCGCTCATGCCAGTAGGCTGGAAGCTGAAAAAAGCGGCTGATAGGGTCGTGGAGTGCCGGCGGGTGTGCATGGAGGTGCTAGAGACGGCGTTGCGTCCATAACGCGGATATAAAAGCAGCAGCATGGGCATAAGAGTGCGCGTGCCCGGATTCGAACCAGGGATTTCACCGCCACAAGGTGAGGTACTGACCACTATACTACACACGCCTGGAGAAGCAGGGTATCGATCCCTGTACCTCTCGCATGCTAAGCGAGCGCTCTACCATTTGAGCTACATCCCCGGATACTCAACACATCTCCCCTCAGGAAACAAAATCCACAATACGGACACACCACGCGCTGCCACGCACTCCTCGCCGCGCAGCGCTCATCACGCAGCCGTCGCGCGTCCTTTCCGCACAATCCGCGCATCCAAATTCCCACGCAGGCCTCCTCAACCGACCGCACACTGTATTCACACTCACTGCTGTGTGCATGACGAAGTGCAGCCCCCACGCCCCGGCCGCGGAATCTTTGGCCCCGTGCCACGCCTCCTGAAACGCCTCGAAATAATATTGACCTCATAACGACCCTCCCCAGCCAACGACCCACCCTGCTGCCAGCACGGCCATTTCGGCGTTTCATTCACTGTCGATGGCGGTCTAGTTGGATTCGACGATGCGGGCTGTGCTCAAAGGAGCCACAAGACAATAGCAACGAATCGCACCGCAGTGGCCTCGCCGTTAGCGGGGATAATAGGAGGGTGACCGGGATCGCTCATGCCAGTAGGCTGGAAGCTGAAAAAAGCGGCTGATAGGGTCGTGGAGTGCCGGCGGGTGTGCATGGAGGTGCTAGAGACGGCGTTGCGTCCATAACGCGGATATAAAAGCAGCAGCATGGGCATAAGAGTGCGCGTGCCCGGATTCGAACCAGGGATTTCACCGCCACAAGGTGAGGTACTGACCACTATACTACACACGCCTGGAGAAGCAGGGTATCGATCCCTGTACCTCTCGCATGCTAAGCGAGCGCTCTACCATTTGAGCTACATCCCCGGATACTCAACACATCTCCCCTCAGGAAACAAAATCCACAATACGGACACACCACGCGCTGCCACGCACTCCTCGCCGCGCAGCGCTCATCACGCAGCCGTCGCGCGTCCTTTCCGCACAATCCGCGCATCCAAATTCCCACGCAGGCCTCCTCAACCGACCGCACACTGTATTCACACTCACTGCTGTGTGCATGACGAAGTGCAGCCCCCACGCCCCGGCCGCGGAATCTTTGGCCCCGTGCCACGCCTCCTGAAACGCCTCGAAATAATATTGACCTCATAACGACCCTCCCCAGCCAACGCCCCACCCTGCTGCCAGCACGGCCATTTCGGCGTTTCATTCACTGTCGATGGCGGTCTAGTTGGATTCGACGATGCGGGCTGTGCTCAAAGGAGCCACAAGACAATAGCAACGAATCGCACCGCAGTGGCCTCGCCGTTAGCGGGGATAATAGGAGGGTGACCGGGATCGCTCATGCCAGTAGGCTGGAAGCTGAAAAAAGCGGCTGATAGGGTCGTGGAGTGCCGGCGGGTGTGCATGGAGGTGCTAGAGACGGCGTTGCGTCCATAACGCGGATATAAAAGCAGCAGCATGGGCATAAGAGTGCGCGTGCCCGGATTCGAACCAGGGATTTCACCGCCACAAGGTGAGGTACTGACCACTATACTACACACGCCTGGAGAAGCAGGGTATCGATCCCTGTACCTCTCGCATGCTAAGCGAGCGCTCTACCATTTGAGCTACATCCCCGGATACTCAACACATCTCCCCTCAGGAAACAAAATCCACAATACGGACACACCACGCGCTGCCACGCACTCCTCGCCGCGCAGCGCTCATCACGCAGCCGTCGCGCGTCCTTTCCGCACAATCCGCGCATCCAAATTCCCACGCAGGCCTCCTCAACCGACCGCACACTGTATTCACACTCACTGCTGTGTGCATGACGAAGTGCAGCCCCCACGCCCCGGCCGCGGAATCTTTGGCCCCGTGCCACGCCTCCTGAAACGCCTCGAAATAATATTGACCTCATAACGACCCTCCCCAGCCAACGACCCACCCTGCTGCCAGCACGGCCATTTCGGCGTTTCATTCACTGTCGATGGCGGTCTAGTTGGATTCGACGATGCGGGCTGTGCTCAAAGGAGCCACAAGACAATAGCAACGAATCGCACCGCAGTGGCCTCGCCGTTAGCGGGGATAATAGGAGGGTGACCGGGATCGCTCATGCCAGTAGGCTGGAAGCTGAAAAAAGCGGCTGATAGGGTCGTGGAGTGCCGGCGGGTGTGCATGGAGGTGCTAGAGACGGCGTTGCGTCCATAACGCGGATATAAAAGCAGCAGCATGGGCATAAGAGTGCGCGTGCCCGGATTCGAACCAGGGATTTCACCGCCACAAGGTGAGGTACTGACCACTATACTACACACGCCTGGAGAAGCAGGGTATCGATCCCTGTACCTCTCGCATGCTAAGCGAGCGCTCTACCATTTGAGCTACATCCCCGGATACTCAACACATCTCCCCTCAGGAAACAAAATCCACAATACGGACACACCACGCGCTGCCACGCACTCCTCGCCGCGCAGCGCTCATCACGCAGCCGTCGCGCGTCCTTTCCGCACAATCCGCGCATCCAAATTCCCACGCAGGCCTCCTCAACCGACCGCACACTGTATTCACACTCACTGCTGTGTGCATGACGAAGTGCAGCCCCCACGCCCCGGCCGCGGAATCTTTGGCCCCGTGCCACGCCTCCTGAAACGCCTCGAAATAATATTGACCTCATAACGACCCTCCCCAGCCAACGCCCCACCCTGCTGCCAGCACGGCCATTTCGGCGTTTCATTCACTGTCGATGGCGGTCTAGTTGGATTCGACGATGCGGGCTGTGCTCAAAGGAGCCACAAGACAATAGCAACGAATCGCACCGCAGTGGCCTCGCCGTTAGCGGGGATAATAGGAGGGTGACCGGGATCGCTCATGCCAGTAGGCTGGAAGCTGAAAAAAGCGGCTGATAGGGTCGTGGAGTGCCGGCGGGTGTGCATGGAGGTGCTAGAGAGTCCATAACGCGGATATAAAAGCAGCAGCATGGGCATAAGAGTGCGCGTGCCCGGATTCGAACCAGGGATTTCACCGCCACAAGGTGAGGTACTGACCACTATACTACACACGCCTGGAGAAGCAGGGTATCGATCCCTGTACCTCTCGCATGCTAAGCGAGCGCTCTACCATTTGAGCTACATCCCCGGATACTCAACACATCTCCCCTCAGGAAACAAAATCCACAATACGGACACACCACGCGCTGCCACGCACTCCTCGCCGCGCAGCGCTCATCACGCAGCCGTCGCGCGTCCTTTCCGCACAATCCGCGCATCCAAATTCCCACGCAGGCCTCCTCAACCGACCGCACACTGTATTCACACTCACTGCTGTGTGCATGACGAAGTGCAGCCCCCACGCCCCGGCCGCGGAATCTTTGGCCCCGTGCCACGCCTCCTGAAACGCCTCGAAATAATATTGACCTCATAACGACCCTCCCCAGCCAACGACCCACCCTGCTGCCAGCACGGCCATTTCGGCGTTTCATTCACTGTCGATGGCGGTCTAGTTGGATTCGACGATGCGGGCTGTGCTCAAAGGAGCCACAAGACAATAGCAACGAATCGCACCGCAGTGGCCTCGCCGTTAGCGGGGATAATAGGAGGGTGACCGGGATCGCTCATGCCAGTAGGCTGGAAGCTGAAAAAAGCGGCTGATAGGGTCGTGGAGTGCCGGCGGGTGTGCATGGAGGTGCTAGAGAGTCCATAACGCGGATATAAAAGCAGCAGCATGGGCATAAGAGTGCGCGTGCCCGGATTCGAACCAGGGATTTCACCGCCACAAGGTGAGGTACTGACCACTATACTACACACGCCTGGAGAAGCAGGGTATCGATCCCTGTACCTCTCGCATGCTAAGCGAGCGCTCTACCATTTGAGCTACATCCCCGGATACTCAACACATCTCCCCTCAGGAAACAAAATCCACAATACGGACACACCACGCGCTGCCACGCACTCCTCGCCGCGCAGCGCTCATCACGCAGCCGTCGCGCGTCCTTTCCGCACAATCCGCGCATCCAAATTCCCACGCAGGCCTCCTCAACCGACCGCACACTGTATTCACACTCACTGCTGTGTGCATGACGAAGTGCAGCCCCCACGCCCCGGCCGCGGAATCTTTGGCCCCGTGCCACGCCTCCTGAAACGCCTCGAAATAATATTGACCTCATAACGACCCTCCCCAGCCAACGACCCACCCTGCTGCCAGCACGGCCATTTCGGCGTTTCATTCACTGTCGATGGCGGTCTAGTTGGATTCGACGATGCGGGCTGTGCTCAAAGGAGCCACAAGACAATAGCAACGAATCGCACCGCAGTGGCCTCGCCGTTAGCGGGGATAATAGGAGGGTGACCGGGATCGCTCATGCCAGTAGGCTGGAAGCT
Source organism: Phytophthora x cambivora (assembly GCA_033557925.1). NCBI lineage: Eukaryota > Oomycota > Peronosporomycetes > Peronosporales > Peronosporaceae > Phytophthora > Phytophthora x cambivora. The sequence goes on along the minus strand of JAUCEB010000031.1, from coordinate 1,278,516 downwards.
GAAAAAAGCGGCTGATAGGGTCGTGGAGTGCCGGCGGGTGTGCATGGAGGTGCTAGAGAGTCCATAACGCGGATATAAAAGCAGCAGCATGGGCATAAGAGTGCGCGTGCCCGGATTCGAACCAGGGATTTCACCGCCACAAGGTGAGGTACTGACCACTATACTACACACGCCTGGAGAAGCAGGGTATCGATCCCTGTACCTCTCGCATGCTAAGCGAGCGCTCTACCATTTGAGCTACATCCCCGGATACTCAACACATCTCCCCTCAGGAAACAAAATCCACAATACGGACACACCACGCGCTGCCACGCACTCCTCGCCGCGCAGCGCTCATCACGCAGCCGTCGCGCGTCCTTTCCGCACAATCCGCGCATCCAAATTCCCACGCAGGCCTCCTCAACCGACCGCACACTGTATTCACACTCACTGCTGTGTGCATGACGAAGTGCAGCCCCCACGCCCCGGCCGCGGAATCTTTGGCCCCGTGCCACGCCTCCTGAAACGCCTCGAAATAATATTGACCTCATAACGACCCTCCCCAGCCAACGACCCACCCTGCTGCCAGCACGGCCATTTCGGCGTTTCATTCACTGTCGATGGCGGTCTAGTTGGATTCGACGATGCGGGCTGTGCTCAAAGGAGCCACAAGACAATAGCAACGAATCGCACCGCAGTGGCCTCGCCGTTAGCGGGGATAATAGGAGGGTGACCGGGATCGCTCATGCCAGTAGGCTGGAAGCTGAAAAAAGCGGCTGATAGGGTCGTGGAGTGCCGGCGGGTGTGCATGGAGGTGCTAGAGACGGCGTTGCGTCCATAACGCGGATATAAAAGCAGCAGCATGGGCATAAGAGTGCGCGTGCCCGGATTCGAACCAGGGATTTCACCGCCACAAGGTGAGGTACTGACCACTATACTACACACGCCTGGAGAAGCAGGGTATCGATCCCTGTACCTCTCGCATGCTAAGCGAGCGCTCTACCATTTGAGCTACATCCCCGGATACTCAACACATCTCCCCTCAGGAAACAAAATCCACATTACCGACACACCACGCGCTGCCACGCACTCCTCGCCGCGCCGCGCTCATCACGCAGCCGTCGCGCGTCCTTTCCGCACAATCCGCGCATCCAAATTCCCACGCAGGCCTCCTCAACCGACTGCACACTGTATTCACACTCACTGCTGTGTGCATGACGAAGTGCAGCCCCCACGCCCCGGCCGCGGACTCTTTGGCTCCGTGCCACGCCTCCTGAAACGCCTCGAAATAATATTGACCTCATAACGACCCTCCACAGCCAACGACCCACACTGCTGCCAGCACGGTCATTTCGGCGTTTCATTCACTGTCGATGGCGGTCTAGTTGAATTCGACGATGCGGGCTGTGCTAGAAGGAGCCACAAGACAATAGCAACGGATCGCACCGCGGTGGCCTCGCCGTTAGCGGGGATAATAGGAGGGTGACCGGGATCGCTCATGCCAGTAGGCTGGAAGCTGAAAAAAGCGGCTGATAGGGTCGTGGAGTGCCGGCGGGTGTGCATGGAGGTGCTAGAGACGGCGTTGCGTCCATAACGCGGATATAAAAGCAGCAGCGTGAGCATAAGAGTGCGCGTGCCCGGATTCGAACCAGGGATTTCACCGCCACAAGGTGAGGTACTGACCACTATACTACACACGCCTGGAGAAGCAGGGTATCGATCCCTGTACCTCTCGCATGCTAAGCGAGCGCTCTACCATTTGAGCTACATCCCCGGATACTCAACACATCTCCCCTCAGGAAACAAAATCCACATTACCGACACACCACGCGCTGCCACGCACTCCTCGCCGCGCCGCGCTCATCACGCAGCCGTCGCGCGTCCTTTCCGCACAATCCGCGCATCCAAATTCCCACGCAGGCCTCCTCAACCGACCGCACACTGTATTCACACTCACTGCTGTGTGCATGACGAAGTGCAGCCCCCACGCCCCGGCCGCGGAATCTTTGGCTCCGTGCCACGCCTCCTGAAGCGCCTCGAAATAATATTGACCTCATAACGACCCTCCACAGCCAACGACCCACCCTGCTGCCAGCACGGCCATTTCGGCGTTTCATTCACTGTCGATGGCGGTCTAGTTGGATTCGACGATGCGGGCTGTGCTCAAACTAGCCACAAGACAATAGCAACGAATCGCACCGCAGTGGCCTCGCCGTTAGCGGGGATAATAGGATGGTGACCGGGATCGCTCATGCCAGTAGGCTGGAAGCTGAAAAAAGCGGCTGATAGGGTCGTGGAGTGCCGGCGGGTGTGCATGGAGGTGCTAGAGACGGCGTTGCGTCCATAACGCGGATATAAAAGCAGCAGCATGGGCATAAGAGTGCGCGTGCCCGGATTCGAACCAGGGATTTCACCGCCACAAGGTGAGGTACTGACCACTATACTACACACGCCTGGAGAAGCAGGGTATCGATCCCTGTACCTCTCGCATGCTAAGCGAGCGCTCTACCATTTGAGCTACATCCCCGGATACTCAACACATCTCCCCTCAGGAAACAAAATCCACATTACCGACACACCACGCGCTGCCACGCACTCCTCGCCGCGCAGCGCTCATCACGCAGCCGTCGCGCGTCCTTTCCGCACAATCCGCGCATCCAAATTCCCACGCAGGCCTCCTCAACCGACCGCACACTGTATTCACACTCACTGCTGTGTGCATGACGAAGTGCAGCCCCCACGCCCCGGCCGCGGAATCTTTGGCTCCGTGCCACGCCTCCTGAAGCGCCTCGAAATAATATTGACCTCATAACGACCCTCCACAGCCAACGACCCACCCTGCTGCCAGCACGGCCATTTCGGCGTTTCATTCACTGTCGATGGCGGTCTAGTTGGATTCGACGATGCGGGCTGTGCTCAAACTAGCCACAAGACAATAGCAACGAATCGCACCGCAGTGGCCTCGCCGTTAGCGGGGATAATAGGATGGTGACCGGGATCGCTCATGCCAGTAGGCTGGAAGCTGAAAAAAGCGGCTGATAGGGTCGTGGAGTGCCGGCGGGTGTGCATGGAGGTGCTAGAGACGGCGTTGCGTCCATAACGCGGATATAAAAGCAGCAGCATGGGCATAAGAGTGCGCGTGCCCGGATTCGAACCAGGGATTTCACCGCCACAAGGTGAGGTACTGACCACTATACTACACACGCCTGGAGAAGCAGGGTATCGATCCCTGTACCTCTCGCATGCTAAGCGAGCGCTCTACCATTTGAGCTACATCCCCGGATACTCAACACATCTCCCCTCAGGAAACAAAATCCACATTACCGACACACCACGCGCTGCCACGCACTCCTCGCCGCGCAGCGCTCATCACGCAGCCGTCGCGCGTCCTTTCCGCACAATCCGCGCATCCAAATTCCCACGCAGGCCTCCTCAACCGACCGCACACTGTATTCACACTCACTGCTGTGTGCATGACGAAGTGCAGCCCCCACGCCCCGGCCGCGGAATCTTTGGCTCCGTGCCACGCCTCCTGAAGCGCCTCGAAATAATATTGACCTCATAACGACCCTCCACAGCCAACGACCCACCCTGCTGCCAGCACGGCCATTTCGGCGTTTCATTCACTGTCGATGGCGGTCTAGTTGGATTCGACGATGCGGGCTGTGCTCAAACTAGCCACAAGACAATAGCAACGAATCGCACCGCAGTGGCCTCGCCGTTAGCGGGGATAATAGGATGGTGACCGGGATCGCTCATGCCAGTAGGCTGGAAGCTGAAAAAAGCGGCTGATAGGGTCGTGGAGTGCCGGCGGGTGTGCATGGAGGTGCTAGAGACGGCGTTGCGTCCATAACGCGGATATAAAAGCAGCAGCATGGGCATAAGAGTGCGCGTGCCCGGATTCGAACCAGGGATTTCACCGCCACAAGGTGAGGTACTGACCACTATACTACACACGCCTGGAGAAGCAGGGTATCGATCCCTGTACCTCTCGCATGCTAAGCGAGCGCTCTACCATTTGAGCTACATCCCCGGATACTCAACACATCTCCCCTCAGGAAACAAAATCCACATTACCGACACACCACGCGCTGCCACGCACTCCTCGCCGCGCAGCGCTCATCACGCAGCCGTCGCGCGTCCTTTCCGCACAATCCGCGCATCCAAATTCCCACGCAGGCCTCCTCAACCGACCGCACACTGTATTCACACTCACTGCTGTGTGCATGACGAAGTGCAGCCCCCACGCCCCGGCCGCGGAATCTTTGGCCCCGTGCCACGCCTCCTGAAACGCCTCGAAATAATATTGACCTCATAACGACCCTCCCCAGCCAACGCCCCACCCTGCTGCCAGCACGGCCATTTCGGCGTTTCATTCACTGTCGATGGCGGTCTAGTTGGATTCGACGATGCGGGCTGTGCTCAAAGGAGCCACAAGACAATAGCAACGAATCGCACCGCAGTGGCCTCGCCGTTAGCGGGGATAATAGGAGGGTGACCGGGATCGCTCATGCCAGTAGGCTGGAAGCTGAAAAAAGCGGCTGATAGGGTCGTGGAGTGCCGGCGGGTGTGCATGGAGGTGCTAGAGACGGCGTTGCGTCCATAACGCGGATATAAAAGCAGCAGCATGGGCATAAGAGTGCGCGTGCCCGGATTCGAACCAGGGATTTCACCGCCACAAGGTGAGGTACTGACCACTATACTACACACGCCTGGAGAAGCAGGGTATCGATCCCTGTACCTCTCGCATGCTAAGCGAGCGCTCTACCATTTGAGCTACATCCCCGGATACTCAACACATCTCCCCTCAGGAAACAAAATCCACATTACCGACACACCACGCGCTGCCACGCACTCCTCGCCGCGCAGCGCTCATCACGCAGCCGTCGCGCGTCCTTTCCGCACAATCCGCGCATCCAAATTCCCACGCAGGCCTCCTCAACCGACCGCACACTGTATTCACACTCACTGCTGTGTGCATGACGAAGTGCAGCCCCCACGCCCCGGCCGCGGAATCTTTGGCCCCGTGCCACGCCTCCTGAAACGCCTCGAAATAATATTGACCTCATAACGACCCTCCCCAGCCAACGCCCCACCCTGCTGCCAGCACGGCCATTTCGGCGTTTCATTCACTGTCGATGGCGGTCTAGTTGGATTCGACGATGCGGGCTGTGCTCAAAGGAGCCACAAGACAATAGCAACGAATCGCACCGCAGTGGCCTCGCCGTTAGCGGGGATAATAGGAGGGTGACCGGGATCGCTCATGCCAGTAGGCTGGAAGCTGAAAAAAGCGGCTGATAGGGTCGTGGAGTGCCGGCGGGTGTGCATGGAGGTGCTAGAGACGGCGTTGCGTCCATAACGCGGATATAAAAGCAGCAGCATGGGCATAAGAGTGCGCGTGCCCGGATTCGAACCAGGGATTTCACCGCCACAAGGTGAGGTACTGACCACTATACTACACACGCCTGGAGAAGCAGGGTATCGATCCCTGTACCTCTCGCATGCTAAGCGAGCGCTCTACCATTTGAGCTACATCCCCGGATACTCAACACATCTCCCCTCAGGAAACAAAATCCACATTACCGACACACCACGCGCTGCCACGCACTCCTCGCCGCGCAGCGCTCATCACGCAGCCGTCGCGCGTCCTTTCCGCACAATCCGCGCATCCAAATTCCCACGCAGGCCTCCTCAACCGACCGCACACTGTATTCACACTCACTGCTGTGTGCATGACGAAGTGCAGCCCCCACGCCCCGGCCGCGGAATCTTTGGCCCCGTGCCACGCCTCCTGAAACGCCTCGAAATAATATTGACCTCATAACGACCCTCCCCAGCCAACGCCCCACCCTGCTGCCAGCACGGCCATTTCGGCGTTTCATTCACTGTCGATGGCGGTCTAGTTGGATTCGACGATGCGGGCTGTGCTCAAAGGAGCCACAAGACAATAGCAACGAATCGCACCGCAGTGGCCTCGCCGTTAGCGGGGATAATAGGAGGGTGACCGGGATCGCTCATGCCAGTAGGCTGGAAGCTGAAAAAAGCGGCTGATAGGGTCGTGGAGTGCCGGCGGGTGTGCATGGAGGTGCTAGAGACGGCGTTGCGTCCATAACGCGGATATAAAAGCAGCAGCATGGGCATAAGAGTGCGCGTGCCCGGATTCGAACCAGGGATTTCACCGCCACAAGGTGAGGTACTGACCACTATACTACACACGCCTGGAGAAGCAGGGTATCGATCCCTGTACCTCTCGCATGCTAAGCGAGCGCTCTACCATTTGAGCTACATCCCCGGATACTCAACACATCTCCCCTCAGGAAACAAAATCCACAATACGGACACACCACGCGCTGCCACGCACTCCTCGCCGCGCAGCGCTCATCACGCAGCCGTCGCGCGTCCTTTCCGCACAATCCGCGCATCCAAATTCCCACGCAGGCCTCCTCAACCGACCGCACACTGTATTCACACTCACTGCTGTGTGCATGACGAAGTGCAGCCCCCACGCCCCGGCCGCGGAATCTTTGGCCCCGTGCCACGCCTCCTGAAACGCCTCGAAATAATATTGACCTCATAACGACCCTCCCCAGCCAACGCCCCACCCTGCTGCCAGCACGGCCATTTCGGCGTTTCATTCACTGTCGATGGCGGTCTAGTTGGATTCGACGATGCGGGCTGTGCTCAAAGGAGCCACAAGACAATAGCAACGAATCGCACCGCAGTGGCCTCGCCGTTAGCGGGGATAATAGGAGGGTGACCGGGATCGCTCATGCCAGTAGGCTGGAAGCTGAAAAAAGCGGCTGATAGGGTCGTGGAGTGCCGGCGGGTGTGCATGGAGGTGCTAGAGACGGCGTTGCGTCCATAACGCGGATATAAAAGCAGCAGCATGGGCATAAGAGTGCGCGTGCCCGGATTCGAACCAGGGATTTCACCGCCACAAGGTGAGGTACTGACCACTATACTACACACGCCTGGAGAAGCAGGGTATCGATCCCTGTACCTCTCGCATGCTAAGCGAGCGCTCTACCATTTGAGCTACATCCCCGGATACTCAACACATCTCCCCTCAGGAAACAAAATCCACATTACCGACACACCACGCGCTGCCACGCACTCCTCGCCGCGCAGCGCTCATCACGCAGCCGTCGCGCGTCCTTTCCGCACAATCCGCGCATCCAAATTCCCACGCAGGCCTCCTCAACCGACCGCACACTGTATTCACACTCACTGCTGTGTGCATGACGAAGTGCAGCCCCCACGCCCCGGCCGCGGAATCTTTGGCCCCGTGCCACGCCTCCTGAAACGCCTCGAAATAATATTGACCTCATAACGACCCTCCCCAGCCAACGCCCCACCCTGCTGCCAGCACGGCCATTTCGGCGTTTCATTCACTGTCGATGGCGGTCTAGTTGGATTCGACGATGCGGGCTGTGCTCAAAGGAGCCACAAGACAATAGCAACGAATCGCACCGCAGTGGCCTCGCCGTTAGCGGGGATAATAGGAGGGTGACCGGGATCGCTCATGCCAGTAGGCTGGAAGCTGAAAAAAGCGGCTGATAGGGTCGTGGAGTGCCGGCGGGTGTGCATGGAGGTGCTAGAGACGGCGTTGCGTCCATAACGCGGATATAAAAGCAGCAGCATGGGCATAAGAGTGCGCGTGCCCGGATTCGAACCAGGGATTTCACCGCCACAAGGTGAGGTACTGACCACTATACTACACACGCCTGGAGAAGCAGGGTATCGATCCCTGTACCTCTCGCATGCTAAGCGAGCGCTCTACCATTTGAGCTACATCCCCGGATACTCAACACATCTCCCCTCAGGAAACAAAATCCACATTACCGACACACCACGCGCTGCCACGCACTCCTCGCCGCGCAGCGCTCATCACGCAGCCGTCGCGCGTCCTTTCCGCACAATCCGCGCATCCAAATTCCCACGCAGGCCTCCTCAACCGACCGCACACTGTATTCACACTCACTGCTGTGTGCATGACGAAGTGCAGCCCCCACGCCCCGGCCGCGGAATCTTTGGCCCCGTGCCACGCCTCCTGAAACGCCTCGAAATAATATTGACCTCATAACGACCCTCCCCAGCCAACGCCCCACCCTGCTGCCAGCACGGCCATTTCGGCGTTTCATTCACTGTCGATGGCGGTCTAGTTGGATTCGACGATGCGGGCTGTGCTCAAAGGAGCCACAAGACAATAGCAACGAATCGCACCGCAGTGGCCTCGCCGTTAGCGGGGATAATAGGAGGGTGACCGGGATCGCTCATGCCAGTAGGCTGGAAGCTGAAAAAAGCGGCTGATAGGGTCGTGGAGTGCCGGCGGGTGTGCATGGAGGTGCTAGAGACGGCGTTGCGTCCATAACGCGGATATAAAAGCAGCAGCATGGGCATAAGAGTGCGCGTGCCCGGATTCGAACCAGGGATTTCACCGCCACAAGGTGAGGTACTGACCACTATACTACACACGCCTGGAGAAGCAGGGTATCGATCCCTGTACCTCTCGCATGCTAAGCGAGCGCTCTACCATTTGAGCTACATCCCCGGATACTCAACACATCTCCCCTCAGGAAACAAAATCCACATTACCGACACACCACGCGCTGCCACGCACTCCTCGCCGCGCAGCGCTCATCACGCAGCCGTCGCGCGTCCTTTCCGCACAATCCGCGCATCCAAATTCCCACGCAGGCCTCCTCAACCGACCGCACACTGTATTCACACTCACTGCTGTGTGCATGACGAAGTGCAGCCCCCACGCCCCGGCCGCGGAATCTTTGGCCCCGTGCCACGCCTCCTGAAACGCCTCGAAATAATATTGACCTCATAACGACCCTCCCCAGCCAACGCCCCACCCTGCTGCCAGCACGGCCATTTCGGCGTTTCATTCACTGTCGATGGCGGTCTAGTTGGATTCGACGATGCGGGCTGTGCTCAAAGGAGCCACAAGACAATAGCAACGAATCGCACCGCAGTGGCCTCGCCGTTAGCGGGGATAATAGGAGGGTGACCGGGATCGCTCATGCCAGTAGGCTGGAAGCTGAAAAAAGCGGCTGATAGGGTCGTGGAGTGCCGGCGGGTGTGCATGGAGGTGCTAGAGACGGCGTTGCGTCCATAACGCGGATATAAAAGCAGCAGCATGGGCATAAGAGTGCGCGTGCCCGGATTCGAACCAGGGATTTCACCGCCACAAGGTGAGGTACTGACCACTATACTACACACGCCTGGAGAAGCAGGGTATCGATCCCTGTACCTCTCGCATGCTAAGCGAGCGCTCTACCATTTGAGCTACATCCCCGGATACTCAACACATCTCCCCTCAGGAAACAAAATCCACAATACGGACACACCACGCGCTGCCACGCACTCCTCGCCGCGCAGCGCTCATCACGCAGCCGTCGCGCGTCCTTTCCGCACAATCCGCGCATCCAAATTCCCACGCAGGCCTCCTCAACCGACCGCACACTGTATTCACACTCACTGCTGTGTGCATGACGAAGTGCAGCCCCCACGCCCCGGCCGCGGAATCTTTGGCCCCGTGCCACGCCTCCTGAAACGCCTCGAAATAATATTGACCTCATAACGACCCTCCCCAGCCAACGCCCCACCCTGCTGCCAGCACGGCCATTTCGGCGTTTCATTCACTGTCGATGGCGGTCTAGTTGGATTCGACGATGCGGGCTGTGCTCAAAGGAGCCACAAGACAATAGCAACGAATCGCACCGCAGTGGCCTCGCCGTTAGCGGGGATAATAGGAGGGTGACCGGGATCGCTCATGCCAGTAGGCTGGAAGCTGAAAAAAGCGGCTGATAGGGTCGTGTAGTGCCGGCGGGTGTGCATGGAGGTGCTAGAGACGGCGTTGCGTCCATAACGCGGATATAAAAGCAGCAGCATGGGCATAAGAGTGCGCGTGCCCGGATTCGAACCAGGGATTTCACCGCCACAAGGTGAGGTACTGACCACTATACTACACACGCCTGGAGAAGCAGGGTATCGATCCCTGTACCTCTCGCATGCTAAGCGAGCGCTCTACCATTTGAGCTACATCCCCGGATACTCAACACATCTCCCCTCAGGAAACAAATTCCACAATACGGACACACCACGCGCTGCCACGCACTCCTCGCCGCGCAGCGCTCATCACGCAGCCGTCGCGCGTCCTTTCCGCACAATCCGCGCATCCAAATTCCCACGCAGGCCTCCTCAACCGACCGCACACTGTATTCACACTCACTGCTGTGTGCATGACGAAGTGCAGCCCCCACGCCCCGGCCGCGGAATCTTTGGCCCCGTGCCACGCCTCCTGAAACGCCTCGAAATAATATTGACCTCATAACGACCCTCCCCAGCCAACGCCCCACCCTGCTGCCAGCACGGCCATTTCGGCGTTTCATTCACTGTCGATGGCGGTCTAGTTGGATTCGACGATGCGGGCTGTGCTCAAAGGAGCCACAAGACAATAGCAACGAATCGCACCGCAGTGGCCTCGCCGTTAGCGGGGATAATAGGAGGGTGACCGGGATCGCTCATGCCAGTAGGCTGGAAGCTGAAAAAAGCGGCTGATAGGGTCGTGTAGTGCCGGCGGGTGTGCATGGAGGTGCTAGAGACGGCGTTGCGTCCATAACGCGGATATAAAAGCAGCAGCATGGGCATAAGAGTGCGCGTGCCCGGATTCGAACCAGGGATTTCACCGCCACAAGGTGAGGTACTGACCACTATACTACACACGCCTGGAGAAGCAGGGTATCGATCCCTGTACCTCTCGCATGCTAAGCGAGCGCTCTACCATTTGAGCTACATCCCCGGATACTCAACACATCTCCCCTCAGGAAACAAATTCCACAATACGGACACACCACGCGCTGCCACGCACTCCTCGCCGCGCAGCGCTCATCACGCAGCCGTCGCGCGTCCTTTCCGCACAATCCGCGCATCCAAATTCCCACGCAGGCCTCCTCAACCGACCGCACACTGTATTCACACTCACTGCTGTGTGCATGACGAAGTGCAGCCCCCACGCCCCGGCCGCGGAATCTTTGGCCCCGTGCCACGCCTCCTGAAACGCCTCGAAATAATATTGACCTCATAACGACCCTCCCCAGCCAACGCCCCACCCTGCTGCCAGCACGGCCATTTCGGCGTTTCATTCACTGTCGATGGCGGTCTAGTTGGATTCGACGATGCGGGCTGTGCTCAAAGGAGCCACAAGACAATAGCAACGAATCGCACCGCAGTGGCCTCGCCGTTAGCGGGGATAATAGGAGGGTGACCGGGATCGCTCATGCCAGTAGGCTGGAAGCTGAAAAAAGCGGCTGATAGGGTCGTGGAGTGCCGGCGGGTGTGCATGGAGGTGCTAGAGACGGCGTTGCGTCCATAACGCGGATATAAAAGCAGCAGCATGGGCATAAGAGTGCGCGTGCCCGGATTCGAACCAGGGATTTCACCGCCACAAGGTGAGGTACTGACCACTATACTACACACGCCTGGAGAAGCAGGGTATCGATCCCTGTACCTCTCGCATGCTAAGCGAGCGCTCTACCATTTGAGCTACATCCCCGGATACTCAACACATCTCCCCTCAGGAAACAAAATCCACATTACCGACACACCACGCGCTGCCACGCACTCCTCGCCGCGCAGCGCTCATCACGCAGCCGTCGCGCGTCCTTTCCGCACAATCCGCGCATCCAAATTTCCACACAGGCCTCCTCAACCGACCGCACACTGTATTCACACTCACTGCTGTGTGCATGACGAAGTGCAGCCCCCACGCCCCGGCCGCGGAATCTTTGGCTCCGTGCCACGCCTCCTGAAGCGCCTCGAAATAATATTGACCTCATAGCGACCCTCCACAGCCAACGACCCACACTGCTGCCAGCACGGTCATTTCGGCGTTTCATTCACTGTCGATGGCGGTCTAGTTGGATTCGACGATGCGGGCTGTGCTAGAAGGAGCCACAAGACAATAGCAGCGGATCGCACCGCGGTGGCCTCGCCGTTAGCGGGGATAATAGGAGGGTGACCGGGATCGCTCATGCCAGTAGGCTGGAAGCTGAAAAAAGCGGCTGATAGGGTCGTGGAGTGCCGGCGGGTGTGCATGGAGGTGCTAGAGACGGCGTTGCGTCCATAACGCGGATATAAAAGCAGCAGCATGGGCATAAGAGTGCGCGTGCCCGGATTCGAACCAGGGATTTCACCGCCACAAGGTGAGGTACTGACCACTATACTACACACGCCTGGAGAAGCAGGGTATCGATCCCTGTACCTCTCGCATGCTAAGCGAGCGCTCTACCATTTGAGCTACATCCCCGGATACTCAACACATCTCCCCTCAGGAAACAAAATCCACAATACGGACACACCACGCGCTGCCACGCACTCCTCGCCGCGCAGCGCTCATCACGCAGCCGTCGCGCGTCCTTTCCGCACAATCCGCGCATCCAAATTCCCACGCAGGCCTCCTCAACCGACCGCACACTGTATTCACACTCACTGCTGTGTGCATGACGAAGTGCAGCCCCCACGCCCCGGCCGCGGAATCTTTGGCCCCGTGCCACGCCTCCTGAAACGCCTCGAAATAATATTGACCTCATAACGACCCTCCCCAGCCAACGCCCCACCCTGCTGCCAGCACGGCCATTTCGGCGTTTCATTCACTGTCGATGGCGGTCTAGTTGGATTCGACGATGCGGGCTGTGCTCAAAGGAGCCACAAGACAATAGCAACGAATCGCACCGCAGTGGCCTCGCCGTTAGCGGGGATAATAGGAGGGTGACCGGGATCGCTCATGCCAGTAGGCTGGAAGCTGAAAAAAGCGGCTGATAGGGTCGTGGAGTGCCGGCGGGTGTGCATGGAGGTGCTAGAGACGGCGTTGCGTCCATAACGCGGATATAAAAGCAGCAGCATGGGCATAAGAGTGCGCGTGCCCGGATTCGAACCAGGGATTTCACCGCCACAAGGTGAGGTACTGACCACTATACTACACACGCCTGGAGAAGCAGGGTATCGATCCCTGTACCTCTCGCATGCTAAGCGAGCGCTCTACCATTTGAGCTACATCCCCGGATACTCAACACATCTCCCCTCAGGAAACAAAATCCACAATACGGACACACCACGCGCTGCCACGCACTCCTCGCCGCGCAGCGCTCATCACGCAGCCGTCGCGCGTCCTTTCCGCACAATCCGCGCATCCAAATTCCCACGCAGGCCTCCTCAACCGACCGCACACTGTATTCACACTCACTGCTGTGTGCATGACGAAGTGCAGCCCCCACGCCCCGGCCGCGGAATCTTTGGCCCCGTGCCACGCCTCCTGAAACGCCTCGAAATAATATTGACCTCATAACGACCCTCCCCAGCCAACGCCCCACCCTGCTGCCAGCACGGCCATTTCGGCGTTTCATTCACTGTCGATGGCGGTCTAGTTGGATTCGACGATGCGGGCTGTGCTCAAAGGAGCCACAAGACAATAGCAACGAATCGCACCGCGGTGGCCTCGCCGTTAGCGGGGATAATAGGAGGGTGACCGGGATCGCTCATGCCAGTAGGCTGGAAGCTGAAAAAAGCGGCTGATAGGGTCGTGGAGTGCCGGCGGGTGTGCATGGAGGTGCTAGAGACGGCGTTGCGTCCATAACGCGGATATAAAAGCAGCAGCATGGGCATAAGAGTGCGCGTGCCCGGATTCGAACCAGGGATTTCACCGCCACAAGGTGAGGTACTGACCACTATACTACACACGCCTGGAGAAGCAGGGTATCGATCCCTGTACCTCTCGCATGCTAAGCGAGCGCTCTACCATTTGAGCTACATCCCCGGATACTCAACACATCTCCCCTCAGGAAACAAAATCCACAATACGGACACACCACGCGCTGCCACGCACTCCTCGCCGCGCAGCGCTCATCACGCAGCCGTCGCGCGTCCTTTCCGCACAATCCGCGCATCCAAATTCCCACGCAGGCCTCCTCAACCGACCGCACACTGTATTCACACTCACTGCTGTGTGCATGACGAAGTGCAGCCCCCACGCCCCGGCCGCGGAATCTTTGGCCCCGTGCCACGCCTCCTGAAACGCCTCGAAATAATATTGACCTCATAACGACCCTCCCCAGCCAACGCCCCACCCTGCTGCCAGCACGGCCATTTCGGCGTTTCATTCACTGTCGATGGCGGTCTAGTTGGATTCGACGATGCGGGCTGTGCTCAAAGGAGCCACAAGACAATAGCAACGAATCGCACCGCAGTGGCCTCGCCGTTAGCGGGGATAATAGGAGGGTGACCGGGATCGCTCATGCCAGTAGGCTGGAAGCTGAAAAAAGCGGCTGATAGGGTCGTGGAGTGCCGGCGGGTGTGCATGGAGGTGCTAGAGACGGCGTTGCGTCCATAACGCGGATATAAAAGCAGCAGCATGGGCATAAGAGTGCGCGTGCCCGGATTCGAACCAGGGATTTCACCGCCACAAGGTGAGGTACTGACCACTATACTACACACGCCTGGAGAAGCAGGGTATCGATCCCTGTACCTCTCGCATGCTCAGCGAGCGCTCTACCATTTGAGCTACATCCCCGGATACTCAACACATCTCCCCTCAGGAAACAAAATCCACAATACGGACACACCACGCGCTGCCACGCACTCCTCGCCGCGCAGCGCTCATCACGCAGCCGTCGCGCGTCCTTTCCGCACAATCCGCGCATCCAAATTCCCACGCAGGCCTCCTCAACCGACCGCACACTGTATTCACACTCACTGCTGTGTGCATGACGAAGTGCAGCCCCCACGCCCCGGCCGCGGAATCTTTGGCCCCGTGCCACGCCTCCTGAAACGCCTCGAAATAATATTGACCTCATAACGACCCTCCCCAGCCAACGCCCCACCCTGCTGCCAGCACGGCCATTTCGGCGTTTCATTCACTGTCGATGGCGGTCTAGTTGGATTCGACGATGCGGGCTGTGCTCAAAGGAGCCACAAGACAATAGCAACGAATCGCACCGCAGTGGCCTCGCCGTTAGCGGGGATAATAGGAGGGTGACCGGGATCGCTCATGCCAGTAGGCTGGAAGCTGAAAAAAGCGGCTGATAGGGTCGTGGAGTGCCGGCGGGTGTGCATGGAGGTGCTAGAGACGGCGTTGCGTCCATAACGCGGATATAAAAGCAGCAGCATGGGCATAAGAGTGCGCGTGCCCGGATTCGAACCAGGGATTTCACCGCCACAAGGTGAGGTACTGACCACTATACTACACACGCCTGGAGAAGCAGGGTATCGATCCCTGTACCTCTCGCATGCTAAGCGAGCGCTCTACCATTTGAGCTACATCCCCGGATACTCAACACATCTCCCCTCAGGAAACAAAATCCACAATACGGACACACCACGCGCTGCCACGCACTCCTCGCCGCGCAGCGCTCATCACGCAGCCGTCGCGCGTCCTTTCCGCACAATCCGCGCATCCAAATTCCCACGCAGGCCTCCTCAACCGACCGCACACTGTATTCACACTCACTGCTGTGTGCATGACGAAGTGCAGCCCCCACGCCCCGGCCGCGGAATCTTTGGCCCCGTGCCACGCCTCCTGAAACGCCTCGAAATAATATTGACCTCATAACGACCCTCCCCAGCCAACGCCCCACCCTGCTGCCAGCACGGCCATTTCGGCGTTTCATTCACTGTCGATGGCGGTCTAGTTGGATTCGACGATGCGGGCTGTGCTCAAAGGAGCCACAAGACAATAGCAACGAATCGCACCGCAGTGGCCTCGCCGTTAGCGGGGATAATAGGAGGGTGACCGGGATCGCTCATGCCAGTAGGCTGGAAGCTGAAAAAAGCGGCTGATAGGGTCGTGGAGTGCCGGCGGGTGTGCATGGAGGTGCTAGAGACGGCGTTGCGTCCATAACGCGGATATAAAAGCAGCAGCATGGGCATAAGAGTGCGCGTGCCCGGATTCGAACCAGGGATTTCACCGCCACAAGGTGAGGTACTGACCACTATACTACACACGCCTGGAGAAGCAGGGTATCGATCCCTGTACCTCTCGCATGCTAAGCGAGCGCTCTACCATTTGAGCTACATCCCCGGATACTCAACACATCTCCCCTCAGGAAACAAAATCCACAATACGGACACACCACGCGCTGCCGCGCACTCCTCGCCGCGCAGCGCTCATCACGCAGCCGTCGCGCGTCCTTTCCGCACAATCCGCGCATCCAAATTCCCACGCAGGCCTCCTCAACCGACCGCACACTGTATTCACACTCACTGCTGTGTGCATGACGAAGTGCAGCCCCCACGCCCCGGCCGCGGAATCTTTGGCCCCGTGCCACGCCTCCTGAAACGCCTCGAAATAATATTGACCTCATAACGACCCTCCCCAGCCAACGCCCCACCCTGCTGCCAGCACGGCCATTTCGGCGTTTCATTCACTGTCGATGGCGGTCTAGTTGGATTCGACGATGCGGGCTGTGCTCAAAGGAGCCACAAGACAATAGCAACGAATCGCACCGCAGTGGCCTCGCCGTTAGCGGGGATAATAGGAGGGTGACCGGGATCGCTCATGCCAGTAGGCTGGAAGCTGAAAAAAGCGGCTGATAGGGTCGTGGAGTGCCGGCGGGTGTGCATGGAGGTGCTAGAGACGGCGTTGCGTCCATAACGCGGATATAAAAGCAGCAGCATGGGCATAAGAGTGCGCGTGCCCGGATTCGAACCAGGGATTTCACCGCCACAAGGTGAGGTACTGACCACTATACTACACACGCCTGGAGAAGCAGGGTATCGATCCCTGTACCTCTCGCATGCTAAGCGAGCGCTCTACCATTTGAGCTACATCCCCGGATACTCAACACATCTCCCCTCAGGAAACAAAATCCACAATACGGACACACCACGCGCTGCCACGCACTCCTCGCCGCGCAGCGCTCATCACGCAGCCGTCGCGCGTCCTTTCCGCACAATCCGCGCATCCAAATTCCCACGCAGGCCTCCTCAACCGACCGCACACTGTATTCACACTCACTGCTGTGTGCATGACGAAGTGCAGCCCCCACGCCCCGGCCGCGGAATCTTTGGCCCCGTGCCACGCCTCCTGAAACGCCTCGAAATAATATTGACCTCATAACGACCCTCCCCAGCCAACGCCCCACCCTGCTGCCAGCACGGCCATTTCGGCGTTTCATTCACTGTCGATGGCGGTCTAGTTGGATTCGACGATGCGGGCTGTGCTCAAAGGAGCCACAAGACAATAGCAACGAATCGCACCGCAGTGGCCTCGCCGTTAGCGGGGATAATAGGAGGGTGACCGGGATCGCTCATGCCAGTAGGCTGGAAGCTGAAAAAAGCGGCTGATAGGGTCGTGGAGTGCCGGCGGGTGTGCATGGAGGTGCTAGAGACGGCGTTGCGTCCATAACGCGGATATAAAAGCAGCAGCATGGGCATAAGAGTGCGCGTGCCCGGATTCGAACCAGCCACAAGGTGAGGTACTGACCACTATACTACACACGCCTGGAGAAGCAGGGTATCGATCCCTGTACCTCTCGCATGCTAAGCGAGCGCTCTACCATTTGAGCTACATCCCCGGATACTCAACACATCTCCCCTCAGGAAACAAAATCCACAATACGGACACACCACGCGCTGCCACGCACTCCTCGCCGCGCAGCGCTCATCACGCAGCCGTCGCGCGTCCTTTCCGCACAATCCGCGCATCCAAATTCCCACGCAGGCCTCCTCAACCGACCGCACACTGTATTCACACTCACTGCTGTGTGCATGACGAAGTGCAGCCCCCACGCCCCGGCCGCGGAATCTTTGGCCCCGTGCCACGCCTCCTGAAACGCCTCGAAATAATATTGACCTCATAACGACCCTCCCCAGCCAACGCCCCACCCTGCTGCCAGCACGGCCATTTCGGCGTTTCATTCACTGTCGATGGCGGTCTAGTTGGATTCGACGATGCGGGCTGTGCTCAAAGGAGCCACAAGA
This sequence comes from Phytophthora x cambivora, assembly GCA_033557925.1. Classification (NCBI taxonomy): domain Eukaryota; phylum Oomycota; class Peronosporomycetes; order Peronosporales; family Peronosporaceae; genus Phytophthora; species Phytophthora x cambivora. Next base: position 1,260,555 of record JAUCEB010000031.1, on the reverse strand, counting down.
CAATAGCAACGAATCGCACCGCAGTGGCCTCGCCGTTAGCGGGGATAATAGGAGGGTGACCGGGATCGCTCATGCCAGTAGGCTGGAAGCTGAAAAAAGCGGCTGATAGGGTCGTGGAGTGCCGGCGGGTGTGCATGGAGGTGCTAGAGACGGCGTTGCGTCCATAACGCGGATATAAAAGCAGCAGCATGGGCATAAGAGTGCGCGTGCCCGGATTCGAACCAGGGATTTCACCGCCACAAGGTGAGGTACTGACCACTATACTACACACGCCTGGAGAAGCAGGGTATCGATCCCTGTACCTCTCGCATGCTAAGCGAGCGCTCTACCATTTGAGCTACATCCCCGGATACTCAACACATCTCCCCTCAGGAAACAAAATCCACAATACGGACACACCACGCGCTGCCACGCACTCCTCGCCGCGCAGCGCTCATCACGCAGCCGTCGCGCGTCCTTTCCGCACAATCCGCGCATCCAAATTCCCACGCAGGCCTCCTCAACCGACCGCACACTGTATTCACACTCACTGCTGTGTGCATGACGAAGTGCAGCCCCCACGCCCCGGCCGCGGAATCTTTGGCCCCGTGCCACGCCTCCTGAAACGCCTCGAAATAATATTGACCTCATAACGACCCTCCCCAGCCAACGCCCCACCCTGCTGCCAGCACGGCCATTTCGGCGTTTCATTCACTGTCGATGGCGGTCTAGTTGGATTCGACGATGCGGGCTGTGCTCAAAGGAGCCACAAGACAATAGCAACGAATCGCACCGCAGTGGCCTCGCCGTTAGCGGGGATAATAGGAGGGTGACCGGGATCGCTCATGCCAGTAGGCTGGAAGCTGAAAAAAGCGGCTGATAGGGTCGTGGAGTGCCGGCGGGTGTGCATGGAGGTGCTAGAGACGGCGTTGCGTCCATAACGCGGATATAAAAGCAGCAGCATGGGCATAAGAGTGCGCGTGCCCGGATTCGAACCAGGGATTTCACCGCCACAAGGTGAGGTACTGACCACTATACTACACACGCCTGGAGAAGCAGGGTATCGATCCCTGTACCTCTCGCATGCTAAGCGAGCGCTCTACCATTTGAGCTACATCCCCGGATACTCAACACATCTCCCCTCAGGAAACAAAATCCACAATACGGACACACCACGCGCTGCCACGCACTCCTCGCCGCGCAGCGCTCATCACGCAGCCGTCGCGCGTCCTTTCCGCACAATCCGCGCATCCAAATTCCCACGCAGGCCTCCTCAACCGACCGCACACTGTATTCACACTCACTGCTGTGTGCATGACGAAGTGCAGCCCCCACGCCCCGGCCGCGGAATCTTTGGCCCCGTGCCACGCCTCCTGAAACGCCTCGAAATAATATTGACCTCATAACGACCCTCCCCAGCCAACGCCCCACCCTGCTGCCAGCACGGCCATTTCGGCGTTTCATTCACTGTCGATGGCGGTCTAGTTGGATTCGACGATGCGGGCTGTGCTCAAAGGAGCCACAAGACAATAGCAACGAATCGCACCGCAGTGGCCTCGCCGTTAGCGGGGATAATAGGAGGGTGACCGGGATCGCTCATGCCAGTAGGCTGGAAGCTGAAAAAAGCGGCTGATAGGGTCGTGGAGTGCCGGCGGGTGTGCATGGAGGTGCTAGAGACGGCGTTGCGTCCATAACGCGGATATAAAAGCAGCAGCATGGGCATAAGAGTGCGCGTGCCCGGATTCGAACCAGGGATTTCACCGCCACAAGGTGAGGTACTGACCACTATACTACACACGCCTGGAGAAGCAGGGTATCGATCCCTGTACCTCTCGCATGCTAAGCGAGCGCTCTACCATTTGAGCTACATCCCCGGATACTCAACACATCTCCCCTCAGGAAACAAAATCCACAATACGGACACACCACGCGCTGCCACGCACTCCTCGCCGCGCAGCGCTCATCACGCAGCCGTCGCGCGTCCTTTCCGCACAATCCGCGCATCCAAATTCCCACGCAGGCCTCCTCAACCGACCGCACACTGTATTCACACTCACTGCTGTGTGCATGACGAAGTGCAGCCCCCACGCCCCGGCCGCGGAATCTTTGGCCCCGTGCCACGCCTCCTGAAACGCCTCGAAATAATATTGACCTCATAACGACCCTCCCCAGCCAACGCCCCACCCTGCTGCCAGCACGGCCATTTCGGCGTTTCATTCACTGTCGATGGCGGTCTAGTTGGATTCGACGATGCGGGCTGTGCTCAAAGGAGCCACAAGACAATAGCAACGAATCGCACCGCAGTGGCCTCGCCGTTAGCGGGGATAATAGGAGGGTGACCGGGATCGCTCATGCCAGTAGGCTGGAAGCTGAAAAAAGCGGCTGATAGGGTCGTGGAGTGCCGGCGGGTGTGCATGGAGGTGCTAGAGACGGCGTTGCGTCCATAACGCGGATATAAAAGCAGCAGCATGGGCATAAGAGTGCGCGTGCCCGGATTCGAACCAGGGATTTCACCGCCACAAGGTGAGGTACTGACCACTATACTACACACGCCTGGAGAAGCAGGGTATCGATCCCTGTACCTCTCGCATGCTAAGCGAGCGCTCTACCATTTGAGCTACATCCCCGGATACTCAACACATCTCCCCTCAGGAAACAAAATCCACAATACGGACACACCACGCGCTGCCACGCACTCCTCGCCGCGCAGCGCTCATCACGCAGCCGTCGCGCGTCCTTTCCGCACAATCCGCGCATCCAAATTCCCACGCAGGCCTCCTCAACCGACCGCACACTGTATTCACACTCACTGCTGTGTGCATGACGAAGTGCAGCCCCCACGCCCCGGCCGCGGAATCTTTGGCCCCGTGCCACGCCTCCTGAAACGCCTCGAAATAATATTGACCTCATAACGACCCTCCCCAGCCAACGCCCCACCCTGCTGCCAGCACGGCCATTTCGGCGTTTCATTCACTGTCGATGGCGGTCTAGTTGGATTCGACGATGCGGGCTGTGCTCAAAGGAGCCACAAGACAATAGCAACGAATCGCACCGCAGTGGCCTCGCCGTTAGCGGGGATAATAGGAGGGTGACCGGGATCGCTCATGCCAGTAGGCTGGAAGCTGAAAAAAGCGGCTGATAGGGTCGTGGAGTGCCGGCGGGTGTGCATGGAGGTGCTAGAGACGGCGTTGCGTCCATAACGCGGATATAAAAGCAGCAGCATGGGCATAAGAGTGCGCGTGCCCGGATTCGAACCAGGGATTTCACCGCCACAAGGTGAGGTACTGACCACTATACTACACACGCCTGGAGAAGCAGGGTATCGATCCCTGTACCTCTCGCATGCTAAGCGAGCGCTCTACCATTTGAGCTACATCCCCGGATACTCAACACATCTCCCCTCAGGAAACAAAATCCACAATACGGACACACCACGCGCTGCCACGCACTCCTCGCCGCGCAGCGCTCATCACGCAGCCGTCGCGCGTCCTTTCCGCACAATCCGCGCATCCAAATTCCCACGCAGGCCTCCTCAACCGACCGCACACTGTATTCACACTCACTGCTGTGTGCATGACGAAGTGCAGCCCCCACGCCCCGGCCGCGGAATCTTTGGCCCCGTGCCACGCCTCCTGAAACGCCTCGAAATAATATTGACCTCATAACGACCCTCCCCAGCCAACGCCCCACCCTGCTGCCAGCACGGCCATTTCGGCGTTTCATTCACTGTCGATGGCGGTCTAGTTGGATTCGACGATGCGGGCTGTGCTCAAAGGAGCCACAAGACAATAGCAACGAATCGCACCGCAGTGGCCTCGCCGTTAGCGGGGATAATAGGAGGGTGACCGGGATCGCTCATGCCAGTAGGCTGGAAGCTGAAAAAAGCGGCTGATAGGGTCGTGGAGTGCCGGCGGGTGTGCATGGAGGTGCTAGAGACGGCGTTGCGTCCATAACGCGGATATAAAAGCAGCAGCATGGGCATAAGAGTGCGCGTGCCCGGATTCGAACCAGGGATTTCACCGCCACAAGGTGAGGTACTGACCACTATACTACACACGCCTGGAGAAGCAGGGTATCGATCCCTGTACCTCTCGCATGCTAAGCGAGCGCTCTACCATTTGAGCTACATCCCCGGATACTCAACACATCTCCCCTCAGGAAACAAAATCCACATTACCGACACACCACGCGCTGCCACGCACTCCTCGCCGCGCAGCGCTCATCACGCAGCCGTCGCGCGTCCTTTCCGCACAATCCGCGCATCCAAATTTCCACACAGGCCTCCTCAACCGACCGCACACTGTATTCACACTCACTGCTGTGTGCATGACGAAGTGCAGCCCCCACGCCCCGGCCGCGGAATCTTTGGCTCCGTGCCACGCCTCCTGAAGCGCCTCGAAATAATATTGACCTCATAGCGACCCTCCACAGCCAACGACCCACACTGCTGCCAGCACGGTCATTTCGGCGTTTCATTCACTGTCGATGGCGGTCTAGTTGGATTCGACGATGCGGGCTGTGCTAGAAGGAGCCACAAGACAATAGCAGCGGATCGCACCGCGGTGGCCTCGCCGTTAGCGGGGATAATAGGAGGGTGACCGGGATCGCTCATGCCAGTAGGCTGGAAGCTGAAAAAAGCGGCTGATAGGGTCGTGGAGTGCCGGCGGGTGTGCATGGAGGTGCTAGAGACGGCGTTGCGTCCATAACGCGGATATAAAAGCAGCAGCATGGGCATAAGAGTGCGCGTGCCCGGATTCGAACCAGGGATTTCACCGCCACAAGGTGAGGTACTGACCACTATACTACACACGCCTGGAGAAGCAGGGTATCGATCCCTGTACCTCTCGCATGCTAAGCGAGCGCTCTACCATTTGAGCTACATCCCCGGATACTCAACACATCTCCCCTCAGGAAACAAAATCCACATTACCGACACACCACGCGCTGCCACGCACTCCTCGCCGCGCAGCGCTCATCACGCAGCCGTCGCGCGTCCTTTCCGCACAATCCGCGCATCCAAATTTCCACACAGGCCTCCTCAACCGACCGCACACTGTATTCACACTCACTGCTGTGTGCATGACGAAGTGCAGCCCCCACGCCCCGGCCGCGGAATCTTTGGCTCCGTGCCACGCCTCCTGAAGCGCCTCGAAATAATATTGACCTCATAGCGACCCTCCACAGCCAACGACCCACACTGCTGCCAGCACGGTCATTTCGGCGTTTCATTCACTGTCGATGGCGGTCTAGTTGGATTCGACGATGCGGGCTGTGCTAGAAGGAGCCACAAGACAATAGCAGCGGATCGCACCGCGGTGGCCTCGCCGTTAGCGGGGATAATAGGAGGGTGACCGGGATCGCTCATGCCAGTAGGCTGGAAGCTGAAAAAAGCGGCTGATAGGGTCGTGGAGTGCCGGCGGGTGTGCATGGAGGTGCTAGAGACGGCGTTGCGTCCATAACGCGGATATAAAAGCAGCAGCATGGGCATAAGAGTGCGCGTGCCCGGATTCGAACCAGGGATTTCACCGCCACAAGGTGAGGTACTGACCACTATACTACACACGCCTGGAGAAGCAGGGTATCGATCCCTGTACCTCTCGCATGCTAAGCGAGCGCTCTACCATTTGAGCTACATCCCCGGATACTCAACACATCTCCCCTCAGGAAACAAAATCCACAATACGGACACACCACGCGCTGCCACGCACTCCTCGCCGCGCAGCGCTCATCACGCAGCCGTCGCGCGTCCTTTCCGCACAATCCGCGCATCCAAATTCCCACGCAGGCCTCCTCAACCGACCGCACACTGTATTCACACTCACTGCTGTGTGCATGACGAAGTGCAGCCCCCACGCCCCGGCCGCGGAATCTTTGGCCCCGTGCCACGCCTCCTGAAACGCCTCGAAATAATATTGACCTCATAACGACCCTCCCCAGCCAACGCCCCACCCTGCTGCCAGCACGGCCATTTCGGCGTTTCATTCACTGTCGATGGCGGTCTAGTTGGATTCGACGATGCGGGCTGTGCTCAAAGGAGCCACAAGACAATAGCAACGAATCGCACCGCAGTGGCCTCGCCGTTAGCGGGGATAATAGGAGGGTGACCGGGATCGCTCATGCCAGTAGGCTGGAAGCTGAAAAAAGCGGCTGATAGGGTCGTGGAGTGCCGGCGGGTGTGCATGGAGGTGCTAGAGACGGCGTTGCGTCCATAACGCGGATATAAAAGCAGCAGCATGGGCATAAGAGTGCGCGTGCCCGGATTCGAACCAGGGATTTCACCGCCACAAGGTGAGGTACTGACCACTATACTACACACGCCTGGAGAAGCAGGGTATCGATCCCTGTACCTCTCGCATGCTAAGCGAGCGCTCTACCATTTGAGCTACATCCCCGGATACTCAACACATCTCCCCTCAGGAAACAAAATCCACATTACCGACACACCACGCGCTGCCACGCACTCCTCGCCGCGCAGCGCTCATCACGCAGCCGTCGCGCGTCCTTTCCGCACAATCCGCGCATCCAAATTTCCACACAGGCCTCCTCAACCGACCGCACACTGTATTCACACTCACTGCTGTGTGCATGACGAAGTGCAGCCCCCACGCCCCGGCCGCGGAATCTTTGGCTCCGTGCCACGCCTCCTGAAGCGCCTCGAAATAATATTGACCTCATAGCGACCCTCCACAGCCAACGACCCACACTGCTGCCAGCACGGTCATTTCGGCGTTTCATTCACTGTCGATGGCGGTCTAGTTGGATTCGACGATGCGGGCTGTGCTAGAAGGAGCCACAAGACAATAGCAGCGGATCGCACCGCGGTGGCCTCGCCGTTAGCGGGGATAATAGGAGGGTGACCGGGATCGCTCATGCCAGTAGGCTGGAAGCTGAAAAAAGCGGCTGATAGGGTCGTGGAGTGCCGGCGGGTGTGCATGGAGGTGCTAGAGACGGCGTTGCGTCCATAACGCGGATATAAAAGCAGCAGCATGGGCATAAGAGTGCGCGTGCCCGGATTCGAACCAGGGATTTCACCGCCACAAGGTGAGGTACTGACCACTATACTACACACGCCTGGAGAAGCAGGGTATCGATCCCTGTACCTCTCGCATGCTAAGCGAGCGCTCTACCATTTGAGCTACATCCCCGGATACTCAACACATCTCCCCTCAGGAAACAAAATCCACAATACGGACACACCACGCGCTGCCACGCACTCCTCGCCGCGCAGCGCTCATCACGCAGCCGTCGCGCGTCCTTTCCGCACAATCCGCGCATCCAAATTCCCACGCAGGCCTCCTCAACCGACCGCACACTGTATTCACACTCACTGCTGTGTGCATGACGAAGTGCAGCCCCCACGCCCCGGCCGCGGAATCTTTGGCCCCGTGCCACGCCTCCTGAAACGCCTCGAAATAATATTGACCTCATAACGACCCTCCCCAGCCAACGCCCCACCCTGCTGCCAGCACGGCCATTTCGGCGTTTCATTCACTGTCGATGGCGGTCTAGTTGGATTCGACGATGCGGGCTGTGCTCAAAGGAGCCACAAGACAATAGCAACGAATCGCACCGCAGTGGCCTCGCCGTTAGCGGGGATAATAGGAGGGTGACCGGGATCGCTCATGCCAGTAGGCTGGAAGCTGAAAAAAGCGGCTGATAGGGTCGTGGAGTGCCGGCGGGTGTGCATGGAGGTGCTAGAGACGGCGTTGCGTCCATAACGCGGATATAAAAGCAGCAGCATGGGCATAAGAGTGCGCGTGCCCGGATTCGAACCAGGGATTTCACCGCCACAAGGTGAGGTACTGACCACTATACTACACACGCCTGGAGAAGCAGGGTATCGATCCCTGTACCTCTCGCATGCTAAGCGAGCGCTCTACCATTTGAGCTACATCCCCGGATACTCAACACATCTCCCCTCAGGAAACAAAATCCACATTACCGACACACCACGCGCTGCCACGCACTCCTCGCCGCGCAGCGCTCATCACGCAGCCGTCGCGCGTCCTTTCCGCACAATCCGCGCATCCAAATTTCCACACAGGCCTCCTCAACCGACCGCACACTGTATTCACACTCACTGCTGTGTGCATGACGAAGTGCAGCCCCCACGCCCCGGCCGCGGAATCTTTGGCTCCGTGCCACGCCTCCTGAAGCGCCTCGAAATAATATTGACCTCATAGCGACCCTCCACAGCCAACGACCCACACTGCTGCCAGCACGGTCATTTCGGCGTTTCATTCACTGTCGATGGCGGTCTAGTTGGATTCGACGATGCGGGCTGTGCTAGAAGGAGCCACAAGACAATAGCAGCGGATCGCACCGCGGTGGCCTCGCCGTTAGCGGGGATAATAGGAGGGTGACCGGGATCGCTCATGCCAGTAGGCTGGAAGCTGAAAAAAGCGGCTGATAGGGTCGTGGAGTGCCGGCGGGTGTGCATGGAGGTGCTAGAGACGGCGTTGCGTCCATAACGCGGATATAAAAGCAGCAGCATGGGCATAAGAGTGCGCGTGCCCGGATTCGAACCAGGGATTTCACCGCCACAAGGTGAGGTACTGACCACTATACTACACACGCCTGGAGAAGCAGGGTATCGATCCCTGTACCTCTCGCATGCTAAGCGAGCGCTCTACCATTTGAGCTACATCCCCGGATACTCAACACATCTCCCCTCAGGAAACAAAATCCACAATACGGACACACCACGCGCTGCCACGCACTCCTCGCCGCGCAGCGCTCATCACGCAGCCGTCGCGCGTCCTTTCCGCACAATCCGCGCATCCAAATTCCCACGCAGGCCTCCTCAACCGACCGCACACTGTATTCACACTCACTGCTGTGTGCATGACGAAGTGCAGCCCCCACGCCCCGGCCGCGGAATCTTTGGCCCCGTGCCACGCCTCCTGAAACGCCTCGAAATAATATTGACCTCATAACGACCCTCCCCAGCCAACGCCCCACCCTGCTGCCAGCACGGCCATTTCGGCGTTTCATTCACTGTCGATGGCGGTCTAGTTGGATTCGACGATGCGGGCTGTGCTCAAAGGAGCCACAAGACAATAGCAACGAATCGCACCGCAGTGGCCTCGCCGTTAGCGGGGATAATAGGAGGGTGACCGGGATCGCTCATGCCAGTAGGCTGGAAGCTGAAAAAAGCGGCTGATAGGGTCGTGGAGTGCCGGCGGGTGTGCATGGAGGTGCTAGAGACGGCGTTGCGTCCATAACGCGGATATAAAAGCAGCAGCATGGGCATAAGAGTGCGCGTGCCCGGATTCGAACCAGGGATTTCACCGCCACAAGGTGAGGTACTGACCACTATACTACACACGCCTGGAGAAGCAGGGTATCGATCCCTGTACCTCTCGCATGCTAAGCGAGCGCTCTACCATTTGAGCTACATCCCCGGATACTCAACACATCTCCCCTCAGGAAACAAAATCCACATTACCGACACACCACGCGCTGCCACGCACTCCTCGCCGCGCAGCGCTCATCACGCAGCCGTCGCGCGTCCTTTCCGCACAATCCGCGCATCCAAATTTCCACACAGGCCTCCTCAACCGACCGCACACTGTATTCACACTCACTGCTGTGTGCATGACGAAGTGCAGCCCCCACGCCCCGGCCGCGGAATCTTTGGCTCCGTGCCACGCCTCCTGAAGCGCCTCGAAATAATATTGACCTCATAGCGACCCTCCACAGCCAACGACCCACACTGCTGCCAGCACGGTCATTTCGGCGTTTCATTCACTGTCGATGGCGGTCTAGTTGGATTCGACGATGCGGGCTGTGCTAGAAGGAGCCACAAGACAATAGCAGCGGATCGCACCGCGGTGGCCTCGCCGTTAGCGGGGATAATAGGAGGGTGACCGGGATCGCTCATGCCAGTAGGCTGGAAGCTGAAAAAAGCGGCTGATAGGGTCGTGGAGTGCCGGCGGGTGTGCATGGAGGTGCTAGAGACGGCGTTGCGTCCATAACGCGGATATAAAAGCAGCAGCATGGGCATAAGAGTGCGCGTGCCCGGATTCGAACCAGGGATTTCACCGCCACAAGGTGAGGTACTGACCACTATACTACACACGCCTGGAGAAGCAGGGTATCGATCCCTGTACCTCTCGCATGCTAAGCGAGCGCTCTACCATTTGAGCTACATCCCCGGATACTCAACACATCTCCCCTCAGGAAACAAAATCCACAATACGGACACACCACGCGCTGCCACGCACTCCTCGCCGCGCAGCGCTCATCACGCAGCCGTCGCGCGTCCTTTCCGCACAATCCGCGCATCCAAATTCCCACGCAGGCCTCCTCAACCGACCGCACACTGTATTCACACTCACTGCTGTGTGCATGACGAAGTGCAGCCCCCACGCCCCGGCCGCGGAATCTTTGGCCCCGTGCCACGCCTCCTGAAACGCCTCGAAATAATATTGACCTCATAACGACCCTCCCCAGCCAACGCCCCACCCTGCTGCCAGCACGGCCATTTCGGCGTTTCATTCACTGTCGATGGCGGTCTAGTTGGATTCGACGATGCGGGCTGTGCTCAAAGGAGCCACAAGACAATAGCAACGAATCGCACCGCAGTGGCCTCGCCGTTAGCGGGGATAATAGGAGGGTGACCGGGATCGCTCATGCCAGTAGGCTGGAAGCTGAAAAAAGCGGCTGATAGGGTCGTGGAGTGCCGGCGGGTGTGCATGGAGGTGCTAGAGACGGCGTTGCGTCCATAACGCGGATATAAAAGCAGCAGCATGGGCATAAGAGTGCGCGTGCCCGGATTCGAACCAGGGATTTCACCGCCACAAGGTGAGGTACTGACCACTATACTACACACGCCTGGAGAAGCAGGGTATCGATCCCTGTACCTCTCGCATGCTAAGCGAGCGCTCTACCATTTGAGCTACATCCCCGGATACTCAACACATCTCCCCTCAGGAAACAAAATCCACAATACGGACACACCACGCGCTGCCACGCACTCCTCGCCGCGCAGCGCTCATCACGCAGCCGTCGCGCGTCCTTTCCGCACAATCCGCGCATCCAAATTCCCACGCAGGCCTCCTCAACCGACCGCACACTGTATTCACACTCACTGCTGTGTGCATGACGAAGTGCAGCCCCCACGCCCCGGCCGCGGAATCTTTGGCCCCGTGCCACGCCTCCTGAAACGCCTCGAAATAATATTGACCTCATAACGACCCTCCCCAGCCAACGCCCCACCCTGCTGCCAGCACGGCCATTTCGGCGTTTCATTCACTGTCGATGGCGGTCTAGTTGGATTCGACGATGCGGGCTGTGCTCAAAGGAGCCACAAGACAATAGCAACGAATCGCACCGCAGTGGCCTCGCCGTTAGCGGGGATAATAGGAGGGTGACCGGGATCGCTCATGCCAGTAGGCTGGAAGCTGAAAAAAGCGGCTGATAGGGTCGTGGAGTGCCGGCGGGTGTGCATGGAGGTGCTAGAGACGGCGTTGCGTCCATAACGCGGATATAAAAGCAGCAGCATGGGCATAAGAGTGCGCGTGCCCGGATTCGAACCAGGGATTTCACCGCCACAAGGTGAGGTACTGACCACTATACTACACACGCCTGGAGAAGCAGGGTATCGATCCCTGTACCTCTCGCATGCTAAGCGAGCGCTCTACCATTTGAGCTACATCCCCGGATACTCAACACATCTCCCCTCAGGAAACAAAATCCACAATACGGACACACCACGCGCTGCCACGCACTCCTCGCCGCGCAGCGCTCATCACGCAGCCGTCGCGCGTCCTTTCCGCACAATCCGCGCATCCAAATTCCCACGCAGGCCTCCTCAACCGACCGCACACTGTATTCACACTCACTGCTGTGTGCATGACGAAGTGCAGCCCCCACGCCCCGGCCGCGGAATCTTTGGCCCCGTGCCACGCCTCCTGAAACGCCTCGAAATAATATTGACCTCATAACGACCCTCCCCAGCCAACGCCCCACCCTGCTGCCAGCACGGCCATTTCGGCGTTTCATTCACTGTCGATGGCGGTCTAGTTGGATTCGACGATGCGGGCTGTGCTCAAAGGAGCCACAAGACAATAGCAACGAATCGCACCGCAGTGGCCTCGCCGTTAGCGGGGATAATAGGAGGGTGACCGGGATCGCTCATGCCAGTAGGCTGGAAGCTGAAAAAAGCGGCTGATAGGGTCGTGGAGTGCCGGCGGGTGTGCATGGAGGTGCTAGAGACGGCGTTGCGTCCATAACGCGGATATAAAAGCAGCAGCATGGGCATAAGAGTGCGCGTGCCCGGATTCGAACCAGGGATTTCACCGCCACAAGGTGAGGTACTGACCACTATACTACACACGCCTGGAGAAGCAGGGTATCGATCCCTGTACCTCTCGCATGCTAAGCGAGCGCTCTACCATTTGAGCTACATCCCCGGATACTCAACACATCTCCCCTCAGGAAACAAAATCCACAATACGGACACACCACGCGCTGCCACGCACTCCTCGCCGCGCAGCGCTCATCACGCAGCCGTCGCGCGTCCTTTCCGCACAATCCGCGCATCCAAATTCCCACGCAGGCCTCCTCAACCGACCGCACACTGTATTCACACTCACTGCTGTGTGCATGACGAAGTGCAGCCCCCACGCCCCGGCCGCGGAATCTTTGGCCCCGTGCCACGCCTCCTGAAACGCCTCGAAATAATATTGACCTCATAACGACCCTCCCCAGCCAACGCCCCACCCTGCTGCCAGCACGGCCATTTCGGCGTTTCATTCACTGTCGATGGCGGTCTAGTTGGATTCGACGATGCGGGCTGTGCTCAAAGGAGCCACAAGACAATAGCAACGAATCGCACCGCAGTGGCCTCGCCGTTAGCGGGGATAATAGGAGGGTGACCGGGATCGCTCATGCCAGTAGGCTGGAAGCTGAAAAAAGCGGCTGATAGGGTCGTGGAGTGCCGGCGGGTGTGCATGGAGGTGCTAGAGACGGCGTTGCGTCCATAACGCGGATATAAAAGCAGCAGCATGGGCATAAGAGTGCGCGTGCCCGGATTCGAACCAGGGATTTCACCGCCACAAGGTGAGGTACAGTTTTCGCCCTCACTTCTGACACCGTGTTTAACCCATAACCTGTATGTCGCTTATATTATTAGCTTCCAAAGGTAGTAAACCCGAGCGCCCCCAGCGTGTGCTCCTGTGAGCTTCCTCCAAACACTACGGCCATCTGCAACCGATGGGCCTGTATGATCGCAGCTTTAAAGCAGCGCTAGCGGCGCACAATAACTAGAGCACGGTATATAGCAAGATGAAGTGCCATGAACACATCGACAAGAAACCATACGCAGTCGATCACCGACGTGCTCAGCTAGAAATATGGGAACCTTTTATAATATATATCCCTTGGAAGTGATGACAGTGGTACCGAGGTCAGAAGTGAGGGCGAAATCTGTACTGACCACTATACTACACACGCCTGGAGAAGCAGGGTATCGATCCCTGTACCTCTCGCATGCTAAGCGAGCGCTCTACCATTTGAGCTACATCCCCGGATACTCAACACATCTCCCCTCAGGAAACAAAATCCACATTACCGACACACCACGCGCTGCCACGCACTCCTCGCCGCGCCGCGCTCATCACGCAGCCGTCGCGCGTCCTTTCCGCACAATCCGCGCATCCAAATTCCCACGCAGGCCTCCTCAACCGACTGCACACTGTATTCACACTCACTGCTGTGTGCATGACGAAGTGCAGCCCCCACGCCCCGGCCGCGGACTCTTTGGCTCCGTGCCACGCCTCCTGAAACGCCTCGAAATAATATTGACCTCATAACGACCCTCCACATCCAACGACCCACACTGCTGCCAGCACGGTCATTTCGGCGTTTCATTCACTGTCGATGGCGGTCTAGTTGAATTCGACGATGCGGGCTGTGCTAGAAGGAGCCACAAGACAATAGCAACGGATCGCACCGCGGTGGCCTCGCCGTTAGCGGGGATAATAGGAGGGTGACCGGGATCGCTCATGCCAGTAGGCTGGAAGCTGAAAAAAGCGGCTGATAGGGTCGCGGAGTGCCGGCGGGTGTGCATGGAGGTGCTAGAGACGGCGTTGCGTCCATAACGCGGATATAAAAGCAGCAGCGTGAGCATAAGAGTGCGCGTGCCCGGATTCGAACCAGGGATTTCACCGCCACAAGGTGAGGTACTGACCACTATACTACACACGCCTGGAGAAGCAGGGTATCGATCCCTGTACCTCTCGCATGCTAAGCGAGCGCTCTACCATTTGAGCTACATCCCCGGATACTCAACACATCTCCCCTCAGGAAACAAAATCCACATTACCGACACACCACGCGCTGCCACGCACTCCTCGCCGCGCCGCGCTCATCACGCAGCCGTCGCGCGTCCTTTCCGCACAATCCGCGCATCCAAATTCCCACGCAGGCCTCCTCAACCGACCGCACACTGTATTCACACTCACTGCTGTGTGCATGACGAAGTGCAGCCCCCACGCCCCGGCCGCGGAATCTTTGGCCCCGTGCCACGCCTCCTGAAACGCCTCGAAATAATATTGACCTCATAACGACCCTCCCCAGCCAACGCCCCACCCTGCTGCCAGCACGGCCATTTCGGCGTTTCATTCACTGTCGATGGCGGTCTAGTTGGATTCGACGATGCGGGCTGTGCTCAAAGGAGCCACAAGACAATAGCAACGAATCGCACCGCAGTGGCCTCGCCATAATAGGAGGGTGACCGGGATCGCTCATGCCAGTAGGCTGGAAGCTGAAAAAAGCGGCTGATAGGGTCGTGGAGTGCCGGCGGGTGTGCATGGAGGTGCTAGAGACGGCGTTGCGTCCATAACGCGGATATAAAAGCAGCAGCATGGGCATAAGAGTGCGCGTGCCCGGATTCGAACCAGGGATTTCACCGCCACAAGGTGAGGTACTGACCACTATACTACACACGCCTGGAGAAGCAGGGTATCGATCCCTGTACCTCTCGCATGCTAAGCGAGCGCTCTACCATTTGAGCTACATCCCCGGATACTCAACACATCTCCCCTCAGGAAACAAAATCCACAATACGGACACACCACGCGCTGCCACGCACTCCTCGCCGCGCAGCGCTCATCACGCAGCCGTCGCGCGTCCTTTCCGCACAATCCGCGCATCCAAATTCCCACGCAGGCCTCCTCAACCGACCGCACACTGTATTCACACTCACTGCTGTGTGCATGACGAAGTGCAGCCCCCACGCCCCGGCCGCGGAATCTTTGGCCCCGTGCCACGCCTCCTGAAACGCCTCGAAATAATATTGACCTCATAACGACCCTCCCCAGCCAACGCCCCACCCTGCTGCCAGCACGGCCATTTCGGCGTTTCATTCACTGTCGATGGCGGTCTAGTTGGATTCGACGATGCGGGCTGTGCTCAAAGGAGCCACAAGACAATAGCAACGAATCGCACCGCAGTGGCCTCGCCGTTAGCGGGGATAATAGGAGGGTGACCGGGATCGCTCATGCCAGTAGGCTGGAAGCTGAAAAAAGCGGCTGATAGGGTCGCGGAGTGCCGGCGGGTGTGCATGGAGGTGCTAGAGACGGCGTTGCGTCCATAACGCGGATATAAAAGCAGCAGCGTGAGCATAAGAGTGCGCGTGCCCGGATTCGAACCAGGGATTTCACCGCCACAAGGTGAGGTACTGACCACTATACTACACACGCCTGGAGAAGCAGGGTATCGATCCCTGTACCTCTCGCATGCTAAGCGAGCGCTCTACCATTTGAGCTACATCCCCGGATACTCAACACATCTCCCCTCAGGAAACAAAATCCACATTACCGACACACCACGCGCTGCCACGCACTCCTCGCCGCGCCGCGCTCATCACGCAGCCGTCGCGCGTCCTTTCCGCACAATCCGCGCATCCAAATTCCCACGCAGGCCTCCTCAACCGACCGCACACTGTATTCACACTCACTGCTGTGTGCATGACGAAGTGCAGCCCCCACGCCCCGGCCGCGGAATCTTTGGCCCCGTGCCACGCCTCCTGAAACGCCTCGAAATAATATTGACCTCATAACGACCCTCCCCAGCCAACGCCCCACCCTGCTGCCAGCACGGCCATTTCGGCGTTTCATTCACTGTCGATGGCGGTCTAGTTGGATTCGACGATGCGGGCTGTGCTCAAAGGAGCCACAAGACAATAGCAACGAATCGCACCGCAGTGGCCTCGCCATAATAGGAGGGTGACCGGGATCGCTCATGCCAGTAGGCTGGAAGCTGAAAAAAGCGGCTGATAGGGTCGTGGAGTGCCGGCGGGTGTGCATGGAGGTGCTAGAGACGGCGTTGCGTCCATAACGCGGATATAAAAGCAGCAGCATGGGCATAAGAGTGCGCGTGCCCGGATTCGAACCAGGGATTTCACCGCCACAAGGTGAGGTACTGACCACTATACTACACACGCCTGGAGAAGCAGGGTATCGATCCCTGTACCTCTCGCATGCTAAGCGAGCGCTCTACCATTTGAGCTACATCCCCGGATACTCAACACATCTCCCCTCAGGAAACAAAATCCACAATACGGACACACCACGCGCTGCCACGCACTCCTCGCCGCGCAGCGCTCATCACGCAGCCGTCGCGCGTCCTTTCCGCACAATCCGCGCATCCAAATTCCCACGCAGGCCTCCTCAACCGACCGCACACTGTATTCACACTCACTGCTGTGTGCATGACGAAGTGCAGCCCCCACGCCCCGGCCGCGGAATCTTTGGCCCCGTGCCACGCCTCCTGAAACGCCTCGAAATAATATTGACCTCATAACGACCCTCCCCAGCCAACGCCCCACCCTGCTGCCAGCACGGCCATTTCGGCGTTTCATTCACTGTCGATGGCGGTCTAGTTGGATTCGACGATGCGGGCTGTGCTCAAAGGAGCCACAAGACAATAGCAACGAATCGCACCGCAGTGGCCTCGCCGTTAGCGGGGATAATAGGAGGGTGACCGGGATCGCTCATGCCAGTAGGCTGGAAGCTGAAAAAAGCGGCTGATAGGGTCGTGGAGTGCCGGCGGGTGTGCATGGAGGTGCTAGAGACGGCGTTGCGTCCATAACGCGGATATAAAAGCAGCAGCATGGGCATAAGAGTGCGCGTGCCCGGATTCGAACCAGGGATTTCACCGCCACAAGGTGAGGTACTGACCACTATACTACACACGCCTGGAGAAGCAGGGTATCGATCCCTGTACCTCTCGCATGCTAAGCGAGCGCTCTACCATTTGAGCTACATCCCCGGATACTCAACACATCTCCCCTCAGGAAACAAAATCCACATTACCGACACACCACGCGCTGCCACGCACTCCTCGCCGCGCAGCGCTCATCACGCAGCCGTCGCGCGTCCTTTCCGCACAATCCGCGCATCCAAATTCCCACGCAGGCCTCCTCAACCGACTGCACACTGTATTCACACTCACTGCTGTGTGCATGACGAAGTGCAGCCCCCACGCCCCGGCCGCGGACTCTTTGGCTCCGTGCCACGCCTCCTGAAGCGCCTCGAAATAATATTGACCTCATAACGACCCTCCACAGCCAACGACCCACACTGCTGCCAGCACGGTCATTTCGGCGTTTCATTCACTGTCGATGGCGGTCTAGTTGGATTCGACGATGCGGGCTGTGCTAGAAGGAGCCACAAGACAATAGCAGCGGATCGCACCGCGGTGGCCTCGCCGTTAGCGGGGATAATAGGAGGGTGACCGGGATCGCTCATGCCAGTAGGCTGGAAGCTGAAAAAAGCGGCTGATAGGGTCGTGGAGTGCCGGCGGGTGTGCATGGAGGTGCTAGAGACGGCGTTGCGTCCATAACGCGGATATAAAAGCAGCAGCATGGGCATAAGAGTGCGCGTGCCCGGATTCGAACCAGGGATTTCACCGCCACAAGGTGAGGTACTGACCACTATACTACACACGCCTGGAGAAGCAGGGTATCGATCCCTGTACCTCTCGCATGCTAAGCGAGCGCTCTACCATTTGAGCTACATCCCCGGATACTCAACACATCTCCCCTCAGGAAACAAAATCCACATTACCGACACACCACGCGCTGCCACGCACTCCTCGCCGCGCCGCGCTCATCACGCAGCCGTCGCGCGTCCTTTCCGCACAATCCGCGCATCCAAATTCCCACGCAGGCCTCCTCAACCGACTGCACACTGTATTCACACTCACTGCTGTGTGCATGACGAAGTGCAGCCCCCACGCCCCGGCCGCGGACTCTTTGGCTCCGTGCCACGCCTCCTGAAACGCCTCGAAATAATATTGACCTCATAACGACCCTCCCCAGCCAACGCCCCACCCTGCTGCCAGCACGGCCATTTCGGCGTTTCATTCACTGTCGATGGCGGTCTAGTTGGATTCGACGATGCGGGCTGTGCTCAAAGGAGCCACAAGACAATAGCAACGAATCGCACCGCAGTGGCCTCGCCGTTAGCGGGGATAATAGGAGGGTGACCGGGATCGCTCATGCCAGTAGGCTGGAAGCTGAAAAAAGCGGCTGATAGGGTCGTGGAGTGCCGGCGGGTGTGCATGGAGGTGCTAGAGACGGCGTTGCGTCCATAACGCGGATATAAAAGCAGCAGCATGGGCATAAGAGTGCGCGTGCCCGGATTCGAACCAGGGATTTCACCGCCACAAGGTGAGGTACTGACCACTATACTACACACGCCTGGAGAAGCAGGGTATCGATCCCTGTACCTCTCGCATGCTAAGCGAGCGCTCTACCATTTGAGCTACATCCCCGGATACTCAACACATCTCCCCTCAGGAAACAAAATCCACAATACGGACACACCACGCGCTGCCACGCACTCCTCGCCGCGCAGCGCTCATCACGCAGCCGTCGCGCGTCCTTTCCGCACAATCCGCGCATCCAAATTCCCACGCAGGCCTCCTCAACCGACCGCACACTGTATTCACACTCACTGCTGTGTGCATGACGAAGTGCAGCCCCCACGCCCCGGCCGCGGAATCTTTGGCCCCGTGCCACGCCTCCTGAAACGCCTCGAAATAATATTGACCTCATAACGACCCTCCCCAGCCAACGACCCACCCTGCTGCCAGCACGGCCATTTCGGCGTTTCATTCACTGTCGATGGCGGTCTAGTTGGATTCGACGATGCGGGCTGTGCTCAAAGGAGCCACAAGACAATAGCAACGAATCGCACCGCAGTGGCCTCGCCGTTAGCGGGGATAATAGGAGGGTGACCGGGATCGCTCATGCCAGTAGGCTGGAAGCTGAAAAAAGCGGCTGATAGGGTCGTGGAGTGCCGGCGGGTGTGCATGGAGGTGCTAGAGACGGCGTTGCGTCCATAACGCGGATATAAAAGCAGCAGCATGGGCATAAGAGTGCGCGTGCCCGGATTCGAACCAGGGATTTCACCGCCACAAGGTGAGGTACTGACCACTATACTACACACGCCTGGAGAAGCAGGGTATCGATCCCTGTACCTCTCGCATGCTAAGCGAGCGCTCTACCATTTGAGCTACATCCCCGGATACTCAACACATCTCCCCTAAGGAAACAAAATCCACAATACGGACACACCACGCGCTGCCACGCACTCCTCGCCGCGCAGCGCTCATCACGCAGCCGTCGCGCGTCCTTTCCGCACAATCCGCGCATCCAAATTCCCACGCAGGCCTCCTCAACCGACCGCACACTGTATTCACACTCACTGCTGTGTGCATGACGAAGTGCAGCCCCCACGCCCCGGCCGCGGAATCTTTGGCCCCGTGCCACGCCTCCTGAAACGCCTCGAAATAATATTGACCTCATAACGACCCTCCCCAGCCAACGACCCACCCTGCTGCCAGCACGGCCATTTCGGCGTTTCATTCACTGTCGATGGCGGTCTAGTTGGATTCGACGATGCGGGCTGTGCTAGAAGGAGCCACAAGACAATAGCAACGGATCGCACCGCGGTGGCCTCGCCGTTAGCGGGGATAATAGGAGGGTGACCGGGATCGCTCATGCCAGTAGGCTGGAAGCTGAAAAAAGCGGCTGATAGGGTCGTGGAGTGCCGGCGGGTGTGCATGGAGGTGCTAGAGACGGCGTTGCGTCCATAACGCGGATATAAAAGCAGCAGCATGGGCATAAGAGTGCGCGTGCCCGGATTCGAACCAGGGATTTCACCGCCACAAGGTGAGGTACTGACCACTATACTACACACGCCTGGAGAAGCAGGGTATCGATCCCTGTACCTCTCGCATGCTAAGCGAGCGCTCTACCATTTGAGCTACATCCCCGGATACTCAACACATCTCCCCTCAGGAAACAAAATCCACATTACCGACACACCACGCGCTGCCACGCACTCCTCGCCGCGCCGCGCTCATCACGCAGCCGTCGCGCGTCCTTTCCGCACAATCCGCGCATCCAAATTCCCACGCAGGCCTCCTCAACCGACCGCACACTGTATTCACACTCACTGCTGTGTGCATGACGAAGTGCAGCCCCCACGCCCCGGCCGCGGAATCTTTGGCTCCGTGCCACGCCTCCTGAAACGCCTCGAAATAATATTGACCTCATAACGACCCTCCCCAGCCAACGACCCACACTGCTGCCAGCACGGTCATTTCGGCGTTTCATTCACTGTCGATGGCGGTCTAGTTGGATTCGACGATGCGGGCTGTGCTCAAACTAGCCACAAGACAATAGCAACGAATCGCACCGCAGTGGCCTCGCCGTTAGCGGGGATAATAGGAGGGTGACCGGGATCGCTCATGCCAGTAGGCTGGAAGCTGAAAAAAGCGGCTGATAGGGTCGTGGAGTGCCGGCGGGTGTGCATGGAGGTGCTAGAGACGGCGTTGCGTCCATAACGCGGATATAAAAGCAGCAGCATGGGCATAAGAGTGCGCGTGCCCGGATTCGAACCAGGGATTTCACCGCCACAAGGTGAGGTACTGACCACTATACTACACACGCCTGGAGAAGCAGGGTATCGATCCCTGTACCTCTCGCATGCTAAGCGAGCGCTCTACCATTTGAGCTACATCCCCGGATACTCAACACATCTCCCCTCAGGAAACAAAATCCACATTACCGACACACCACGCGCTGCCACGCACTCCTCGCCGCGCAGCGCTCATCACGCAGCCGTCGCGCGTCCTTTCCGCACAATCCGCGCATCCAAATTCCCACGCAGGCCTCCTCAACCGACTGCACACTGTATTCACACTCACTGCTGTGTGCATGACGAAGTGCAGCCCCCACGCCCCGGCCGCGGACTCTTTGGCTCCGTGCCACGCCTCCTGAAACGCCTCGAAATAATATTGACCTCATAACGACCCTCCACAGCCAACGACCCACACTGCTGCCAGCACGGTCATTTCGGCGTTTCATTCACTGTCGATGGCGGTCTAGTTGGATTCGACGATGCGGGCTGTGCTAGAAGGAGTCACAAGACAATAGCAACGATCCACACCGCGGTGGCCTCGCCGTTTGCGGGGATAATAGGAGGGTGACCGGGATCGCTCATGCCAGTAGGCTGGAAGCTGAAAAAAGCGGCTGATAGGGTCGCGGAGTGCCGGCGGGTGTGCATGGAGGTGCTAGAGACGGCGTTGCGTCCATAACGCGGATATAAAAGCAGCAGCATGGGCATAAGAGTGCGCGTGCCCGGATTCGAACCAGGGATTTCACCGCCACAAGGTGAGGTACTGACCACTATACTACACACGCCTGGAGAAGCAGGGTATCGATCCCTGTACCTCTCGCATGCTAAGCGAGCGCTCTACCATTTGAGCTACATCCCCGGATACTCAACACATCTCCCCTCAGGAAACAAAATCCACATTACCGACACACCACGCGCTGCCACGCACTCCTCGCCGCGCAGCGCTCATCACGCAGCCGTCGCGCGTCCTTTCCGCACAATCCGCGCATCCAAATTTCCACACAGGCCTCCTCAACCGACCGCACACTGTATTCACACTCACTGCTGTGTGCATGACGAAGTGCAGCCCCCACGCCCCGGCCGCGGAATCTTTGGCTCCGTGCCACGCCTCCTGAAGCGCCTCGAAATAATATTGACCTCATAGCGACCCTCCACAGCCAACGACCCACACTGCTGCCAGCACGGTCATTTCGGCGTTTCATTCACTGTCGATGGCGGTCTAGTTGGATTCGACGATGCGGGCTGTGCTAGAAGGAGCCACAAGACAATAGCAGCGGATCGCACCGCGGTGGCCTCGCCGTTAGCGGGGATAATAGGAGGGTGACCGGGATCGCTCATGCCAGTAGGCTGGAAGCTGAAAAAAGCGGCTGATAGGGTCGCGGAGTGCCGGCGGGTGTGCATGGAGGTGCTAGAGACGGCGTTGCGTCCATAACGCGGATATAAAAGCAGCAGCATGGGCATAAGAGTGCGCGTGCCCGGATTCGAACCAGGGATTTCACCGCCACAAGGTGAGGTACTGACCACTATACTACACACGCCTGGAGAAGCAGGGTATCGATCCCTGTACCTCTCGCATGCTAAGCGAGCGCTCTACCATTTGAGCTACATCCCCGGATACTCAACACATCTCCCCTCAGGAAACAAAATCCACATTACCGACACACCACGCGCTGCCACGCACTCCTCGCCGCGCAGCGCTCATCACGCAGCCGTCGCGCGTCCTTTCCGCACAATCCGCGCATCCAAATTCCCACGCAGGCCTCCTCAACCGACTGCACACTGTATTCACACTCACTGCTGTGTGCATGACGAAGTGCAGCCCCCACGCCCCGGCCGCGGAATCTTTGGCTCCGTGCCACGCCTCCTGAAACGCCTCGAAATAATATTGACCTCATAACGACCCTCCACAGCCAACGACCCACACTGCTGCCAGCACGGTCATTTCGGCGTTTCATTCACTGTCGATGGCGGTCTAGTTGGATTCGACGATGCGGGCTGTGCTAGAAGGAGTCACAAGACAATAGCAACGATCCACACCGCGGTGGCCTCGCCGTTTGCGGGGATAATAGGAGGGTGACCGGGATCGCTCATGCCAGTAGGCTGGAAGCTGAAAAAAGCGGCTGATAGGGTCGCGGAGTGCCGGCGGGTGTGCATGGAGGTGCTAGAGACGGCGTTGCGTCCATAACGCGGATATAAAAGCAGCAGCATGGGCATAAGAGTGCGCGTGCCCGGATTCGAACCAGGGATTTCACCGCCACAAGGTGAGGTACTGACCACTATACTACACACGCCTGGAGAAGCAGGGTATCGATCCCTGTACCTCTCGCATGCTAAGCGAGCGCTCTACCATTTGAGCTACATCCCCGGATACTCAACACATCTCCCCTCAGGAAACAAAATCCACATTACCGACACACCACGCGCTGCCACGCACTCCTCGCCGCGCCGCGCTCATCACGCAGCCGTCGCGCGTCCTTTCCGCACAATCCGCGCATCCAAATTCCCACGCAGGCCTCCTCAACCGACCGCACACTGTATTCACACTCACTGCTGTGTGCATGACGAAGTGCAGCCCCCACGCCCCGGCCGCGGAATCTTTGGCTCCGTGCCACGCCTCCTGAAACGCCTCGAAATAATATTGACCTCATAACGACCCTCCACAGCCAACGACCCACACTGCTGCCAGCACGGTCATTTCGGCGTTTCATTCACTGTCGATGGCGGTCTAGTTGGATTCGACGATGCGGGCTGTGCTAGAAGGAGTCACAAGACAATAGCAACGATCCACACCGCGGTGGCCTCGCCGTTTGCGGGGATAATAGGAGGGTGACCGGGATCAGTAGGCTGGAAGCTGAAAAAAGCGGCTGATAGGGTCGCGGAGTGCCGGCGGGTGTGCATGGAGGTGCTAGAGACGGCGTTGCGTCCATAACGCGGATATAAAAGCAGCAGCGTGAGCATAAGAGTGCGCGTGCCCGGATTCGAACCAGGGATTTCACCGCCACAAGGTGAGGTACTGACCACTATACTACACACGCCTGGAGAAGCAGGGTATCGATCCCTGTACCTCTCGCATGCTAAGCGAGCGCTCTACCATTTGAGCTACATCCCCGGATACTCAACACATCTCCCCTCAGGAAACAAAATCCACATTACCGACACACCACGCGCTGCCACGCACTCCTCGCCGCGCCGCGCTCATCACGCAGCCGTCGCGCGTCCTTTCCGCACAATCCGCGCATCCAAATTCCCACGCAGGCCTCCTCAACCGACCGCACACTGTATTCACACTCACTGCTGTGTGCATGACGAAGTGCAGCCCCCACGCCCCGGCCGCGGAATCTTTGGCTCCGTGCCACGCCTCCTGAAACGCCTCGAAATAATATTGACCTCATAACGACCCTCCACAGCCAACGACCCACACTGCTGCCAGCACGGTCATTTCGGCGTTTCATTCACTGTCGATGGCGGTCTAGTTGGATTCGACGATGCGGGCTGTGCTAGAAGGAGTCACAAGACAATAGCAACGATCCACACCGCGGTGGCCTCGCCGTTTGCGGGGATAATAGGAGGGTGACCGGGATCAGTAGGCTGGAAGCTGAAAAAAGCGGCTGATAGGGTCGCGGAGTGCCGGCGGGTGTGCATGGAGGTGCTAGAGACGGCGTTGCGTCCATAACGCGGATATAAAAGCAGCAGCGTGGGCATAAGAGTGCGCGTGCCCGGATTCGAACCAGGGATTTCACCGCCACAAGGTGAGGTACTGACCACTATACTACACACGCCTGGAGAAGCAGGGTATCGATCCCTGTACCTCTCGCAGGCTAAGCGAGCGCTCTACCATTTGAGCTACATCCCCGGATACTCAACACATCTCCCCTCAGGAAACAAAATCCACATTACCGACACACCACGCGCTGCCACGCACTCCTCGCCGCGCCGCGCTCATCACGCAGCCGTCGCGCGTCCTTTCCGCACAATCCGCGCATCCAAATTCCCACGCAGGCCTCCTCAACCGACCGCACACTGTATTCACACTCACTGCTGTGTGCATGACGAAGTGCAGCCCCCACGCCCCGGC
Organism: Phytophthora x cambivora; assembly: GCA_033557925.1. Taxonomy (NCBI): domain Eukaryota; phylum Oomycota; class Peronosporomycetes; order Peronosporales; family Peronosporaceae; genus Phytophthora; species Phytophthora x cambivora. The sequence goes on along the minus strand of JAUCEB010000031.1, from coordinate 1,235,565 downwards.
CGCGGAATCTTTGGCTCCGTGCCACGCCTCCTGAAACGCCTCGAAATAATATTGACCTCATAACGGCCCTCCACAGCCAACGACCCACACTGCTGCCAGCACGGTCATTTCGGCGTTTCATTCACTGTCGATGGCGGTCTAGTTGGATTCGACGATGCGGGCTGTGCTAGAAGGAGTCACAAGACAATAGCAACGATCCACACCGCGGTGGCCTCGCCGTTTGCGGGGATAATAGGAGGGTGACCGGGATCAGTAGGCTGGAAGCTGAAAAAAGCGGCTGATAGGGTCGCGGAGTGCCGGCGGGTGTGCATGGAGGTGCTAGAGACGGCGTTGCGTCCATAACGCGGATATAAAAGCAGCAGCGTGAGCATAAGAGTGCGCGTGCCCGGATTCGAACCAGGGATTTCACCGCCACAAGGTGAGGTACTGACCACTATACTACACACGCCTGGAGAAGCAGGGTATCGATCCCTGTACCTCTCGCATGCTAAGCGAGCGCTCTACCATTTGAGCTACATCCCCGGATACTCAACACATCTCCCCTCAGGAAACAAAATCCACATTACCGACACACCACGCGCTGCCACGCACTCCTCGCCGCGCCGCGCTCATCACGCAGCCGTCGCGCGTCCTTTCCGCACAATCCGCGCATCCAAATTCCCACGCAGGCCTCCTCAACCGACCGCACACTGTATTCACACTCACTGCTGTGTGCATGACGAAGTGCAGCCCCCACGCCCCGGCCGCGGAATCTTTGGCTCCGTGCCACGCCTCCTGAAACGCCTCGAAATAATATTGACCTCATAACGGCCCTCCACAGCCAACGACCCACACTGCTGCCAGCACGGTCATTTCGGCGTTTCATTCACTGTCGATGGCGGTCTAGTTGGATTCGACGATGCGGGCTGTGCTAGAAGGAGTCACAAGACAATAGCAACGATCCACACCGCGGTGGCCTCGCCGTTTGCGGGGATAATAGGAGGGTGACCGGGATCAGTAGGCTGGAAGCTGAAAAAAGCGGCTGATAGGGTCGCGGAGTGCCGGCGGGTGTGCATGGAGGTGCTAGAGACGGCGTTGCGTCCATAACGCGGATATAAAAGCAGCAGCGTGGGCATAAGAGTGCGCGTGCCCGGATTCGAACCAGGGATTTCACCGCCACAAGGTGAGGTACTGACCACTATACTACACACGCCTGGAGAAGCAGGGTATCGATCCCTGTACCTCTCGCATGCTAAGCGAGCGCTCTACCATTTGAGCTACATCCCCGGATACTCAACACATCTCCCCTCAGGAAACAAAATCCACATTACCGACACACCACGCGCTGCCACGCACTCCTCGCCGCGCCGCGCTCATCACGCAGCCGTCGCGCGTCCTTTCCGCACAATCCGCGCATCCAAATTCCCACGCAGGCCTCCTCAACCGACCGCACACTGTATTCACACTCACTGCTGTGTGCATGACGAAGTGCAGCCCCCACGCCCCGGCCGCGGAATCTTTGGCTCCGTGCCACGCCTCCTGAAACGCCTCGAAATAATATTGACCTCATAACGACCCTCCCCAGCCAACGACCCACACTGCTGCCAGCACGGTCATTTCGGCGTTTCATTCACTGTCGATGGCGGTCTAGTTGGATTCGACGATGCGGGCTGTGCTCAAACTAGCCACAAGACAATAGCAACGAATCGCACCGCAGTGGCCTCGCCGTTAGCGGGGATAATAGGAGGGTGACCGGGATCGCTCATGCCAGTAGGCTGGAAGCTGAAAAAAGCGGCTGATAGGGTCGCGGAGTGCCGGCGGGTGTGCATGGAGGTGCTAGAGACGGCGTTGCGTCCATAACGCGGATATAAAAGCAGCAGCGTGAGCATAAGAGTGCGCGTGCCCGGATTCGAACCAGGGATTTCACCGCCACAAGGTGAGGTACTGACCACTATACTACACACGCCTGGAGAAGCAGGGTATCGATCCCTGTACCTCTCGCATGCTAAGCGAGCGCTCTACCATTTGAGCTACATCCCCGGATACTCAACACATCTCCCCTCAGGAAACAAAATCCACATTACCGACACACCACGCGCTGCCACGCACTCCTCGCCGCGCCGCGCTCATCACGCAGCCGTCGCGCGTCCTTTCCGCACAATCCGCGCATCCAAATTCCCACGCAGGCCTCCTCAACCGACCGCACACTGTATTCACACTCACTGCTGTGTGCATGACGAAGTGCAGCCCCCACGCCCCGGCCGCGGAATCTTTGGCTCCGTGCCACGCCTCCTGAAACGCCTCGAAATAATATTGACCTCATAACGGCCCTCCACAGCCAACGACCCACACTGCTGCCAGCACGGTCATTTCGGCGTTTCATTCACTGTCGATGGCGGTCTAGTTGGATTCGACGATGCGGGCTGTGCTAGAAGGAGTCACAAGACAATAGCAACGATCCACACCGCGGTGGCCTCGCCGTTTGCGGGGATAATAGGAGGGTGACCGGGATCAGTAGGCTGGAAGCTGAAAAAAGCGGCTGATAGGGTCGCGGAGTGCCGGCGGGTGTGCATGGAGGTGCTAGAGACGGCGTTGCGTCCATAACGCGGATATAAAAGCAGCAGCGTGAGCATAAGAGTGCGCGTGCCCGGATTCGAACCAGGGATTTCACCGCCACAAGGTGAGGTACTGACCACTATACTACACACGCCTGGAGAAGCAGGGTATCGATCCCTGTACCTCTCGCATGCTAAGCGAGCGCTCTACCATTTGAGCTACATCCCCGGATACTCAACACATCTCCCCTCAGGAAACAAAATCCACATTACCGACACACCACGCGCTGCCACGCACTCCTCGCCGCGCCGCGCTCATCACGCAGCCGTCGCGCGTCCTTTCCGCACAATCCGCGCATCCAAATTCCCACGCAGGCCTCCTCAACCGACCGCACACTGTATTCACACTCACTGCTGTGTGCATGACGAAGTGCAGCCCCCACGCCCCGGCCGCGGAATCTTTGGCTCCGTGCCACGCCTCCTGAAACGCCTCGAAATAATATTGACCTCATAACGGCCCTCCACAGCCAACGACCCACACTGCTGCCAGCACGGTCATTTCGGCGTTTCATTCACTGTCGATGGCGGTCTAGTTGGATTCGACGATGCGGGCTGTGCTAGAAGGAGTCACAAGACAATAGCAACGATCCACACCGCGGTGGCCTCGCCGTTTGCGGGGATAATAGGAGGGTGACCGGGATCAGTAGGCTGGAAGCTGAAAAAAGCGGCTGATAGGGTCGCGGAGTGCCGGCGGGTGTGCATGGAGGTGCTAGAGACGGCGTTGCGTCCATAACGCGGATATAAAAGCAGCAGCGTGGGCATAAGAGTGCGCGTGCCCGGATTCGAACCAGGGATTTCACCGCCACAAGGTGAGGTACTGACCACTATACTACACACGCCTGGAGAAGCAGGGTATCGATCCCTGTACCTCTCGCATGCTAAGCGAGCGCTCTACCATTTGAGCTACATCCCCGGATACTCAACACATCTCCCCTCAGGAAACAAAATCCACATTACCGACACACCACGCGCTGCCACGCACTCCTCGCCGCGCCGCGCTCATCACGCAGCCGTCGCGCGTCCTTTCCGCACAATCCGCGCATCCAAATTCCCACGCAGGCCTCCTCAACCGACCGCACACTGTATTCACACTCACTGCTGTGTGCATGACGAAGTGCAGCCCCCACGCCCCGGCCGCGGAATCTTTGGCTCCGTGCCACGCCTCCTGAAACGCCTCGAAATAATATTGACCTCATAACGGCCCTCCACAGCCAACGACCCACACTGCTGCCAGCACGGTCATTTCGGCGTTTCATTCACTGTCGATGGCGGTCTAGTTGGATTCGACGATGCGGGCTGTGCTAGAAGGAGTCACAAGACAATAGCAACGATCCACACCGCGGTGGCCTCGCCGTTTGCGGGGATAATAGGAGGGTGACCGGGATCAGTAGGCTGGAAGCTGAAAAAAGCGGCTGATAGGGTCGCGGAGTGCCGGCGGGTGTGCATGGAGGTGCTAGAGACGGCGTTGCGTCCATAACGCGGATATAAAAGCAGCAGCGTGGGCATAAGAGTGCGCGTGCCCGGATTCGAACCAGGGATTTCACCGCCACAAGGTGAGGTACTGACCACTATACTACACACGCCTGGAGAAGCAGGGTATCGATCCCTGTACCTCTCGCATGCTAAGCGAGCGCTCTACCATTTGAGCTACATCCCCGGATACTCAACACATCTCCCCTCAGGAAACAAAATCCACATTACCGACACACCACGCGCTGCCACGCACTCCTCGCCGCGCCGCGCTCATCACGCAGCCGTCGCGCGTCCTTTCCGCACAATCCGCGCATCCAAATTCCCACGCAGGCCTCCTCAACCGACCGCACACTGTATTCACACTCACTGCTGTGTGCATGACGAAGTGCAGCCCCCACGCCCCGGCCGCGGAATCTTTGGCTCCGTGCCACGCCTCCTGAAACGCCTCGAAATAATATTGACCTCATAACGGCCCTCCACAGCCAACGACCCACACTGCTGCCAGCACGGTCATTTCGGCGTTTCATTCACTGTCGATGGCGGTCTAGTTGGATTCGACGATGCGGGCTGTGCTAGAAGGAGTCACAAGACAATAGCAACGATCCACACCGCGGTGGCCTCGCCGTTTGCGGGGATAATAGGAGGGTGACCGGGATCAGTAGGCTGGAAGCTGAAAAAAGCGGCTGATAGGGTCGCGGAGTGCCGGCGGGTGTGCATGGAGGTGCTAGAGACGGCGTTGCGTCCATAACGCGGATATAAAAGCAGCAGCGTGGGCATAAGAGTGCGCGTGCCCGGATTCGAACCAGGGATTTCACCGCCACAAGGTGAGGTACTGACCACTATACTACACACGCCTGGAGAAGCAGGGTATCGATCCCTGTACCTCTCGCATGCTAAGCGAGCGCTCTACCATTTGAGCTACATCCCCGGATACTCAACACATCTCCCCTCAGGGAACAAAATCCACAATACGGACACACCACGCGCTGCCACGCACTCCTCGCCGCGCAGCGCTCATCACGCAGCCGTCGCGCGTCCTTTCCGCACAATCCGCGCATCCAAATTCCCACGCAGGCCTCCTCAACCGACCGCACACTGTATTCACACTCACTGCTGTGTGCATGACGAAGTGCAGCCCCCACGCCCCGGCCGCGGAATCTTTGGCTCCGTGCCACGCCTCCTGAAACGCCTCGAAATAATATTGACCTCATAACGGCCCTCCACAGCCAACGACCCACACTGCTGCCAGCACGGTCATTTCGGCGTTTCATTCACTGTCGATGGCGGTCTAGTTGGATTCGACGATGCGGGCTGTGCTAGAAGGAGTCACAAGACAATAGCAACGATCCACACCGCGGTGGCCTCGCCGTTTGCGGGGATAATAGGAGGGTGACCGGGATCAGTAGGCTGGAAGCTGAAAAAAGCGGCTGATAGGGTCGCGGAGTGCCGGCGGGTGTGCATGGAGGTGCTAGAGACGGCGTTGCGTCCATAACGCGGATATAAAAGCAGCAGCGTGAGCATAAGAGTGCGCGTGCCCGGATTCGAACCAGGGATTTCACCGCCACAAGGTGAGGTACTGACCACTATACTACACACGCCTGGAGAAGCAGGGTATCGATCCCTGTACCTCTCGCATGCTAAGCGAGCGCTCTACCATTTGAGCTACATCCCCGGATACTCAACACATCTCCCCTCAGGAAACAAAATCCACATTACCGACACACCACGCGCTGCCACGCACTCCTCGCCGCGCCGCGCTCATCACGCAGCCGTCGCGCGTCCTTTCCGCACAATCCGCGCATCCAAATTCCCACGCAGGCCTCCTCAACCGACCGCACACTGTATTCACACTCACTGCTGTGTGCATGACGAAGTGCAGCCCCCACGCCCCGGCCGCGGAATCTTTGGCTCCGTGCCACGCCTCCTGAAACGCCTCGAAATAATATTGACCTCATAACGGCCCTCCACAGCCAACGACCCACACTGCTGCCAGCACGGTCATTTCGGCGTTTCATTCACTGTCGATGGCGGTCTAGTTGGATTCGACGATGCGGGCTGTGCTAGAAGGAGTCACAAGACAATAGCAACGATCCACACCGCGGTGGCCTCGCCGTTTGCGGGGATAATAGGAGGGTGACCGGGATCAGTAGGCTGGAAGCTGAAAAAAGCGGCTGATAGGGTCGCGGAGTGCCGGCGGGTGTGCATGGAGGTGCTAGAGACGGCGTTGCGTCCATAACGCGGATATAAAAGCAGCAGCGTGAGCATAAGAGTGCGCGTGCCCGGATTCGAACCAGGGATTTCACCGCCACAAGGTGAGGTACTGACCACTATACTACACACGCCTGGAGAAGCAGGGTATCGATCCCTGTACCTCTCGCATGCTAAGCGAGCGCTCTACCATTTGAGCTACATCCCCGGATACTCAACACATCTCCCCTCAGGAAACAAAATCCACATTACCGACACACCACGCGCTGCCACGCACTCCTCGCCGCGCCGCGCTCATCACGCAGCCGTCGCGCGTCCTTTCCGCACAATCCGCGCATCCAAATTCCCACGCAGGCCTCCTCAACCGACCGCACACTGTATTCACACTCACTGCTGTGTGCATGACGAAGTGCAGCCCCCACGCCCCGGCCGCGGAATCTTTGGCTCCGTGCCACGCCTCCTGAAACGCCTCGAAATAATATTGACCTCATAACGGCCCTCCACAGCCAACGACCCACACTGCTGCCAGCACGGTCATTTCGGCGTTTCATTCACTGTCGATGGCGGTCTAGTTGGATTCGACGATGCGGGCTGTGCTAGAAGGAGTCACAAGACAATAGCAACGATCCACACCGCGGTGGCCTCGCCGTTTGCGGGGATAATAGGAGGGTGACCGGGATCAGTAGGCTGGAAGCTGAAAAAAGCGGCTGATAGGGTCGCGGAGTGCCGGCGGGTGTGCATGGAGGTGCTAGAGACGGCGTTGCGTCCATAACGCGGATATAAAAGCAGCAGCGTGGGCATAAGAGTGCGCGTGCCCGGATTCGAACCAGGGATTTCACCGCCACAAGGTGAGGTACTGACCACTATACTACACACGCCTGGAGAAGCAGGGTATCGATCCCTGTACCTCTCGCATGCTAAGCGAGCGCTCTACCATTTGAGCTACATCCCCGGATACTCAACACATCTCCCCTCAGGGAACAAAATCCACAATACGGACACACCACGCGCTGCCACGCACTCCTCGCCGCGCAGCGCTCATCACGCAGCCGTCGCGCGTCCTTTCCGCACAATCCGCGCATCCAAATTCCCACGCAGGCCTCCTCAACCGACCGCACACTGTATTCACACTCACTGCTGTGTGTATGACGAAGTGCAGCCCCCACGCCCCGGCCGCGGAATCTTTGGCTCCGTGCCACGCCTCCTGAAACGCCTCGAAATAGTATTGACCTCATAACGACCCTCCACAGCCAACGACCCACACTGCTGCCAGCACGGTCATTTCGGCGTTTCATTCACTGTCGATGGCGGTCTAGTTGGATTCGACGATGCGGGCTGTGCTAGAAGGAGTCACAAGACAATAGCAACGATCCACACCGCGGTGGCCTCGCCGTTTGCGGGGATAATAGGAGGGTGACCGGGATCAGTAGGCTGGAAGCTGAAAAAAGCGGCTGATAGGGTCGCGGAGTGCCGGCGGGTGTGCATGGAGGTGCTAGAGACGGCGTTGCGTCCATAACGCGGATATAAAAGCAGCAGCGTGGGCATAAGAGTGCGCGTGCCCGGATTCGAACCAGGGATTTCACCGCCACAAGGTGAGGTACTGACCACTATACTACACACGCCTGGAGAAGCAGGGTATCGATCCCTGTACCTCTCGCATGCTAAGCGAGCGCTCTACCATTTGAGCTACATCCCCGATACTCAACACATCTCCCCTCAGGAAACAAAATCCACATTACCGACACACCACGCGCTGCCACGCACTCCTCGCCGCGCCGCGCTCATCACGCAGCCGTCGCGCGTCCTTTCCGCACAATCCGCGCATCCAAATTCCCACGCAGGCCTCCTCAACCGACCGCACACTGTATTCACACTCACTGCTGTGTGTATGACGAAGTGCAGCCCCCACGCCCCGGCCGCGGAATCTTTGGCTCCGTGCCACGCCTCCTGAAACGCCTCGAAATAATATTGACCTCATAACGGCCCTCCACAGCCAACGACCCACACTGCTGCCAGCACGGTCATTTCGGCGTTTCATTCACTGTCGATGGCGGTCTAGTTGGATTCGACGATGCGGGCTGTGCTAGAAGGAGTCACAAGACAATAGCAACGATCCACACCGCGGTGGCCTCGCCGTTTGCGGGGATAATAGGAGGGTGACCGGGATCAGTAGGCTGGAAGCTGAAAAAAGCGGCTGATAGGGTCGCGGAGTGCCGGCGGGTGTGCATGGAGGTGCTAGAGACGGCGTTGCGTCCATAACGCGGATATAAAAGCAGCAGCGTGGGCATAAGAGTGCGCGTGCCCGGATTCGAACCAGGGATTTCACCGCCACAAGGTGAGGTACTGACCACTATACTACACACGCCTGGAGAAGCAGGGTATCGATCCCTGTACCTCTCGCATGCTAAGCGAGCGCTCTACCATTTGAGCTACATCCCCGGATACTCAACACATCTCCCCTCAGGGAACAAAATCCACAATACGGACACACCACGCGCTGCCACGCACTCCTCGCCGCGCAGCGCTCATCACGCAGCCGTCGCGCGTCCTTTCCGCACAATCCGCGCATCCAAATTCCCACGCAGGCCTCCTCAACCGACCGCACACTGTATTCACACTCACTGCTGTGTGTATGACGAAGTGCAGCCCCCACGCCCCGGCCGCGGAATCTTTGGCTCCGTGCCACGCCTCCTGAAACGCCTCGAAATAGTATTGACCTCATAACGACCCTCCACAGCCAACGACCCACACTGCTGCCAGCACGGTCATTTCGGCGTTTCATTCACTGTCGATGGCGGTCTAGTTGGATTCGACGATGCGGGCTGTGCTAGAAGGAGTCACAAGACAATAGCAACGATCCACACCGCGGTGGCCTCGCCGTTTGCGGGGATAATAGGAGGGTGACCGGGATCAGTAGGCTGGAAGCTGAAAAAAGCGGCTGATAGGGTCGCGGAGTGCCGGCGGGTGTGCATGGAGGTGCTAGAGACGGCGTTGCGTCCATAACGCGGATATAAAAGCAGCAGCGTGGGCATAAGAGTGCGCGTGCCCGGATTCGAACCAGGGATTTCACCGCCACAAGGTGAGGTACTGACCACTATACTACACACGCCTGGAGAAGCAGGGTATCGATCCCTGTACCTCTCGCATGCTAAGCGAGCGCTCTACCATTTGAGCTACATCCCCGGATACTCAACACATCTCCCCTCAGGAAACAAAATCCACATTACCGACACACCACGCGCTGCCACGCACTCCTCGCCGCGCCGCGCTCATCACGCAGCCGTCGCGCGTCCTTTCCGCACAATCCGCGCATCCAAATTCCCACGCAGGCCTCCTCAACCGACCGCACACTGTATTCACACTCACTGCTGTGTGCATGACGAAGTGCAGCCCCCACGCCCCGGCCGCGGAATCTTTGGCTCCGTGCCACGCCTCCTGAAACGCCTCGAAATAGTATTGACCTCATAACGACCCTCCACAGCCAACGACCCACACTGCTGCCAGCACGGTCATTTCGGCGTTTCATTCACTGTCGATGGCGGTCTAGTTGGATTCGACGATGCGGGCTGTGCTAGAAGGAGTCACAAGACAATAGCAACGATCCACACCGCGGTGGCCTCGCCGTTTGCGGGGATAATAGGAGGGTGACCGGGATCAGTAGGCTGGAAGCTGAAAAAAGCGGCTGATAGGGTCGCGGAGTGCCGGCGGGTGTGCATGGAGGTGCTAGAGACGGCGTTGCGTCCATAACGCGGATATAAAAGCAGCAGCGTGGGCATAAGAGTGCGCGTGCCCGGATTCGAACCAGGGATTTCACCGCCACAAGGTGAGGTACTGACCACTATACTACACACGCCTGGAGAAGCAGGGTATCGATCCCTGTACCTCTCGCATGCTAAGCGAGCGCTCTACCATTTGAGCTACATCCCCGGATACTCAACACATCTCCCCTCAGGAAACAAAATCCACATTACCGACACACCACGCGCTGCCACGCACTCCTCGCCGCGCCGCGCTCATCACGCAGCCGTCGCGCGTCCTTTCCGCACAATCCGCGCATCCAAATTCCCACGCAGGCCTCCTCAACCGACCGCACACTGTATTCACACTCACTGCTGTGTGTATGACGAAGTGCAGCCCCCACGCCCCGGCCGCGGAATCTTTGGCTCCGTGCCACGCCTCCTGAAACGCCTCGAAATAGTATTGACCTCATAACGACCCTCCACAGCCAACGACCCACACTGCTGCCAGCACGGTCATTTCGGCGTTTCATTCACTGTCGATGGCGGTCTAGTTGGATTCGACGATGCGGGCTGTGCTAGAAGGAGTCACAAGACAATAGCAACGATCCACACCGCGGTGGCCTCGCCGTTTGCGGGGATAATAGGAGGGTGACCGGGATCAGTAGGCTGGAAGCTGAAAAAAGCGGCTGATAGGGTCGCGGAGTGCCGGCGGGTGTGCATGGAGGTGCTAGAGACGGCGTTGCGTCCATAACGCGGATATAAAAGCAGCAGCGTGGGCATAAGAGTGCGCGTGCCCGGATTCGAACCAGGGATTTCACCGCCACAAGGTGAGGTACTGACCACTATACTACACACGCCTGGAGAAGCAGGGTATCGATCCCTGTACCTCTCGCATGCTAAGCGAGCGCTCTACCATTTGAGCTACATCCCCGATACTCAACACATCTCCCCTCAGGAAACAAAATCCACATTACCGACACACCACGCGCTGCCACGCACTCCTCGCCGCGCCGCGCTCATCACGCAGCCGTCGCGCGTCCTTTCCGCACAATCCGCGCATCCAAATTCCCACGCAGGCCTCCTCAACCGACCGCACACTGTATTCACACTCACTGCTGTGTGCATGACGAAGTGCAGCCCCCACGCCCCGGCCGCGGAATCTTTGGCTCCGTGCCACGCCTCCTGAAACGCCTCGAAATAATATTGACCTCATAACGGCCCTCCACAGCCAACGACCCACACTGCTGCCAGCACGGTCATTTCGGCGTTTCATTCACTGTCGATGGCGGTCTAGTTGGATTCGACGATGCGGGCTGTGCTAGAAGGAGTCACAAGACAATAGCAACGATCCACACCGCGGTGGCCTCGCCGTTTGCGGGGATAATAGGAGGGTGACCGGGATCAGTAGGCTGGAAGCTGAAAAAAGCGGCTGATAGGGTCGCGGAGTGCCGGCGGGTGTGCATGGAGGTGCTAGAGACGGCGTTGCGTCCATAACGCGGATATAAAAGCAGCAGCGTGGGCATAAGAGTGCGCGTGCCCGGATTCGAACCAGGGATTTCACCGCCACAAGGTGAGGTACTGACCACTATACTACACACGCCTGGAGAAGCAGGGTATCGATCCCTGTACCTCTCGCATGCTAAGCGAGCGCTCTACCATTTGAGCTACATCCCCGGATACTCAACACATCTCCCCTCAGGAAACAAAATCCACATTACCGACACACCACGCGCTGCCACGCACTCCTCGCCGCGCCGCGCTCATCACGCAGCCGTCGCGCGTCCTTTCCGCACAATCCGCGCATCCAAATTCCCACGCAGGCCTCCTCAACCGACCGCACACTGTATTCACACTCACTGCTGTGTGCATGACGAAGTGCAGCCCCCACGCCCCGGCCGCGGAATCTTTGGCTCCGTGCCACGCCTCCTGAAGCGCCTCGAAATAATATTGACCTCATAACGGCCCTCCACAGCCAACGACCCACACTGCTGCCAGCACGGTCATTTCGGCGTTTCATTCACTGTCGATGGCGGTCTAGTTGGATTCGACGATGCGGGCTGTGCTAGAAGGAGTCACAAGACAATAGCAACGATCCACACCGCGGTGGCCTCGCCGTTTGCGGGGATAATAGGAGGGTGACCGGGATCAGTAGGCTGGAAGCTGAAAAAAGCGGCTGATAGGGTCGCGGAGTGCCGGCGGGTGTGCATGGAGGTGCTAGAGACGGCGTTGCGTCCATAACGCGGATATAAAAGCAGCAGCGTGGGCATAAGAGTGCGCGTGCCCGGATTCGAACCAGGGATTTCACCGCCACAAGGTGAGGTACTGACCACTATACTACACACGCCTGGAGAAGCAGGGTATCGATCCCTGTACCTCTCGCATGCTAAGCGAGCGCTCTACCATTTGAGCTACATCCCCGGATACTCAACACATCTCCCCTCAGGAAACAAAATCCACATTACGGACACACCACGCGCTGCCACGCACTCCTCGCCGCGCCGCGCTCATCACGCAGCCGTCGCGCGTCCTTTCCGCACAATCCGCGCATCCAAATTCCCACGCAGGCCTCCTCAACCGACCGCACACTGTATTCACACTCACTGCTGTGTGCATGACGAAGTGCAGCCCCCACGCCCCGGCCGCGGAATCTTTGGCTCCGTGCCACGCCTCCTGAAACGCCTCGAAATAATATTGACCTCATAACGGCCCTCCACAGCCAACGACCCACACTGCTGCCAGCACGGTCATTTCGGCGTTTCATTCACTGTCGATGGCGGTCTAGTTGGATTCGACGATGCGGGCTGTGCTAGAAGGAGTCACAAGACAATAGCAACGATCCACACCGCGGTGGCCTCGCCGTTTGCGGGGATAATAGGAGGGTGACCGGGATCAGTAGGCTGGAAGCTGAAAAAAGCGGCTGATAGGGTCGCGGAGTGCCGGCGGGTGTGCATGGAGGTGCTAGAGACGGCGTTGCGTCCATAACGCGGATATAAAAGCAGCAGCGTGGGCATAAGAGTGCGCGTGCCCGGATTCGAACCAGGGATTTCACCGCCACAAGGTGAGGTACTGACCACTATACTACACACGCCTGGAGAAGCAGGGTATCGATCCCTGTACCTCTCGCATGCTAAGCGAGCGCTCTACCATTTGAGCTACATCCCCGGATACTCAACACATCTCCCCTCAGGAAACAAAATCCACATTACCGACACACCACGCGCTGCCACGCACTCCTCGCCGCGCCGCGCTCATCACGCAGCCGTCGCGCGTCCTTTCCGCACAATCCGCGCATCCAAATTCCCACGCAGGCCTCCTCAACCGACCGCACACTGTATTCACACTCACTGCTGTGTGCATGACGAAGTGCAGCCCCCACGCCCCGGCCGCGGAATCTTTGGCTCCGTGCCACGCCTCCTGAAACGCCTCGAAATAATATTGACCTCATAACGGCCCTCCACAGCCAACGACCCACACTGCTGCCAGCACGGTCATTTCGGCGTTTCATTCACTGTCGATGGCGGTCTAGTTGGATTCGACGATGCGGGCTGTGCTAGAAGGAGTCACAAGACAATAGCAACGATCCACACCGCGGTGGCCTCGCCGTTTGCGGGGATAATAGGAGGGTGACCGGGATCAGTAGGCTGGAAGCTGAAAAAAGCGGCTGATAGGGTCGCGGAGTGCCGGCGGGTGTGCATGGAGGTGCTAGAGACGGCGTTGCGTCCATAACGCGGATATAAAAGCAGCAGCGTGGGCATAAGAGTGCGCGTGCCCGGATTCGAACCAGGGATTTCACCGCCACAAGGTGAGGTACTGACCACTATACTACACACGCCTGGAGAAGCAGGGTATCGATCCCTGTACCTCTCGCATGCTAAGCGAGCGCTCTACCATTTGAGCTACATCCCCGGATACTCAACACATCTCCCCTCAGGAAACAAAATCCACATTACCGACACACCACGCGCTGCCACGCACTCCTCGCCGCGCCGCGCTCATCACGCAGCCGTCGCGCGTCCTTTCCGCACAATCCGCGCATCCAAATTCCCACGCAGGCCTCCTCAACCGACCGCACACTGTATTCACACTCACTGCTGTGTGCATGACGAAGTGCAGCCCCCACGCCCCGGCCGCGGAATCTTTGGCTCCGTGCCACGCCTCCTGAAGCGCCTCGAAATAATATTGACCTCATAACGGCCCTCCACAGCCAACGACCCACACTGCTGCCAGCACGGTCATTTCGGCGTTTCATTCACTGTCGATGGCGGTCTAGTTGGATTCGACGATGCGGGCTGTGCTAGAAGGAGTCACAAGACAATAGCAACGATCCACACCGCGGTGGCCTCGCCGTTTGCGGGGATAATAGGAGGGTGACCGGGATCAGTAGGCTGGAAGCTGAAAAAAGCGGCTGATAGGGTCGCGGAGTGCCGGCGGGTGTGCATGGAGGTGCTAGAGACGGCGTTGCGTCCATAACGCGGATATAAAAGCAGCAGCGTGGGCATAAGAGTGCGCGTGCCCGGATTCGAACCAGGGATTTCACCGCCACAAGGTGAGGTACTGACCACTATACTACACACGCCTGGAGAAGCAGGGTATCGATCCCTGTACCTCTCGCATGCTAAGCGAGCGCTCTACCATTTGAGCTACATCCCCGGATACTCAACACATCTCCCCTCAGGAAACAAAATCCACATTACGGACACACCACGCGCTGCCACGCACTCCTCGCCGCGCCGCGCTCATCACGCAGCCGTCGCGCGTCCTTTCCGCACAATCCGCGCATCCAAATTCCCACGCAGGCCTCCTCAACCGACCGCACACTGTATTCACACTCACTGCTGTGTGCATGACGAAGTGCAGCCCCCACGCCCCGGCCGCGGAATCTTTGGCTCCGTGCCACGCCTCCTGAAACGCCTCGAAATAATATTGACCTCATAACGGCCCTCCACAGCCAACGACCCACACTGCTGCCAGCACGGTCATTTCGGCGTTTCATTCACTGTCGATGGCGGTCTAGTTGGATTCGACGATGCGGGCTGTGCTAGAAGGAGTCACAAGACAATAGCAACGATCCACACCGCGGTGGCCTCGCCGTTTGCGGGGATAATAGGAGGGTGACCGGGATCAGTAGGCTGGAAGCTGAAAAAAGCGGCTGATAGGGTCGCGGAGTGCCGGCGGGTGTGCATGGAGGTGCTAGAGACGGCGTTGCGTCCATAACGCGGATATAAAAGCAGCAGCGTGGGCATAAGAGTGCGCGTGCCCGGATTCGAACCAGGGATTTCACCGCCACAAGGTGAGGTACTGACCACTATACTACACACGCCTGGAGAAGCAGGGTATCGATCCCTGTACCTCTCGCATGCTAAGCGAGCGCTCTACCATTTGAGCTACATCCCCGGATACTCAACACATCTCCCCTCAGGAAACAAAATCCACATTACGGACACACCACGCGCTGCCACGCACTCCTCGCCGCGCCGCGCTCATCACGCAGCCGTCGCGCGTCCTTTCCGCACAATCCGCGCATCCAAATTCCCACGCAGGCCTCCTCAACCGACCGCACACTGTATTCACACTCACTGCTGTGTGCATGACGAAGTGCAGCCCCCACGCCCCGGCCGCGGAATCTTTGGCTCCGTGCCACGCCTCCTGAAACGCCTCGAAATAATATTGACCTCATAACGGCCCTCCACAGCCAACGACCCACACTGCTGCCAGCACGGTCATTTCGGCGTTTCATTCACTGTCGATGGCGGTCTAGTTGGATTCGACGATGCGGGCTGTGCTAGAAGGAGTCACAAGACAATAGCAACGATCCACACCGCGGTGGCCTCGCCGTTTGCGGGGATAATAGGAGGGTGACCGGGATCAGTAGGCTGGAAGCTGAAAAAAGCGGCTGATAGGGTCGCGGAGTGCCGGCGGGTGTGCATGGAGGTGCTAGAGACGGCGTTGCGTCCATAACGCGGATATAAAAGCAGCAGCGTGGGCATAAGAGTGCGCGTGCCCGGATTCGAACCAGGGATTTCACCGCCACAAGGTGAGGTACTGACCACTATACTACACACGCCTGGAGAAGCAGGGTATCGATCCCTGTACCTCTCGCATGCTAAGCGAGCGCTCTACCATTTGAGCTACATCCCCGGATACTCAACACATCTCCCCTCAGGAAACAAAATCCACATTACCGACACACCACGCGCTGCCACGCACTCCTCGCCGCGCCGCGCTCATCACGCAGCCGTCGCGCGTCCTTTCCGCACAATCCGCGCATCCAAATTCCCACGCAGGCCTCCTCAACCGACCGCACACTGTATTCACACTCACTGCTGTGTGCATGACGAAGTGCAGCCCCCACGCCCCGGCCGCGGAATCTTTGGCTCCGTGCCACGCCTCCTGAAACGCCTCGAAATAATATTGACCTCATAACGGCCCTCCACAGCCAACGACCCACACTGCTGCCAGCACGGTCATTTCGGCGTTTCATTCACTGTCGATGGCGGTCTAGTTGGATTCGACGATGCGGGCTGTGCTAGAAGGAGTCACAAGACAATAGCAACGATCCACACCGCGGTGGCCTCGCCGTTTGCGGGGATAATAGGAGGGTGACCGGGATCAGTAGGCTGGAAGCTGAAAAAAGCGGCTGATAGGGTCGCGGAGTGCCGGCGGGTGTGCATGGAGGTGCTAGAGACGGCGTTGCGTCCATAACGCGGATATAAAAGCAGCAGCGTGGGCATAAGAGTGCGCGTGCCCGGATTCGAACCAGGGATTTCACCGCCACAAGGTGAGGTACTGACCACTATACTACACACGCCTGGAGAAGCAGGGTATCGATCCCTGTACCTCTCGCATGCTAAGCGAGCGCTCTACCATTTGAGCTACATCCCCGGATACTCAACACATCTCCCCTCAGGAAACAAAATCCACATTACCGACACACCACGCGCTGCCACGCACTCCTCGCCGCGCCGCGCTCATCACGCAGCCGTCGCGCGTCCTTTCCGCACAATCCGCGCATCCAAATTCCCACGCAGGCCTCCTCAACCGACCGCACACTGTATTCACACTCACTGCTGTGTGCATGACGAAGTGCAGCCCCCACGCCCCGGCCGCGGAATCTTTGGCTCCGTGCCACGCCTCCTGAAGCGCCTCGAAATAATATTGACCTCATAACGGCCCTCCACAGCCAACGACCCACACTGCTGCCAGCACGGTCATTTCGGCGTTTCATTCACTGTCGATGGCGGTCTAGTTGGATTCGACGATGCGGGCTGTGCTAGAAGGAGTCACAAGACAATAGCAACGATCCACACCGCGGTGGCCTCGCCGTTTGCGGGGATAATAGGAGGGTGACCGGGATCAGTAGGCTGGAAGCTGAAAAAAGCGGCTGATAGGGTCGCGGAGTGCCGGCGGGTGTGCATGGAGGTGCTAGAGACGGCGTTGCGTCCATAACGCGGATATAAAAGCAGCAGCGTGGGCATAAGAGTGCGCGTGCCCGGATTCGAACCAGGGATTTCACCGCCACAAGGTGAGGTACTGACCACTATACTACACACGCCTGGAGAAGCAGGGTATCGATCCCTGTACCTCTCGCATGCTAAGCGAGCGCTCTACCATTTGAGCTACATCCCCGGATACTCAACACATCTCCCCTCAGGAAACAAAATCCACATTACGGACACACCACGCGCTGCCACGCACTCCTCGCCGCGCCGCGCTCATCACGCAGCCGTCGCGCGTCCTTTCCGCACAATCCGCGCATCCAAATTCCCACGCAGGCCTCCTCAACCGACCGCACACTGTATTCACACTCACTGCTGTGTGCATGACGAAGTGCAGCCCCCACGCCCCGGCCGCGGAATCTTTGGCTCCGTGCCACGCCTCCTGAAACGCCTCGAAATAATATTGACCTCATAACGGCCCTCCACAGCCAACGACCCACACTGCTGCCAGCACGGTCATTTCGGCGTTTCATTCACTGTCGATGGCGGTCTAGTTGGATTCGACGATGCGGGCTGTGCTAGAAGGAGTCACAAGACAATAGCAACGATCCACACCGCGGTGGCCTCGCCGTTTGCGGGGATAATAGGAGGGTGACCGGGATCAGTAGGCTGGAAGCTGAAAAAAGCGGCTGATAGGGTCGCGGAGTGCCGGCGGGTGTGCATGGAGGTGCTAGAGACGGCGTTGCGTCCATAACGCGGATATAAAAGCAGCAGCGTGGGCATAAGAGTGCGCGTGCCCGGATTCGAACCAGGGATTTCACCGCCACAAGGTGAGGTACTGACCACTATACTACACACGCCTGGAGAAGCAGGGTATCGATCCCTGTACCTCTCGCATGCTAAGCGAGCGCTCTACCATTTGAGCTACATCCCCGGATACTCAACACATCTCCCCTCAGGAAACAAAATCCACATTACGGACACACCACGCGCTGCCACGCACTCCTCGCCGCGCCGCGCTCATCACGCAGCCGTCGCGCGTCCTTTCCGCACAATCCGCGCATCCAAATTCCCACGCAGGCCTCCTCAACCGACCGCACACTGTATTCACACTCACTGCTGTGTGCATGACGAAGTGCAGCCCCCACGCCCCGGCCGCGGAATCTTTGGCTCCGTGCCACGCCTCCTGAAACGCCTCGAAATAATATTGACCTCATAACGGCCCTCCACAGCCAACGACCCACACTGCTGCCAGCACGGTCATTTCGGCGTTTCATTCACTGTCGATGGCGGTCTAGTTGGATTCGACGATGCGGGCTGTGCTAGAAGGAGTCACAAGACAATAGCAACGATCCACACCGCGGTGGCCTCGCCGTTTGCGGGGATAATAGGAGGGTGACCGGGATCAGTAGGCTGGAAGCTGAAAAAAGCGGCTGATAGGGTCGCGGAGTGCCGGCGGGTGTGCATGGAGGTGCTAGAGACGGCGTTGCGTCCATAACGCGGATATAAAAGCAGCAGCGTGGGCATAAGAGTGCGCGTGCCCGGATTCGAACCAGGGATTTCACCGCCACAAGGTGAGGTACTGACCACTATACTACACACGCCTGGAGAAGCAGGGTATCGATCCCTGTACCTCTCGCATGCTAAGCGAGCGCTCTACCATTTGAGCTACATCCCCGGATACTCAACACATCTCCCCTCAGGAAACAAAATCCACATTACCGACACACCACGCGCTGCCACGCACTCCTCGCCGCGCCGCGCTCATCACGCAGCCGTCGCGCGTCCTTTCCGCACAATCCGCGCATCCAAATTCCCACGCAGGCCTCCTCAACCGACCGCACACTGTATTCACACTCACTGCTGTGTGCATGACGAAGTGCAGCCCCCACGCCCCGGCCGCGGAATCTTTGGCTCCGTGCCACGCCTCCTGAAACGCCTCGAAATAATATTGACCTCATAACGGCCCTCCACAGCCAACGACCCACACTGCTGCCAGCACGGTCATTTCGGCGTTTCATTCACTGTCGATGGCGGTCTAGTTGGATTCGACGATGCGGGCTGTGCTAGAAGGAGTCACAAGACAATAGCAACGATCCACACCGCGGTGGCCTCGCCGTTTGCGGGGATAATAGGAGGGTGACCGGGATCAGTAGGCTGGAAGCTGAAAAAAGCGGCTGATAGGGTCGCGGAGTGCCGGCGGGTGTGCATGGAGGTGCTAGAGACGGCGTTGCGTCCATAACGCGGATATAAAAGCAGCAGCGTGGGCATAAGAGTGCGCGTGCCCGGATTCGAACCAGGGATTTCACCGCCACAAGGTGAGGTACTGACCACTATACTACACACGCCTGGAGAAGCAGGGTATCGATCCCTGTACCTCTCGCATGCTAAGCGAGCGCTCTACCATTTGAGCTACATCCCCGGATACTCAACACATCTCCCCTCAGGAAACAAAATCCACATTACCGACACACCACGCGCTGCCACGCACTCCTCGCCGCGCCGCGCTCATCACGCAGCCGTCGCGCGTCCTTTCCGCACAATCCGCGCATCCAAATTCCCACGCAGGCCTCCTCAACCGACCGCACACTGTATTCACACTCACTGCTGTGTGCATGACGAAGTGCAGCCCCCACGCCCCGGCCGCGGAATCTTTGGCTCCGTGCCACGCCTCCTGAAACGCCTCGAAATAATATTGACCTCATAACGGCCCTCCACAGCCAACGACCCACACTGCTGCCAGCACGGTCATTTCGGCGTTTCATTCACTGTCGATGGCGGTCTAGTTGGATTCGACGATGCGGGCTGTGCTAGAAGGAGTCACAAGACAATAGCAACGATCCACACCGCGGTGGCCTCGCCGTTTGCGGGGATAATAGGAGGGTGACCGGGATCAGTAGGCTGGAAGCTGAAAAAAGCGGCTGATAGGGTCGCGGAGTGCCGGCGGGTGTGCATGGAGGTGCTAGAGACGGCGTTGCGTCCATAACGCGGATATAAAAGCAGCAGCGTGGGCATAAGAGTGCGCGTGCCCGGATTCGAACCAGGGATTTCACCGCCACAAGGTGAGGTACTGACCACTATACTACACACGCCTGGAGAAGCAGGGTATCGATCCCTGTACCTCTCGCATGCTAAGCGAGCGCTCTACCATTTGAGCTACATCCCCGGATACTCAACACATCTCCCCTCAGGAAACAAAATCCACATTACGGACACACCACGCGCTGCCACGCACTCCTCGCCGCGCCGCGCTCATCACGCAGCCGTCGCGCGTCCTTTCCGCACAATCCGCGCATCCAAATTCCCACGCAGGCCTCCTCAACCGACCGCACACTGTATTCACACTCACTGCTGTGTGCATGACGAAGTGCAGCCCCCACGCCCCGGCCGCGGAATCTTTGGCTCCGTGCCACGCCTCCTGAAACGCCTCGAAATAGTATTGACCTCATAACGACCCTCCACAGCCAACGACCCACACTGCTGCCAGCACGGTCATTTCGGCGTTTCATTCACTGTCGATGGCGGTCTAGTTGGATTCGACGATGCGGGCTGTGCTAGAAGGAGTCACAAGACAATAGCAACGATCCACACCGCGGTGGCCTCGCCGTTTGCGGGGATAATAGGAGGGTGACCGGGATCAGTAGGCTGGAAGCTGAAAAAAGCGGCTGATAGGGTCGCGGAGTGCCGGCGGGTGTGCATGGAGGTGCTAGAGACGGCGTTGCGTCCATAACGCGGATATAAAAGCAGCAGCGTGGGCATAAGAGTGCGCGTGCCCGGATTCGAACCAGGGATTTCACCGCCACAAGGTGAGGTACTGACCACTATACTACACACGCCTGGAGAAGCAGGGTATCGATCCCTGTACCTCTCGCATGCTAAGCGAGCGCTCTACCATTTGAGCTACATCCCCGGATACTCAACACATCTCCCCTCAGGAAACAAAATCCACATTACGGACACACCACGCGCTGCCACGCACTCCTCGCCGCGCCGCGCTCATCACGCAGCCGTCGCGCGTCCTTTCCGCACAATCCGCGCATCCAAATTCCCACGCAGGCCTCCTCAACCGACCGCACACTGTATTCACACTCACTGCTGTGTGCATGACGAAGTGCAGCCCCCACGCCCCGGCCGCGGAATCTTTGGCTCCGTGCCACGCCTCCTGAAACGCCTCGAAATAGTATTGACCTCATAACGACCCTCCACAGCCAACGACCCACACTGCTGCCAGCACGGTCATTTCGGCGTTTCATTCACTGTCGATGGCGGTCTAGTTGGATTCGACGATGCGGGCTGTGCTAGAAGGAGTCACAAGACAATAGCAACGATCCACACCGCGGTGGCCTCGCCGTTTGCGGGGATAATAGGAGGGTGACCGGGATCAGTAGGCTGGAAGCTGAAAAAAGCGGCTGATAGGGTCGCGGAGTGCCGGCGGGTGTGCATGGAGGTGCTAGAGACGGCGTTGCGTCCATAACGCGGATATAAAAGCAGCAGCGTGGGCATAAGAGTGCGCGTGCCCGGATTCGAACCAGGGATTTCACCGCCACAAGGTGAGGTACTGACCACTATACTACACACGCCTGGAGAAGCAGGGTATCGATCCCTGTACCTCTCGCATGCTAAGCGAGCGCTCTACCATTTGAGCTACATCCCCGGATACTCAACACATCTCCCCTCAGGAAACAAAATCCACATTACGGACACACCACGCGCTGCCACGCACTCCTCGCCGCGCCGCGCTCATCACGCAGCCGTCGCGCGTCCTTTCCGCACAATCCGCGCATCCAAATTCCCACGCAGGCCTCCTCAACCGACCGCACACTGTATTCACACTCACTGCTGTGTGCATGACGAAGTGCAGCCCCCACGCCCCGGCCGCGGAATCTTTGGCTCCGTGCCACGCCTCCTGAAACGCCTCGAAATAGTATTGACCTCATAACGACCCTCCACAGCCAACGACCCACACTGCTGCCAGCACGGTCATTTCGGCGTTTCATTCACTGTCGATGGCGGTCTAGTTGGATTCGACGATGCGGGCTGTGCTAGAAGGAGTCACAAGACAATAGCAACGATCCACACCGCGGTGGCCTCGCCGTTTGCGGGGATAATAGGAGGGTGACCGGGATCAGTAGGCTGGAAGCTGAAAAAAGCGGCTGATAGGGTCGCGGAGTGCCGGCGGGTGTGCATGGAGGTGCTAGAGACGGCGTTGCGTCCATAACGCGGATATAAAAGCAGCAGCGTGGGCATAAGAGTGCGCGTGCCCGGATTCGAACCAGGGATTTCACCGCCACAAGGTGAGGTACTGACCACTATACTACACACGCCTGGAGAAGCAGGGTATCGATCCCTGTACCTCTCGCATGCTAAGCGAGCGCTCTACCATTTGAGCTACATCCCCGGATACTCAACACATCTCCCCTCAGGAAACAAAATCCACATTACGGACACACCACGCGCTGCCACGCACTCCTCGCCGCGCCGCGCTCATCACGCAGCCGTCGCGCGTCCTTTCCGCACAATCCGCGCATCCAAATTCCCACGCAGGCCTCCTCAACCGACCGCACACTGTATTCACACTCACTGCTGTGTGCATGACGAAGTGCAGCCCCCACGCCCCGGCCGCGGAATCTTTGGCTCCGTGCCACGCCTCCTGAAACGCCTCGAAATAGTATTGACCTCATAACGACCCTCCACAGCCAACGACCCACACTGCTGCCAGCACGGTCATTTCGGCGTTTCATTCACTGTCGATGGCGGTCTAGTTGGATTCGACGATGCGGGCTGTGCTAGAAGGAGTCACAAGACAATAGCAACGATCCACACCGCGGTGGCCTCGCCGTTTGCGGGGATAATAGGAGGGTGACCGGGATCAGTAGGCTGGAAGCTGAAAAAAGCGGCTGATAGGGTCGCGGAGTGCCGGCGGGTGTGCATGGAGGTGCTAGAGACGGCGTTGCGTCCATAACGCGGATATAAAAGCAGCAGCGTGGGCATAAGAGTGCGCGTGCCCGGATTCGAACCAGGGATTTCACCGCCACAAGGTGAGGTACTGACCACTATACTACACACGCCTGGAGAAGCAGGGTATCGATCCCTGTACCTCTCGCATGCTAAGCGAGCGCTCTACCATTTGAGCTACATCCCCGGATACTCAACACATCTCCCCTCAGGAAACAAAATCCACATTACGGACACACCACGCGCTGCCACGCACTCCTCGCCGCGCCGCGCTCATCACGCAGCCGTCGCGCGTCCTTTCCGCACAATCCGCGCATCCAAATTCCCACGCAGGCCTCCTCAACCGACCGCACACTGTATTCACACTCACTGCTGTGTGCATGACGAAGTGCAGCCCCCACGCCCCGGCCGCGGAATCTTTGGCTCCGTGCCACGCCTCCTGAAACGCCTCGAAATAGTATTGACCTCATAACGACCCTCCACAGCCAACGACCCACACTGCTGCCAGCACGGTCATTTCGGCGTTTCATTCACTGTCGATGGCGGTCTAGTTGGATTCGACGATGCGGGCTGTGCTAGAAGGAGTCACAAGACAATAGCAACGATCCACACCGCGGTGGCCTCGCCGTTTGCGGGGATAATAGGAGGGTGACCGGGATCAGTAGGCTGGAAGCTGAAAAAAGCGGCTGATAGGGTCGCGGAGTGCCGGCGGGTGTGCATGGAGGTGCTAGAGACGGCGTTGCGTCCATAACGCGGATATAAAAGCAGCAGCGTGGGCATAAGAGTGCGCGTGCCCGGATTCGAACCAGGGATTTCACCGTCACAAGGTGAGGTACTGACCACTATACTACACACGCCTGGAGAAGCAGGGTATCGATCCCTGTACCTCTCGCATGCTAAGCGAGCGCTCTACCATTTGAGCTACATCCCCGGATACTCAACACATCTCCCCTCAGGAAACAAAATCCACATTACGGACACACCACGCGCTGCCACGCACTCCTCGCCGCGCCGCGCTCATCACGCAGCCGTCGCGCGTCCTTTCCGCACAATCCGCGCATCCAAATTCCCACGCAGGCCTCCTCAACCGACCGCACACTGTATTCACACTCACTGCTGTGTGCATGACGAAGTGCAGCCCCCACGCCCCGGCCGCGGAATCTTTGGCTCCGTGCCACGCCTCCTGAAACGCCTCGAAATAGTATTGACCTCATAACGACCCTCCACAGCCAACGACCCACACTGCTGCCAGCACGGTCATTTCGGCGTTTCATTCACTGTCGATGGCGGTCTAGTTGGATTCGACGATGCGGGCTGTGCTAGAAGGAGTCACAAGACAATAGCAACGATCCACACCGCGGTGGCCTCGCCGTTTGCGGGGATAATAGGAGGGTGACCGGGATCAGTAGGCTGGAAGCTGAAAAAAGCGGCTGATAGGGTCGCGGAGTGCCGGCGGGTGTGCATGGAGGTGCTAGAGACGGCGTTGCGTCCATAACGCGGATATAAAAGCAGCAGCGTGGGCATAAGAGTGCGCGTGCCCGGATTCGAACCAGGGATTTCACCGCCACAAGGTGAGGTACTGACCACTATACTACACACGCCTGGAGAAGCAGGGTATCGATCCCTGTACCTCTCGCATGCTAAGCGAGCGCTCTACCATTTGAGCTACATCCCCGGATACTCAACACATCTCCCCTCAGGAAACAAAATCCACATTACGGACACACCACGCGCTGCCACGCACTCCTCGCCGCGCAGCGCTCATCACGCAGCCGTCGCGCGTCCTTTCCGCACAATCCGCGCATCCAAATTCCCACGCAGGCCTCCTCAACCGACCGCACACTGTATTCACACTCACTGCTGTGTGCATGACGAAGTGCAGCCCCCACGCCCCGGCCGCGGAATCTTTGGCTCCGTGCCACGCCTCCTGAAACGCCTCGAAATAGTATTGACCTCATAACGACCCTCCACAGCCAACGACCCACACTGCTGCCAGCACGGTCATTTCGGCGTTTCATTCACTGTCGATGGCGGTCTAGTTGGATTCGACGATGCGGGCTGTGCTAGAAGGAGCCACAAGACAATAGCAACGGATCGCACCGCGGTGGCCTCGCCGTTAGCGGGGATAATAGGAGGGTGACCGGGATCAGTAGGCTGGAAGCTGAAAAAAGTGGCTGATAGGGTCAAGGACTGCCGGCGGGTGTGCATGGAGGTGCTAGAGACGGCGTTGCGTCCATAACGCGGATATAAAAGCAGCAGCGTGGGCATAAGAGTGCGCGTGCCCGGATTCGAACCAGGGATTTCACCGCCACAAGGTGAGGTACTGACCACTATACTACACACGCCTGGAGAAGCAGGGTATCGATCCCTGTACCTCTCGCATGCTAAGCGAGCGCTCTACCATTTGAGCTACATCCCCGATACTCAACACATCTCCCCTCAGGAAACAAAATCCACATTACGGACACACCACGCGCTGCCACGCACTCCTCGCCGCGCCGCGCTCATCACGCGGTCGTGACACCTTGGATCTTGCTTGCAACATGGAGGCACCAGTGGGGCCTAACGACATCCGTCGTGGTTCTGACGACGCGTCCGAATCCGCTTCAGCTTCTGACACGAAAGGTGAAGAAGTCCTGTCCTCTGTGAAGCCGATCTGCGTCGGCGAGTCCGGGCTTGAGGTCGTACTGGGGTTCGTCGCCTTCTCTCCTACTATTACCTTCAGTTTGTCAAAGAGTTCTTTCGTCGACGTCTGGTACATCCGTAGACCTGGACGGAACAAGTCGTCTGCGTCGAATGCTCCCGCTACCAGACCCGCTTCCCATAGTAGATTCATGTGGATCTTGATCGCCTCCAGCTTGTTGTCTGTCGAGGCTGGTGCTGTCACTGGTCCGGTCTGATCTCCGATCTGCGTCGGTCGTAGGATCTGCATGATCGGGTTGTGGGTCATGAAGTCATGGAGCTCCTTCCGGTGGTACCTGGACTCCAGATCTGCCTCGTTCCATGTCGGGTTTGACGTCTCCGTCTTGATCCCGGCTGGAACTTGTCTCTCCTTGGGCTCATCCTCCAGATCCGGGGCCTTGAGCGCCGTCCATTTGGCGGGCACCTTGCCTTCCCACTCCCAACTGGGTTTCAATAAGGGATCCCCTGTCGGCAGCTTGACGGGTGAGTAAGCGAGCGCATACCGGTTCTGTCCGGCCTTAGTTTGTTTTGTTAGTGAGTCTCGATGTGAATCGAGACTCACTGGGGTCCCCGAAGGGACCTGGGGAGGAGGTTGAGGTTTATCTTCTAGATCCGGATCCGGATCTGCCTCCTTTCCGTCGATAGAGTTACTCCCAGCACTCTGTCGATCTGCGGGTCTTGCTTCATTCAGCGGCATCGTCGTCGATCCGAGGTCCGATGACGCCTGGTCCCCTTGCTCTATCTTCACTTTGACTTCATCTTGGGACTCACGGTGAAATCCCGAGTCACCAGAAGATCCGGGCACGCGCACCATTGTGGTGTAGCTGGATCAGCAAAATCTGCGAGATCGCTAGTCCGGCTTACCAACTGCGCCCGAACACCGACTAACGGAGGGGGTACTCCGATCTGCCGTGACGTGTGCTGAACTGGGTCACCTTGTGTACCCGTCGGTAGGGCTGGATCTTGCTCTTCTGGTGTCTTCCGAAGTGTCAACGCCGTGAAGTCGAGACAGTCTTGGCGAGACGCGAGGATGGGGTGGAGCGGCGCGGAAATCTTCACGCAGCTCGCGGTTGTACTTCCAGATCGAGTAGTCTTGCTCTCGGATCTGGCGGCCTGGATCTGGATCCGGCCGTGGGGTTGCCTTTGTGGGGTCTTGTCCTTTTGCGTTCCTTTTCTTGCGATGCTTGCCGCTTCCTATAGCGGGATATGTGGTTGTTGAGTGTCGAAGACCCGACCGGCCAAGCTGTGAACTCCGGTGGATCTGGGATCCGCACTTGAGGGTAGATCACTAGGAAGGTCTAGATCTGGCCAATATATTATCCAGACTTAACCAACACTAGATCTCTTACCGCTACCTCTTCTTCTTCTCGTAGGGCTAATGTAGTTCCCGTTTCCAAGCGAAGGCGAAGGCGGTTGCGATGTCCAAGGCAAATTCGATACTGATTTATGCTTAAGTCCGATCCCATCCTATCTACCTATCTTGTCTATCCGGCTATCATCCCATCGATACCTGCTGGCTCTATAGCCCCCCTTTACCTTCATTATGACGTCATTCGAGCCTCGGGCGTGTCGTCACCACCGGATCTCATTGCTGGATCTGGACCCTGGTATCAGATCTGATCCCGATCTGGGCTCCAGATCCAAATCCTCCGACCTTCTTCGAACCACTCGATCTGGGTTGCGGCAGCTGGTCCACGCCTTGCTAGCTTCCGTCCCGCGTCTCCCTGCTTCCTCTTTTGTGTAGATCCCGCCAGGTCAGTGTTTCGTAATAGTGACCGGCCGGGTCCCAGTCTCTCACTTGTCAATCAACGGCGATCTCCGATTTCTCGGATCTCGCTTCTCCACTTGAGCATCTCCGGCGCAATGATCATCCAGCACGCCCGAGACGTTGCTGTAAAGTTCCGAATCCCGCCAGAGCTGCGGCCCCGGTTTGCTTCATCATGGCTCAGGCGCTTTCAAGAGCGGTACGGCTTCCGTTGGCGCCGAGCCTACGGTGAGTCAGACTCCGTAGAACTGGACACGTCCCAGCAGGAAATCGCTCGACTGCGAAAGCTCGTGAGCTCGTACCTACCTCGTAACGTGTTTAACATGGACGAGAGTGCATTTTTTACAATGCTGTGCCTCGCGACTCAATTTGTAAAATTGCTGCTCCTGCTTTAAAGCAGGTAAGGCTCGAGTTACAATGGCTGTCTGCTGTAATGCAGACGGCCCAGAGAAGCTTCCTGTTCTCTACCTTGGCACTGCAACAAAGCAAAGATGGGTTAGCAGTAAACCGTCCAGCCTGCACTACTTCGGCACTGAAAAGGGCTGAATGACATACTGGATGTACCAGCAGTGGCTGGTTGCACTCGACGAGAAAATGCAAGCTGAAAAGCGGACCATTCTACTTCTAGTCGACAATGCTTCGTCTCACGACGAGACTGACCTTCTACTCAAGAACATCCGCGTGGAGAAGCTGCCACCGAACACTACAGCGAAGTTTCAGCCGCTGGATCAGGGCATTATCCATTGCGTCAAACGGTATGTGCTTTCGCAGAAGATGATGCTGGCTTTGGATCGCCTACGAGAAGGCAGCGAAAACCCTTATACAGTAGATATGCTTACAGCGCTGTTATGGTGTGAGGCGGCATGGTCCACAGTTACCACTTCCACCATCCAGCACTGCTGGAACCACCCAGGTCTCATCGAAAAGTCAAACTTGCAGTTCGTGCTCAACTAACTACAATTTATACAATGACATTGCATCCGTCTTTGTTCTTCCTCCGTACGGTTTATTAACCCTAGCTCTTTATATATATCAGGCGTTCCTTACTCAGGCAGATTACTGTATATATATTTTCTATATCTATATTAGCAAATCAATAGGTGGAATCCGGTCCGCTGAAGTCAAACGACCCGAGAAGGGGATTACGCTAGGCACGCACGCCACTCCAAGTGAGGTTTTCCGTTTGGAGGTACTCGCCTGTTCACCGCCCGGAATTTCGACTTTCAGAAGTGGTCGGGTCCCAAAAAGGATAGCGCAAGCATTATACACCTGGGCGGCAAAAAATGTCATCGACTTCGCCACATATGGCAGCGGAGCGAGGACACACCGTTGTGTTCACGCCACCGCACCACTTGGATCTTTAACCGTTTGGGCTGTTGTAAAAGGCGACGTTGGACGGAAGTACACGTCGAAAACAATATTCAAATAGGTGAGAGAACGACTAGATGCTGCCTTATAACGGCTCCAAGCACCGACAGTACAGGGATGCATGGCCAAGGCAAACATAGTACTTGAAGCGATGTACAAGAGCATTTGCCAGGCAGAAGAAGCTGATGGCACTGGCAGTGAGCTATCCGACGTCGATAGTGATAGTGACAGTAGCGAGATCTACGAAAATGCGTGAATGAATTTTCATGCGCATAGTGGCGTGTTTGTGCTTGTTTTCTCATTGTTTCTATAGAATACAATCAAAGAGCTTAGAACAGACAAACGTAGCAGCCCTCGATGGTGTCCAGCCACAAAATTCTTGTTACATATATTGTGACTTCTACTCAAAATTTCCCCTGCGCGGTTCAATGAAGAACCGCGCAAGCAATCACACAAGCCTGTATAATTGGGGCGAAGCCCCCCTATAATGAAACACGAAATACTTCATTCTTTTTTACCACTTCATTTTTTTACCCTTTTTACGGACCCATTTATAAGATTTGGAAATGGGTTAGGGTGGATGAACTAGCACAACACAACAGGGGGGCACTTTCAAACGATTTTTACCTGCACTATTAGGACAGAGAGAAGCCGATGCCCCACGCTTTAAGTATAAAAGCGCGATAATCACCCATAACGACTGACCATATTGGTATTAAAGAGAGGGCGATGTCTTATGGAACCCTGAAGGGTCGCGTTTGTATCGACGGCTGGTCAAATTACATAAAATGCTACACTTCACTCAAATAATTAAGACGACCCCGTAGCTCTCCAGGCCGAGAAATGCACCTAAGAGAGAGAAGCGTCACTCCGATTAGTACAACAATCGCGGTGACGCACTCAATGATCTTATGCGTAAAAAAACCGTAAAAAGTCAGCGGCTTGAAGAGGCGCAGTGTAAAAGGGCGTGGCTGCAATGCGCCCGCTGTCACCAGTATGAACTGTGCGAAAAGCTCATCGTGAAAGTTGTTCCCTTGGTGACAGCAGACTGTACGATGGACGGCGACATCTTCTCCAAGGTGGCGGATCTACGCGCATCCATCGCTGCCGCACACCCGGCGGTGGAAGCCATCATCTCCATGAAGATGTGCAGCGATCCGTCGAAGCGCTTCAGCGGAGAGAACCCCACACGACTCACGATCATCGACGCCAGCCACCGTGGCGTCAGCCAATTCGAAGAGCTATAGAGACTCAAGTCGGGCAAGCGAGCATGCATGTATGAAGAGGAGATAATTTGAATGAGAGGATGTAGATGCGATGTATCGGTTGCGCTGACTGATCCATCGGTCTGCAAGCAGCGTGCTGCTTCACACTACATCTCTATAGCAGCGAAAGTGGCAACGTTGAAGTGCAGCCGTGTTGCAACCGCGAAAGCGTCGTTTGATAGTGTGGCGATCTTTCGTCTGTTTCGTATTTGGTGCATCTACCTCTTGTGTTGATGGTGTAGATGCGTGAAATCGGGTGGGATATTGCTGCCTAGATGCGGGAGATGTGTCGTCAGCGACGACTAAGCCTGTGGCGTACAAGTAGCGCGCCACAGGATGGCTCTTGCGAGTGGAAGCTGTACACACCTAAAATATAACGAACTAGTTAGTATGCAGTCAACAAGCTTTGAAGCCCAATTTGGTTTAAAAAATGTATTCGTGTTTGACGATGGTGTTGAAGATATTGTACGTGACGACCGAGACG
The DNA here is from genome assembly GCA_033557925.1 of Phytophthora x cambivora. Classification (NCBI taxonomy): domain Eukaryota; phylum Oomycota; class Peronosporomycetes; order Peronosporales; family Peronosporaceae; genus Phytophthora; species Phytophthora x cambivora. The sequence goes on along the minus strand of JAUCEB010000031.1, from coordinate 1,204,595 downwards.
TGGCCTCGTTGAAGTGCTATGCGATCTTCATGTTTTGGAAGATGATTTGGAAGCTGATGTAACTGCATATTTTGCAGAAGGATGTAGATGCGATTTTTAGGCTGTGTAGATGCGTGAAGACGTGTAGGTAGTGCCCACTGAGCCTTGAGTCTACAAGCAGCGTGCAGCTACTATTTTGCAAAATAGTAGTAGCAATTGTAAAGTTGTACGTGCTGCCATGCAGTGGACATGGTGTGCCTCGCGCACTCCGCAGTCTGCTGGCAGCTTCGCTGCATTGAGGACTCGTCCAGCGATGGCATTCTTACAACGTAAACTTGATTCGAGTTCACGTACTGACCTAAATAAAGCCTAAAAGGGTTTTCTATCACAATGCAGCGGGTTGGTATTTAAGCTACGTAAGCAATGCGACAAAATGCTATAGAGATTGTTGCCTATTCTCAGTGCTCGGTGACGGCTCGCCGGTGGCACTTTCTACTACGTCGCTTGGATTTTGCTGGGGTAGAATTCATGCATTTAAGAGCAAGGAGAAGTGGCAACACATTCAAGTAAAAACTAGGAAAGCTATAAAGACGCTCATAGAGTAAATTGACATTTTGAAATGGAGTGCTGAGTGGTCCTAGCAAGCGGCGTCCTTCACCAGTTACTTGTCCGAGTCTTTCGGCTGGGTCGGGTTGCCCAGCTTGGCTGCCTTGCAACTGCGCGCGTGGGCAGCTTGCTGCACACGCAACTCGCACACTTCTTTGCCTGGACATTGGCGCATCGTTAGGTTAGGTTAGATCGCACAACACGCATGTAGATAGGCTAGTAAGCAGGCGGAATAGACACCTACGGTGAACTTGCTTCTCAACCTTCATCGCGCGTGCATGAGCAGCGCGATCCGGTGCAGTACGAGGCGGAGTATTCGTAGCATCGTCTGCCTGGCTCAGAGCGGCATCGGAATTACCGGTCATCCTGGTATCTCGGTCAAGTCCGAACACAACGCATTGATCAATTAGAATATACCTACATCATTACGTTTAGCTCAGCTTTTCATGTTACTTTGCAGCTGCTTGGAAATGGGAGATAGTGGCACACGCGAAAGCTCGCCCTGCAGGTGAAAAGTTATAGTGAGCTATATATATCAGCCCGTGACGTCGTGCGGCGTACCTTTCAAAGCTCGCTGTTTGCAGCCCGTTGCCGTAGTCTTCACCGGCTTTGGCATCTCTGTAGCAGTTTGATTTGACTTGATTGATTGATTTGTCTTGAGCTTTCGGAGCGCGCGCTCCATAAATTGGGTGACCCACCCAATTTTCGGGGATCGACACTCAAAAATAGCGCAGCGACTGAGATCAGGGGTTAATAGTAGCGCACAAAACTGGGTAAGGCCAACGACCTGTTTCGTGTTTCCTACCAGTTTCATGTTTCTCTTTTTATCCAATTAAACTGTTTTAATCCTCTGGATTTTATATCCAGAGTCCTAGCAGAGGTATGAATTCTACGTACGCCATATACCCTTATAAATTCGATAACGATTAGACCACAAACACGTTCAAATAACCTTGATCATTTGACATCCTGCTAGGAAATGATATTATTTGGTGAATGTTGACCCATCCGGAGAAGATTAAGATCCATATCCTGTTAGAAGGGATACACTCTTCGATTTCATTGTATGTGCAACATTTCATTAATCTGTTACACTCGCGTAACATAAATGGATAAAATTTGCAAGGCGGCAGAATACAAGAACAACCCCAAGCGCGCGCAGGCGGACGGCATCACATGGAGGAGGAGTGAGACCTCCATGAAGCTCGATCTCAAGGAGCGGGACTTGTTCAACGAGGACAAGATCGAGCAGATGAATTTGCGCAAGCGGATCGAGAAGAACAACCCCGGGCTCAGCAGGCCTTACGCCAGAATAGGGCCGATCGAATTGAACCGAAAAACTCAATACCTGTCGATAACCTGTAGTCGCTGGCATTATCGCTAGGTTCCGTCCACTCAATGAATTTGTGCACTTCACGTGCTCTTCGTTACTTGAAGTACCAGTCGTACATAAAATCCAGAGCTGTTCCGGACATAGCACGGCTTTGTAGAATTTTGTCGCATTCTTATTCGCTAAAACTTTCCGGAAGCTAGCAAAGCTCATGCGAGACTTGAAGCATTTGGCCGGACCCCGGTGTCCCCCAATACAAACTGCAGTCACCAAAGATTATTTATTTTTAGTACAGTGGGTAGTCCAGACCCGCCCCATTTCACCACCCTTCCATTTTCAGATCAGCGAGAAACAACCACAATGGCAAGAGGGCGTGGTGGTGGCTCGCAAACTACTATTCCTCAGCGAAAGCGCAAAATGGGCCCCGATAGGAAGGAAGCAGCCTACAACCGAGCTGTCGAGAAGCTAGGAGCGGACGTGGTGAAGCAGATTGGGATTCATGGGACACTAAATTGGAGGGCAAAGAGTGGCAGCAGTCTGAGGGGGTTGTGATGCAACTATTGCAACAGGGATTGTCAGAGCGTGGAATTCGAGCTGTGATTCCGGTGGGTGGCTATCGCATAGCTCGACTCCGTAAGGTTCGCGAGCTAGGTGTCGAGACGTGGCACACGCGTCGCGAGCAGCTCAAACCGTGGCATGCATTTGCCGAAACAGACATCGATGCGTTCAAAAATCACTGCTCGACTTGGATTCTTGAGGACGGATTCCCTTGTGCCCATCGGTGTCCTCGACAGTATTTCACCGAGCCGAAGTTGACGTGGCTTGTAGTACATGCGAGATACGTCGAGGATATTAAGCGTGAAAACGCTGAAGCATGGACTCTGAGCTATTCTCGCTTTACGCAGTACGTTCATTATTATTATCCAGGTGTGAAGCTCACTCGAACAGCAGAGGATGTTTGTGATTGCTGTGTCCGACTGGAGATTCAGCTTCCACAGCCCGATATCTCTGATGCCGATCGAGATGCTCTCTTGATGGAAAAGCGCACTCATATCACGGAGGCTATTTCGCAACGGCGATTTGTGTCGCGGTTTGTGAAGGAATACACAAACTTGTATGCTCCAGATCAGCTTGAAGTTATCCCGGACACCTACGATCTGGGTCCTCCACCTGATGATGATACTGGTTCGGAAGGGACAGACGCCGTTAATGATCCACTTTCAATCCCGTGTCGCGTCCAAATTCAAGCGGAGGACTTTGGTGGAGGCATTTCAATTCCCCATTATGGACACTCACGACCGTCTGCAGAATATTTTCACAGTAACCTGATAATCCACAACTTTGTGGTCGCGGTCATCACCAACAAACGCAACAACGTCTACTTCTACGATGAGCGTACACAAGACAAGGGAGCCGACGCGCTGTGCAGCTTAAGATTGCTGTACCATCTCACTACACTCCAGACAGACGCACGCAATGGCATTCGTCCCGCTGAAATAAGCTTCAGCTTGTTGGACAACTGCGTGGGACAAAACAAGTCAAAAGTGGTGCTCATGCTCTTCGCTATGTCGTCCGTTGTCTTCCCGTACAAGAAGGTGGTTCTGTGCTTTCTTCTACCTGGTCACTCACACAACATTGCCGACCGTGTGATAGCTTGGTGCCGTGGAGCGACTCGCAAAATGAACATCTACACTCCGTCGCTGCTTGGCGATGAAGTTAACAAGGTTAAAAGTGTCCATGGAGTTTTTCTCAACCGCAATGATCCCTCACATCCCTTTTACGTTGGTTGGGGTGATCTGCTCGACAAATATTTTAAGGAACCCCCGTCAGGTTATACAGCCAACTATTTGTTCGAGATAGACCAAGGAGTCTGTACAGCCCGCAAAACCGTGGACACACCGGACGAGGACGCAATTGTGTTTGCAATGGTCGATCCAAACAGCACCGACTCCATTCGCAAGGCGGTGATCAAGGACCTGTTCGGCCAAGCTGTGAGCACAATATGGGAGGCATCCGTGCGCAATGTGCAGCTTCCTCGCCACCAAATCAAAGAACTGACCGAGAAAAAGATGAAGTCCCTATCGGCGAAGTATTTCTCAATCCCTCCGCAGCACTTACACTTCTATCCATCGGTGCCGGATGCTGTAGCGAATGCCCCTGCCCAGAGCGCTGACCAGACCGACGAGACCACGACGACTCAGAGCAACCTGAAGAGCAAACGCAAGCCGGGCCGACCGCGAAAGCAGAAGAACAAACTGAAACCCAACCAGCCATCTATCCTGCAGTTTTCAGCCCGGCGAAGCAATAGCCAAACGAATACAGACTCTTCCTTTCTGCATTTTGCATTATGGTTTAATAAACACTTATTATTATAAATTAACGGGAGGTAACTTGTTGTCATGCACACATTAGAAGTGTATAGGACGTGTTGCATGTGTACTCATAAACGATGGTTGCGAGGTAATCATTACCCGGTAATACTGGCAGTTTTCCCAGCTGGCGGGGCAGGATGGGACCCCGGGGGCACGCCAAACGCTTCACTTATGCGAAGAGGGGGTACTTCATACTAAACGCAAGTAAAAAAAGTGATGCGAAACTGGTTGCCACGCGATTTCAGTCGGTTTAGTGGTTGGAGCCTAATGGTGGCCTCACACTGGATGAAATGCTGCCGATATACACA